>JANVCL010000004.1:29125042-29151581 GCA_026546855.1 Erythroxylum incrassatum | reverse complement strand
TATTTATAAGATCTTGAAATTTTTGTCATTTAATTTATAGTTTTATATTCTTAATAAGATTTTAGATTTAATTATGTTTTATCTTTAAAACATTTGTCAACTCATTATTTAGAACTAACAAGAGATCCAATCTAAATCCATTGATATTCTAAATAGAGACAAAAAATAATTATTAAAAAATTAATTAGCTTTTATAAAATAAAATAAATCATTTAATTTTTATTTAACTAATTTTCAATTAAAATTTAACTTATTAAATAGAGAAGAATAATTTTCTTTTTCAGTCATATTTTATAATTTTTAATCATATTTATATATTAGTTTTATAATAATTTAATACTAATTTAATTTTAAGATTTTTTATTTTTAACCGTTGAATTTTTTATTTCAGTTTTCAAGCATTGGCTAGAGGTACGAGGATGAGTTAAGAATAGACTGAAGAGCAGTAAAGAAGAAGCTGTGACTGTGATGATGAGGTCCGCCGGTGAGTCACGAGATAAAACCCGGCGTCTTTAGTTTAGTGGCTGTGTTCGGTACAGATACTTACTCCCCGCCCACAACTTGCCGTTGACTCATAACTCCACGTGTACAAAGCGGGTCCCATCTCACCGTCACCCTTGACCCTCCACCACCACCAGCAGCCACCACAGCTCTGCTCTTTCAGTTGGGTGTCACGAGGTCCCATAAATGATCATGTCTTCTCCTGCACTCTGTGAAGACTATGATGAACTCATAAGCATATGAACTCGCACGTGTGAACACTTGTGTGTGTGTGTGTGTGTTGAAGACAGAAAAAGAGAGTATATTTGCCTGGGAATAGGATGGGTCGTAAAGTGCTCCTCTGCCCGCTACGTAGTTGTATTAAAACATTAATGGAATAAAACTACAAAAAAATGAGATTATTTTAAAATTGTAAATATTGCAATTTAGGTTTAATTAGTAGAAATTCTGCTGAGGCGCAAGGTCTAAAAAAGTTTAAGCTATATTTGACAACTAATTGATTGCATTAGTTGTTAGCTGATAGTTGATTGTATTAGTTGATTTGACCAATTGATTGTATTAGATGTTTGTTAGGGATGTTTGGTAAAATTAATAGTTTAGTATTAACTATTTATGTGTAAAATGACTTATAAGGACATAATTTCAAAAAAATTATAAAGATATGAATATTATATATCTTAACATTTTGTTGAATATTCTTATAAGAATTTAGATTTTAGAGAAGTCACGTTCGCTTCTATTGTTTTATCATTTATGAAAAATTTATACAACTCTTTCTATTTTCATTTTCATTTAAGGACAACATTTTATTTCTAACTTATGATTGCATAAAGGGTAAAATTAAGAACGTTTATCAATGATTGTTTATGTTAAATCAGTTATTGGAAGAGCTACTCACCAAACAACTTTTATAACTGTTTAAAAAGTCAAACAGTTGATAACAATAGCTGATTGGTTGTCTACCAAACGAGGCCTTAATAATACGCGGCTTTACACCTTACTATAATAATGTTCTGGTTTCAATAACAAACCTAACTTCATTATTCTGAACTATAACTAAATAAGTAAGTATTAATTTTGGAAAGAGTCTCTTTACTAGGTAGTAAGGTTGCGTATTATTAAACTCCCATAAACTCAACGTTTCGGCGAGATTTCTACTGAAGTATTGTCTTTTTTTTGCATACTTTCTCTTAGATCAATCACTTTTTATATAGCTTGATCTTGTAAAAATATTAATTAGACGAGACAAAAGAACTTATTAAGGTGATGATCAATAGCTGATTTGAGAGGAGGTTCATATATTTAATATGATTTTACAAGGTTTAGGGAATGGATTATGTGAAGATTTTGTGCTCTGTAATATATGGCAGTCTATATGTTGTAGGGCTTGTATTTCTAGGGTTCAGATAAGTCTCCATATCCAAAGTGGATATGCAAAAGTAGCATAAGTGGGAAGACAAAGATTTCAGACATATATATATTATCTTATCTTCTCTTCAAAGTGCTCTGTCTCTCCCATTCCAATGTTCTCTTTATATATTTAATATATATTAATATTTTAAAAATTAAATGAGAATTTAACGCAATAAAATAAAAAATAAGGTTTAAAAGACTTGATCAGTTTGAAATTTAATTTAAAAATTATTAAATAAAATTTAATTAATTTACTTTAATGTATATGAGTTTATTAATTTTCGAATACCTACTGATTAATTAATTAATTAACTAATCGATTTTTAACAACAAAATTTATTAAAATAACTCGAACTAGAAAATTGAAAAATGAACTGAAAAGTTGATTAATTATGTAAAAATCATAATGCTCTAATACAACTCTTAAATTCAAATAAAATTAATTAAATTTGAATTAAGCTAATAACTTATTATAAATTTTATAATAACAACAAAAATTTAAACTTCTGTCAATTTTTTTTTATAGTATGAACTTTAAAAAATAGCAATACAATGCCTAAAAATTTTCAATTTTAGCCCAAACTTTAAAAAGTGACAATAAAATACTTAAAATTTCAATTTTTAATTAGAACCCGACATTATCTGTTGTTCTTCTCATGTTCTTAGCCCTTTGTTTTTTCTTCTAACGTCCCAAACTACTCTCTACATTACAGCGTCTTGTACCAGTAAGCTTTTCGTTTTTAATTCGTTCTCCTAATGTTTTTAGTGTGAGGGCATCGGATCTGCGTAATCTGAAAATCAAAAGGTGAGGGTGTCGTGAGAACAAATTGAAAACAAAAGAAAAAACTGAAATCAAAGCGTAAGTTCGTTGGAGTTGTGTAATCTGATTTAGGTCATTTTTAAACAACGACATCATTTTAATTATGTGATTAAATGACGTCGTTTTATTAATTTTTATTTGTTGTGTTAATTTTGGCTGAAGTGTATTAATAATTAAGGTTTCTGAAATACGTAGCAATCTACGCCAGCAAACTTAACGGAAACACTAACGTCAAGTTATAATTGAATAAAAAAGAAAGATATAATATTATATTGTTATTTTTTGAAATTCGAACTAGAATTGAAAAAATTGAAAATTTGAACATTTTATTATAACTTTTTAAAATTTGAATTATAATTGACAAATTAATGAAAGTTTGAATTTTTTAAATAATTAATCCTTTTTTAAATTGTTTATTTAAGTCGAGGTTAACTTAATCAAGTATAATTAAAAAGTTTAAATTATTATGTGGGTGACATTTGTTTGGTCCAAATATAATATTCATATCATCAGTGTTGATAATGTTTTTATCAAAATGTGAGAGAATGAACTTTTTTTAATTTTAAAAACTCTATTTCTTTACCTTATCTAAAATATTACATTTTAATATTTTATCATTCTAATTTTCATTAAATTGATAGTTGGAGTCTAAACATCCGAATACCAAACGATAACCATAATATCAGATCTTTGAGCTCAGACCTGGACTCAAAAAATTTCAGATTCCGAGATCCATTCATATCAGTATTCATTACTAAATCAGAATGATGCTTTGGCTCGTGTACATGGGAATGCAAATCTAAGCTGATAAGTGGTCTCACAGCCGAAAGGGAAGCTTTTTTTCGTGTCAGGCTATGTCTTCCTGGTGATGACAGGGAAAAGAGCAGATTAGTAGTGTTGAAGCGTGCAAAAAAAGAGATGAAGATCATGACACTTTTGGATCTACGGAGGCAATATTTTATGCTTTGTTTGCTGTTCTTTTGTGGGCAACTGAAGATTCGATAGTCAGAGTTGTAGTTTTTGTCTCTCTGAAGCTTTTGCGCAGTGAGAATGAGCTTTCCTTTCCATACCCTTTAAATTTCTTGTCATTTTCTCATTGAAAAGAACCCTAATAAGCATTGTTAATAAGGAACACAAATATGTTATTTATAAAAATGATACACTTTGAAGTAATCGATAAAGTTATTTCTTTGTGATCGAAAGATCACGAGTTTAAGTCACAAAATAATTTTTTTATAAAATATAAAAAGAAAGCTGGATGACTTTCTTCGAAATCCTTACAATGCCGAAAGCCTAAGTGAAATAAATCTACATAATGAAAGAAATTTAATACGAAATTTTCAGATTAATTGCATAATTAATCAACATAAATTAATCCTAGAATTGCAACATACTATATTTAATAATTGGATGGATAAATACCTGAAAATTGAGGAACATCGAATTCAATATAATATTCTGTGAAGCGGAGCGATAAAGACGCAGAGGATTGACTACTGATATTCCGAACCTTAATCAGTAAAAACACACATACAGTTTTCAATGGAGCGACTGTATATAAAGGTTAGCTGGCAGTACGACCTCCTGTGTTTTATAATACATAGGCCAAGCTTACCAATCATAGCATACCCATGAACACAGACCCAATGACACGTTAAAGAGAGAATTACCATTGACGTCTAATTAATCGAAATTTGTATAAAATTATGTTTATTATGCTAGTTCACAATTATGATAAAATTCTATCACATAAATCCTACCCATTTTGATAGTCTTATCTAAAAGTATGTTTGCATAATACAAAGTTAGTATCAATTAAATCCACATAAACTTCTCAACCAAGTTAAAATAACTTATACACGAAGAAAATTCGGTTAAGCATGTTCTATTCGATATAAGTAAGTAATTACATTGTAGGATTCAAAGAATGTGAATATGATCATAAAGGAAGAACATATAGTGGTGAGGTTAACATCAACAAATAAGTGGGAAGACAAACATGCGTATCCATAAGATTCCACAAATTTTGCATGAAATAATGATGTCTTATTATAATGAAAAACCATTATAGTCCATAATTACACAAAACTAAAGTTGTTCTCACCAGTTCCTCTTGAAGAACATTATCGAAAAGGAAAACTCAACTGTGAGTAGAAAGCGAAAAAGGGTAAGAACTCATCATTACGAAAGAAAATATGAATGCAAAAGGACAAAACCTAATCGATAAGAGACCTTTACCCCACACTCACTGGTCATATTGTTGCTCAGGATTCAAAAACTATGCATCTAAATGATACTCCACTTTAAACAAAGCCACCATTTTGGACCCAGCATGCCTGTGCACAAGAACTTTGTTCACATTCTTGCCTCATTGGCTTGTGGTTTCTGATACTGCAGTACCGTTTCTGTGGTAGGAAGTTCACTCTTATTTACTGGCAACAGGTTGCTTATGATATCATGTATCTAAGACGAAACAGCCTAATTTATATATTATGTCACCATTAGACTTATTATGCATTGAGATAGTTTTAGTTTTTGTTATAATATTAATTATTTTGATACCAATTATTGTAAAAAAGAATAAGTAATATAAGAGAATAAGGAAATAAAAATATAAAATTTTACGTAATTCTATCAATTTAAGAGATAATTCTTTTATTGCTGTGATATTTTATACCATTTTTATACTTTATTTAACATGTGATAAATATTATTTTAATAATGCTAAAGTGTAAAGTAGTATGAACAACAACAACAACAATATTTAATATAAATCTTAGTGTTATGAGAAATTTGAAGAATCCAATAATTCGCAACCGTACCCTAATTAATACTTCTTTTTATCCAAAATAAAAGTCGTTTAGAGAGATGCATACTTATTAAGAAAGTTAACGAAATGTTTGATATACCTTTATTAATTACATATTGAAGTGCTTTGAAAATATAATCTGTGTAATTAAAACGTGAGGAAAATGAAAGGGCAATTTTGAAAGTAAAATCATAAATATGTATAAAAAGTCACAAACGACACTTATTTTAAAAAAATAAAATTTCTCTAAAACAATTTTTATCTTGAATAAAAAGGAATAGAGAGTAAAGTAGTGTTAAAGATAAAAATAAAATTTTATTTAGATTTTGTATGGATCTACCCTTTACTTATCTGACAGCAAGTTGCATCGGTTGATGTAACTGAGCATGTTCCCTACTGCTGATTCAATTTATCAGAATGAAATGGATGGCTCACTGCTATGAATTTCTTGTACCCAAATATCAGTTCAGATCATTCTTATGCAATCCTTTGAATCTTTTGAGGTTTCATTCATGTAGTCCTCAGAAACTAATAATACTTCACAAGTTTGCTCCTACAAGTAGAGTCTTCTGAGATGGCCATGATTAGTCTATCGTGCCCTGAAACCATTAGGCCTCACATGGAATATATAGATTGAATCGTGCAGATCCTTAAAAATTGTTACCTTCTGCAATTATTCATCAAGAGGTGATGAATCCCAAGAAAGTTGAGAGTGAAGGAATCCCAAGAAAAGGGAATTTAGAGTTTGGCATGTTACTAAAGCAAGACAAAAGAATATATCCATACAAGAGGAGAAACATTATTTCCAAGCACTCAAATACCTTCATATATATGCATACAAGAGTAAGAAACATTATTGCCAAGCACTCATATACATTACATCAATACATAAGAGAAGAAACATTATTTCGAAGCAGTACTCAAGTACCTTCACAGGGATTTCTAATACTTGTAATACATTACTCTACTCGAATTACTTGAATTTAATATAATTTAGAAATTGAATATAGTTTAATTTGGATGATTAAATCTAAAAATCTTTGCAAAACGATTAAATAAAAAATAATAGATTAATTTTTTTAATTCACATAGTAATTCAAATGGAAAATATAAAATTACCATTAAAGCAGCCCTAGAGAGAGTTACTATATCCATATGAATTATTTCTTCTATTTTTATGAATATCATTGATTCATTATTGTTGTTGTTGTTATTATTATTATTAAAATTTGAGAATTCGACCCTTAAGTTTTTAATTGGACTTATACTAAGTCGGATTAGTTTAATTAAAATATAATACAAATTAAAGAGTTTAAACTCCTTAAGTTATAAAAAACCTAAATGTGTATTACCTTTCAAAAGAATGTTATATAAGGATTTTAATAAAATAACTTACATATTTACATTAATTTCAAAGTCTAACAACATAAATATATATTGGGCTTTACTATTATTGTTGATTTTTAAATTTGAATCCAATTGATGAGTCCATGTCTTATAAAAATTTTAATAATTATATAAAATATAAGTGTAACATATTAACATTAATTTAAGTCTTAACATATGAAATCATATTAAATTTAAATAAAAATACTTAATTATTTGCCAAATAAAAGTAAAACTATAAATATTTCTTTAGTTAGGGGTAAGACTGCGTACTACCAAACCTCTCCAAACTTATGTATCAACAAAATTCATATCGAGTGTTGTTATTGTTGTTAACTAAACTAGAGTTTTTTTTAAATATTATCATCACTCAAAATATTATTTTTTATTTTAATTAGTAGTGGAAAACATAAAGACTTAGATAACTTTATTTCTTTTATTTTCTTTTTCATGAATACGAAATTATCATATGATAATTATAAATTGACCTAAATTTAGAATATTTGTAAATACAAGTTTCATATGAGTTTTTTTTAATTTCAATAATCCAAATTTGATTCATAAATTTTTTGAACTAAATTTAAACTCAAAATCAATTTATAAATTAATTCTTAAAATATAATTTAAACTATAAAACTATATGAGCTCACCAATTTCTACAAACTCAAAATCAATTTATAAATTAATTCTTAAAAATATAATTTAAACTATCAAACTATATGAGCTCGGCAATTTCTACAAACATACTCCTAATGATCTAAAACCCATTCATCTTTAGTTTTCGGCCCAATTCTCTATGTCCTAGTGGCCTTTTCTGACATTTGGGTCCGGAGCCCCGAGTCCGTTTATTAAAAGAGATCACTTCAGGCCCGTTCTACATGTAACGTGATGCCTGGCAACAATAATTCTTTTTTTAGACTTTGATAAAAAATAAAGATAAAACACACGTGATATGACCAATACACGTGGACCAATCAAATTCTGCTTACATAATAATTCAACTCAATTCTTAAATTTCAATTGAATTAATTAAATTTGACTTAAATTAATAAATTATTATAATTATTTTAAATTATAAATATAAGTTGAGTTTAATTAGTTTAGGTAAAATTTAAGAGTTAAATTGGGTTACCATGTTAGTAATGTTCATGTTGCATGTATCTTGTTATTATTTTTTAACTTAAATCTCAAATAACGAGTTTTTCTAAAAAATTGAAAAGGGTTAATTACTAAAAGAGTCCTAACTTTTGTTTATTTTTTAATTACAGCCTGAACTTTAAAAATAGTAATAAAACGTCTAAACTTTTATATTTTTTAAACTCTAGCTTGAACTTCAAAAATTGGTAATAAAATGCTCAAACTTTTTTTTAATTATAGCTCAACGTTAGTGTTTTCGTTAAGTTTGTTGACGTAGCTTGCCATGTGTTTTCAGAAACTTTAATTATTAATACACGTTAGTCAAAATTAACGCAAAAAGTGAAAATTAATGAAATGATGTAGTTATTTAAAAAATGACCTAAATCATATTAGGTAGCCCTACGACATTATGCTTTGATTTCAGTTTTTTTCTTCGTTTTAAATTTGTTTTCTCGACGCCCTCACCCTTCGATTTTTAGATTACGCAGCTCCGACTCTCTTACACTAAGGGCATCAGGAGAATGAACTAAAAGCGAAGAGTTTACTGGTACAACACACTGTCATGTGAGAGTAATTTGAAGCATCATAATAACAAACAAAAAACAAAGGATTTAGGACATCGGGATAATATCAGATATGTTGAACTAAAGTTGAAAAAAATTGAAAGCTTGAATATTTTGTTGCCACTTTTTGAAGTTTAGGTCAGAATTGAAAAACATTAGAAGTTTAAACATCTTATTACTACTTTTTAAAATTCGAGCTATAATTAAAAACATGACGAAAGTTTGTCTTTTTGATAATTAACCCAATTAAAAACTATAATCTTTTTGAAAATTTTAAAAATTATGTAAATTTTCTAAATTTTCTTAACAAGAGAGTTGAATTTTTTAACCCTAAATATAATATTCGAGTAAATTATATAAAATTAAGAGATAATAAAAAGGATTTAGGATAATTAGTCAATGTGTGTCCTAATAATATTATACAATAACCATATCACATACAATAAATTTATTGAGAAGATCAAGCTCAAGTTACTAATATAACCAATAGTTTATAAGTCTCAATTTAACATAATTATAAAATAAATGATTAATTAATCATAACTTAATTTTTTTAATGTGAAAAAGATATATAAAATATACTCTCTGGTTAGATGTTAGGTGACCAATAACCATCCCTAAAATATCCATTACCTTGTTCTTACCCTTGACCAATGGGCTTTCCTTAGCCATTTTCTTATTGCACTTAATTAACATATAGTTCTTATACAAGTTTAAATTAACGTTTCAAAGATCGAACCAGAAGTTAAATCTGTGAAATAAAAGATTTAAGGTTTAAAGGTTCATCCAGTATTATAAAGTCATAAAATCATTTAAAATTTGAATAAAATTAAAAATTTTAAAATATGTTCGAAGAAGATTGTCTTTACTTATTCAAGAATCTAAAGTTTAATTAGAAAAAGAAAGTAAAATAAAAATAATTTTTATTTTGATTTATCAAAATTAATTAATTTACAAAATTAAACGATTAATAAACTAATCGATTTTTAACAATAAGAGTTATTAAAGTAAATCAAACTGAAAAATTAAAAAATAAACCAAAAAATCAATCGATTCAAGATTTTAACGGTTTAACTGATTGACCTACTTTAGTTTTTCAACCATTAGTTTAAACAATTAAAGATGTTCTTCAAAATTAGATTTCACTGACCAAAGCCACATAATTAATCTTATACTTTAAATTTAGTCTTTTTGAAGGACGTAATCCTGATGTCATGTCATTTGTTTATTAGGTCAAAGAAAATCAAGCATACTTAGTCATAAGCAACTTAAACTCCATCGAGCCTAAGTTTATAGGCCTGAGCTTAATGTGAATCAAGTTTAAATAGATTAACCTTTGATCAAGTTTAAGTTAAGTCTGATTAAATAAGTATTTTTAAATTTTTAATTTAATTAAAAAATTTAAGTTTCAAGTCAGATCAGGCTGGAATTCGAACTTGAGTTGAAATTTGAAATATTAAAAATAAAAAATTAAGCATAATCCAAATTTTGGTCAAATGGGGCCGGGCTAGTTGCCGGGCCGAGTTGGTAATTTTTGTCAAGCCCAGTCTTATCGGTCATCCTCCATAAGTCATTAATGTGAGAAACAGCCCCCAACCACGATTGGAATGTGGAACTTATGAATTAATAAATATAAGAAAAGCAGGCTGTGGTTAGACTCAACATGCTGGTGAGTGTTTAAACGTTGTGAAACATGTTCTTAGTCTGGTTAGGTGAGAGTAAGATCCATGAAGTGGGTAGGTAAGACCTAAAGGGAAGGGAAGCTCATGTAAGTAAGAGGAGGAGGAGCCACCTACCGATTCATGTGGTTCTTGACAAGTCCTATTACACACCTACCACCGAAACATCTCGTCAAGCCTCTTATTACGTCATCACACCCATTTTTAGGCATGGGATGGCGAAATGACACTCATCTTTAGGTGTGATACGCGGTTGAGTCGGGTTGAAATCAACCCGAGCTTGCGACCTAAGCTGACTTGAAATTCGACCAAAGAGTTGCATGGCTCAAGATTGGGTTTCAATTCCAATCCTCTCAAACTCTTCAAAACAAAGTTGTTTTTGAGGTGACGATCAAGTCGTTTAAATCGGACTTTATATTAATTTATCGAATTTGGGTTCAACTTAAATTTGGATTAATTTAAATTAAAATTGATAACTTTTTAAAATTATCTAATTTAATGATTAAATCGTTTGTAACTAATCTAAAATTAATCTTTTAAATTTGAATTTGATTTAAAATCCAATCAATTTTAATTTAATACATTAATTTTAAGTTGAATCGGGATGGAATGACATCTTTACCGAATCAAATATTATTTTTAAATATACATTTATTTTACTTGATTAAATTAGTTTCTAAAAATTAATGTTGTTAAGTGACTGTTTCACTACAATAGCTTAAGCTGATGTGTAAGGTCAACTTAATTGGTTTTACATATTCATTAATACACTCCCTCAAGTGAAAGTCCTTTGGGCTTGAAACTTGCACAAGCTCACTCTACCTTGTGCTGAATAATAGGTGGGTGACAGAATTTGAACTCACGACCACTTGGTCACAAACGCTCTGATACCATGTTAAGTGACCGTTTCATTACAATAGCTTAAGTTGTTGTGTGAGGTTAATTTAATTGGTTTTATATATTCACTAACACATTTATTGTTAGTGGACTCTATACTCTACCCATATTAAAAAATTTAATATGGTATCAGAGCAGGTTTGGTCCAGATTATTAATTTCCCGGTTGTCCATCTAGATGTCCAGTCCCAGCGGCCCGATTCGGTTACCACTGCGTATATTTCAAGTGACAACTGGATGTCCAGCCCCAGTTGCACTTGAGGGGGAGTGCTTGAGTGTCCCATATTGCCTATACATAAAAATGTTAAAAGGTTTATAAGTGGTAAGGGTCAAATATCTAAACAACTAATTCTAATTATTTGGACAATAATTGACTCAAACTCAATTCTTGATAGTGAATTTCATACTTTGCCCATATTAAAAAATTTAATAAATAATCTACAAATCACCCTAACCGGATAGTCTGTAAAAGACAAGTCCTGAATAACAAGCTCATTAAAAAAAACGCAAGTAAGGAGATTTGGACTCCAAGACATTTTGACCTCATACCTCCTACTTTAGCAACTCAACCATCCCTAGGGGTGATTTTCATATACTAAACTATCAAAACACAAATATATAGGATATTGGTATTTAATTTTAATTATTTTTAATCATGATATATATATTCATCTAAAATTTAAAAATCTGATTTAAACCCAAATTGAATGCAATGCAAACCTCAAAAATTCAAAGGAAGTCTAAAATTCAACTAATTCGTATAGACTCGAATTTATTTAAAATATTTCAAGCCTATAACTTTGATATCAAAATATTCAATTTAATTTAAAATCAAAATAAAACTGATTTGAATTAAAAGAATTTTAAAAAGCATAAAAATTTGACTTTTTAGTTCAACCCAAAATTTGTATATTTAATTTTTGATCTAATTTGAATTAAAATTTTAAAAATATAAAACTTAAGGAGTTTTGATCCTACTTAATTTAAACCTAAATTAAATCTCATACAAACTTAAAATTTTAATAAAGCGTAAAATCTAAACTTTATATGTTCAACTTAAAATTTAATTTGATCCAATGACTAAAAAATCTATCGGTTTGATTAGTTTAATAGTAAAATTTTTGAATCGTCTTATTTTTTGGTTCAGTTTTGAAATTATCAGTTCAATTTATTTTAATAAATCTTGCTGTTAAAAATTGTCAAGTTTATCTATCAATTTTTATAAATTAATAAGTTTTTATAAATTAAAATAAATAAATAAATTTTCTTTTAACAATTTTTTTCAATTAACATAACAATAATATCTTTTTATTATATTTTAAAATGCTTAATTTTATTTAATTTTTAATCAATTTTATAACGGTCTAATAGTAATTGAGCCTTTTAAATCTTAATTCGGTTTGATTTTTAAAATATTGGTTTGAAACGAATTTAAATATCATCCTAACTAAAAAAAATTAAAAAATAAGCATAAAATCTAATGAATTTTGACTTTTTTAGTTCGACCCAAAAATCCAGCTTATTTTAAAAAATGTCGGCTGGACCGGACCCATTGGCTATGCTTCAAGCTGGTAAGAAATTGACTATGCAAGACAAGTTAGGTGACGACAGAGAGTGGTCAGAGACGATACCACGTAAGACTCTTGAGCCATTGCAAGTAAGCATGTGAACAACAGCAATTTCCAAACCTACGACCAAGTCTAGCGTATTGCCTTCTCTCTCGCAACCAACACCAAAACCAAATATATATATATATTAAAACTCTGGTTTGTTAGTATTTTAACGTATCATTTGGAGAGGAGTTGCTGTGGCGTTTTCTCCATTAACGTACGCCGAATCATCATCATATCGTATCATTAAAACTTACCTTCTCTGTCTCTTGCTTGTGTCGGGTTTTCTTCAGAAAAATGGCTTCAAAAGCTCTGCTTCATTCCTCCACGCCAAACCCTTCTCGTGTATGCAACACCAGGTCATGTTTTATCCATTTGAGAGGAACCCAGTTGAGGTTTCACCCTAAGAGATCAACCCTGATACACCCCATCAAATGGCGGCAGCGAGATAGTTCAAGTTCAAGACCAATAACGGATCATAAACAGAGGGGTTGCGCAGTGAAGTGTACGGCGGAGGGTATAGAAAGAGGGATGTTGATGGGAGGAGGGAGGGAGAAGGGTATCGTCAGCATACCGGAGAGGTTCAAGGTGGTGGCTTTAACAGCGTTCGCTATGTGCCTGTGTAATGCCGACCGTGTGGTTATGTCGGTCGCTATCGTCCCACTGGCCGCCAAGTTTGGTTGGTCTAGTTCTTTCTTGGGCATTGTTCAGGTACTTACTTTGGTATTCTTTCTCTTGAGTTGATTGTATTATGTGTTGATCTTTTCACGTTTTCAGGAGGGTAATTGCCATTAATGTGTTGAACGGTGTTTGTGTGTGTGCGTGTCGGCGGTGGCTCGCCGCCTCCTACTTGATATTTACGGTATATTCTGTGATGAAACCCTTAAAATGTTGACATATGTGGTGATGGAAATGGAATTTAGAATTAGTCTCATTATCAGGTGGTGGTCAAATAAAAACTAAGTTGGGCTCCAAATTTAATCCAACCTACCCCATTATATTGACTGTGATAGGATTTTGGTGGTTGGACAACTCAATTTCAACCATTTGAACTTTATGATAGTTGCTTAGACACTTGCAAACCCCCAACAAGAAGCTATTTTTGGTGTCTTTTCCTTTTTGATAAAGCTCAAAAAGGTTAAAGATGTGTACTTTTAATGGTTCTTAAAGTGTTTGATAAGTGTCTTTCTTCCAAGGATTTGTGCTTAATGGTGTTATAAGTGTAGATAAGAATGTATTCTTCTGTTAATAAGTTGAATTTTACTTGTCTTCATGTTTTCAATTTCATTTTGAATCAATTTTGAGTTTTTGACGTGGCACTCATGATTATGGTTAAAATGTTGTGATATGTGTCCATAAAAAGTCATCCTTTTTGTGGGGATACATATTCTCCTCAGTTATAGGAGGAGCTTTGGTAGACAAATATGGAGGCAAAAGAGTGATGGCCTGGGGTGTGGCCTTGTGGTCTTTAGCCACTCTCCTCACCCCATTGGCTGCAAACCACTCCACCGTCAGCCTACTTGCCGTCCGCACCTTCTTTGGACTAGCCGAGGGTGTTGCTTTGCCTTCCATGAACATCCTTTTATCAAGGTAATGTCACCATTTTTGCTTCCCATGAATTGCTAATGGTTATGACACTATCAACTTGTTTATAGTACATAGCCTGATCAAGTTGAGCTTAGTGCACTACAGATTAGGTTGCTTGGGGGGTTGGTGTACATTATTAGTTACAGATTGCTCAAATTGTTAACTCTGCAAGTATTTATATTGGAGTAGGTGGTTTCCAGGTCATGAGCGTGCAACTGCAGTTGGAATCTCAATGGCTGGATTTCATCTTGGGAATGTCATAGGCTTCCTGTTAACTCCAGTTATGTTGTCTTCAGTCGGGATGTTTGGTCCATTTATCCTCTTCTCTTCATTTGGCCTACTATGGCTTACAAAATGGGCAAGCTTAGTTACAAGTGATCCTGGAGATAGCCCTTTTGTTAGTAAATCAGAGCTGAGATTAATCCAAGCTGGTAAAACAGATTCTTCAGTAGCCAAAGGGCAGCTTCCTCCATTGCTCCATCTGTTGTCGAGACTACCATCATGGGCGATCATTTTTGCTAATATAGCAAACAATTGGGTGAGTTATATTAGCTGGAGGCTTATGACTGAACTTCTTTGCTTTTGAGATTGTATTGAAACATTTCATATGCTTTGAACTACAGGGTTACTTTGTACTTCTCTCGTGGATGCCTGTATACTTCAAGACGGTAAGCCTTTAGTATACTTATTTGTTGCTAAATCAATCATGGAAGCTGAGTGCTTGAAAGATTGATCAACAGTGGAAGTTGGAATTCTTTGTAAGCCAGTTCTTATAGTACAGAATGATGATTTCTCCTCTAGTTGATTGTGTAAGGGCTTGGTAAATGCAGGTGTTTAATGTGAATCTGAAGGAAGCTGCTTGGTTTAGTGCTGTCCCATGGGGTACAATGGCAATCTCTGGTTATGTTGCAGGAGCTTTATCTGACTCCTTAATCAAGAAAGGCTACTCTTTGACATTAGTCCGAAAGATCATGCAGGTAAGTACGTTTGGAACAAGAACATCAACCATAAGTACCGTCTTTCATACCTGAAGTTACTTTTCTAGTTTACCGAGGATTGTAATGCTCTAATTGTATATTCAAATCTGTTGAATATTGGTGTCTGCAGTCTATTGGATTCATAGGACCTGGAGTGGCATTGCTTTGCTTAAATTATGCCAAGACACCAGCTACTGCAGCTATCTACATCACTGTGGCCCTGAGCTTGAGCTCTTTCAGCCAAGCTGGTTTTCTTCTGAATATGCAAGTAAGCTAGAAAACACGGTGATCTGCTCTTTTAGGGGTCGAATTTGTTCTAAATTGACTAGATTCTTTTTGTATATCAGGATATAGCACCTCAGTATGCAGGATTTCTCCATGGTAAGTCCTGACTTCTTGTATATGTTTAGAGCTGGATCATAAGAGGTCACTGTTCATACTTATTACTATCAAACAAATTTTGATGTAGGAATCTCAAATTCAGCTGGAACATTAGCAGCAATAGTCAGCACTATTGGAACTGGTTTTTTTGTTCAAAGGTTGGGTTCTTTCCAAGCATTCCTCACTCTCACAGCAATCCTTTATTTCATTACCACCATCTTCTGGAATCTGTTTGCTACTGGAGAAAGGGTTTTCTAGACTCGTGTTCCTGACTCGTAGCAAACCAGTTAGAAGCCTAAAATCAGGCCTCTTTCTGCAACAGAGATAGGAAGAAAAAAAAAAGATTGCACATTTTTTGGTATAAGGAGAAATAATTCTGAGTTAAAAGTTCATCAATGGATAGAGTTGAGTGTGTACAGGTTAGATTATTCTTTATTCTGTTCATTAGCAGTAAATGATAAAATTATATGTTTCTTCTTTCATTTAATTTCTCTGTTTCTTTCTTTCACCTATTGTAGTCACAAGCAAAGAACTGTGAAACAAAATTAGTTTTATGTTCAACTTCATCAAATTCACCATGTTGTAAATGCCAGGGAAGAGTTTATCAGTTCAGGTTCCATTATTACAAACAGATATGAACACGAAGATCCAACTCTAAGAAACAAGAAATTGACAACTGAAATTCTTTAATTATGTACACAGAGGGTTGAACTTTCAAATCCTGTTTAAGAACTGGAAATTCTGAGATAAGAATACTGACCGCGACTTTTATCAGTACTGGTATAGGCTTTAAATTGCCTGTGTTATTAAGGAATAATAATACGGTAACTTGGAAGATTAACTGTCTGCACACAAGATCAAAACCGCTGAGGCTGAAATGAAAAAGTTAAGAACATATGATTACTCGAAAAGCTTGTCTGTTACAGTACTGCCAAAGGTTCTACGAATTCGGCAAAAGTGCTTGCCTTGTAATGGATGTTACTTGCTTGGATATCTCAATCTGCTGTGATCAGATTAATGTCTTTTCAGAGGATTTTTTGTTATGAAGTTTATATAACTCTGTCTTTGACGTTAAGCTACTCCCTCTTATGACCAAATTTATATGAATAATAAGAACTAAAAAGGTTAAAATTTTTCATTTATTACATTATTTATACATTTCAATATATTTAATTACAACTCGTTTAGTTTATTATCAATCATTTTGTATTATTAATTGACTAAGAAATTTATGTATAAATTAGTGTATTTAGCGAATATTTACATATAATACGTTAAAAAATAGAAAATTTGAATTAAAAAATAAAAATGATAGGCGAATATCGACAAAGCAACTATTCGCCATTCAAAACCATCCTTATATATATTGGATCACTTGTAGGCTTGTAGCTCATGCCTGACTTTTAAAGAACTCAAACAGAAATAAAATCCAAATTACGGTCTTACCCCATCCACAGAGTCTCTGGCTTTGCTGTTTCCTATTATTGTCTCAACGCCAGCCACGCCCATAAACCTTCAATTCCTCTGCTTTCTGCCGAACGAATCGGAACCCAGATAGGATTTGCTTTGTTCTGAACTGGGTTTTCAAGAATTTAGTGAAAAGGCAAAGCAACCAAGGAATTCTCAACTGGGTATTTTTCTGATAGTTGGAAAGGTATGAACTTTAGGAGCTTGGAAGAGTTCTGGGCCTTTTACGTGACCCAACACTCGAAACCAGCAACAAGGCGATGGCACTTTGTGGGGACTTTAGCAAGTATGTTGTGTTTGCTATACTCTTTGATCTTCAATTGGTGGTGTCTGGTTTTTGTGCCTGTGGTTGGTTATGATTGTGCTTGGTACAGCCATTTCTTTGTGGAAGGGAATGTTCCTGCAATTTTTGGGCATCCGCTTTGGTCTTTTCTGTGTGATTATAAGATGTTTGGTTTAATGCTTACTGGGCAGATGGACAGAGAGATCAAGATGCTTGGTAAAAGACCTGTTGCAGGGCTTTTGATCACAATTTTTTTCCTCTACTTGTTCTAAACCATATACTAGCTTCCTTACCCTTTGGGAATTCTATGTTATTTTGTCGTTTCTGAGAGCTTTTTTCATGTGAATATATATCAAATCGGATGTTAGAATAACGAGTCCAGCAAAAGCTAGAATTTTTGTTTCTTTTGTTTGTCATATCAGAACAGATTCAAGAATTCCAATGCAATTGCTTGTTGATATTTTATTTTTTCGTGTTAAGCGGACTTTAATCAAAATGGTTAAATGATTTGAGTCACTCACGAAGATATTTTTTCACATTTAGCATTTTGAGTTTAAAAAAGGAATCCAAAGAACTTTGGAATGTCCAATACGTCTTTGCTCACTTCTCGAACAAGATGATAAGTCAAGCAATGAGACGTTACTACGTGACACAAAAACTTCGGTTAAAAAATATACTAATTAGTCATGTCAAGTTAGGGTATAACTATAAGGTTCTATTATATTAGTTTGGCAAAGTATTTAAGAACATCCCAAGAATTTTTTAAGTACTCAAAAGTGGTAAAAGTTAGATTTCAAAAGTCTGAAACCTTCAAACGACTTGGTAAGATACAAAGTTACATTGAAACAATAAAATAACATGTTTTAATATTTATTTTTTATATTAATTTTATTTCTTATAAAAAAAAGAGATATCTCTTTAAATTATTTTCTACAAGATAGTACTTTGCATATTGGTATACTTTAAAAATTATTTAACATAAATAATTTTATTGTAAAATAAAATATAATTAAAATTAATAAAAGTAATTTTTATTTTTATGTTGCCAAACAGTCTACTGTATGAAGCTCTTTTAAAAAAACTATTTTTTTAATTAACAGCCAAATAGTCAATTGACTTTTAAAAAAAGTTCTTCTAAAAAAAATTCTACTAACAAAAGCTCTGCTGATAAAAGCTCAACCTTTGTGACATGAATCCGAGTCAGGAACTGTTCATGCTTATTAATGAATTATATTTCATTTCTAAGAAATAGATCAGATCCTAGATCCCATTTGCCTATCATATTCATCCATCAATCCAATAAATGAGATCTACAAAAATTAAATGAATAACTGCTTATAAAACAGGTAGGCATGAAGTCACGGTGATCTGAACCCGTTACTTTTTCCTTTGCATCCGGCACAGATTCTACTTCTTTTTATACAAGGGTCTTATATTAGCACAGTATTTAAATGCTTTCATTTCAAACTTGAAGGGTTGACTATGTAGGCAAAATCAAATACGAAAGAGCTGTTGCCCTAGACTGGAATCAAAACCGTATTGCCATAAGCCAAACACCGTCTGTACCCTCACATGCCAACAATGTGGTGAAAGGAAGTACACTTGAGCGGTGGTTTCAATAAAATTTATATCCTGCTTAAGTTGTTCCCACTCGTTAATAAACGCCGTCTGTACTATCACATGCCAACTATGTGAAGAAAGGAAGTACACTTGAGCGGTGGTTTCAACAAAAATTTATATCCTGCTGAAGTTGTCCTCACTCGTGAATAAACCTGACGTTGAAAAGGAAAGTTGTTGACAACCCACTGATTTCCTGTACCGTGGCGGGACTTAAAAAATACGCAGGTTGCAGTTTAAGTTACGCCTGAGAATATAATTAGTCGGGCACCAGGAGGAATTTCATCTCATACACCCCACTCTTCACAGTTTCAACTTTCAACTTCCAACTTTCAACTCACACTACTCTCTAACTCGTCCTATTTCTTCTGGTCAGCTTCTGTTCTTTCACATCTATACGCCCTCAAATCTTCTGTACCCATTATTCTGTACCCATTGTATCTGAACCATTCAATTATATAGGACCCACAAAAATAGATAGCTCAGATACAATGAGCACAGAGTAGGTACAGAATAAGGGTACAAAGGATCATGTCCCCATCTATACAGGCTTCAAACCCGAGCCACTAAATCCTCTTGAAACATTAGACACCGCCAAGGGAATCCAGCCTACCATCACATCTATCTCACCTCATTTCATATATCAACTAGTTTCCTGATAATGTGGACATCGGTCCTGAACAGAGGACTAACATTCTATCAAGGAGAGCCGCCAGCCTAAGCTCTGAGCTCCGCAGAGTCAAAATAAAACCAGTAACTTCAAACTTGGAATGGACCCCAAAAAAATGTAAAAAAACTAATAAGTTTGCATAAAAATTTTACGAAGTTACTTTTATAAGTCATACGAGATTTTCACTAGTCCAAGACCATGTCCAATGCAACAAAAATAAATCATCACAAAAGTTTTTCTTCCACTGGAACTAATCAATACAAAACCTGCAACTTAGGAAACTCACATGCCGGTGAATGCCTTCTTCCCACCACCAGAAGAACCAGCTGGGATCACTTTCAACACATTAAACCTCACAGTCTTAGACAAAGGCCTGTCAAAAGAAAGCAACCCATGAAATGAGCAAAAGAAAATGCTCTTCCATAGAATCAAACAGCTAGGATTTGCAGATAGAATCAAACCTGCATTGACCAACAATTACATGGTCTCCCTCTTTCACACGAAAGCAAGGTGATATGTGAGCAGCAATGTTAGAATGCCTCTTCTCATATCTAAAGGTAACAAAGAAGTCAGTATTTCCTCATACTGTCAATTGGAATGAACATAATGGACATATGGTCAGTAAATCACTCACCTTTGGTACTTCTTCACATAATGAAGGTAATTGCGGCGAACAATGATAGTCCTCATCATCTTTGCACTGTGACAAGTGCCAGCAAGTATACGGCCTCTGATGGAAACATTGCCAGTAAATGGGCACTTCTTGTCAATGTAAGTCCCTATAAGTACAAAGATTGAGTCGTCATTCCTTCAAGCATCCCATATAAACATTTTATTGGGGAATTATATCCATCCAACTTATGTTTTTCAGATTTAAAATACTTCAACAAAATGCTGATAACCACTTTGTTGACAGACAATCAGCCAATATATATTCCATAACACAGCAGCATTAAGAAATTATTGGACATCAAATTAGAGAGCACATTTTTAAAAAGAGCAGTTATTTGTGATATTGAAGTCAATAGTCACATATACAATAGTTGTAAACTACACGGATGTCAATTGCCAGTTATGGTTCATTATACTCAAATTCTAACATAGTTACCAAGTATGTGCGACCTTCGCAAACATATGTACAAATGAGTCCCACAAAAGGTGACTCTACTTATCGAGCAAAGAATTGGGAACATAAGCGCAACTTACGAGTGCAAAGTAATCAAGTTACTTATAGTCTATCTAGGTGGTCAAACTCTCAAAGATAAGTTCGTCTTTACAAATTACAATGTCGATTCAAAAGAACTACCTACATCTCTGATTAAATCAAACTCTAAACATGCGGGAAAACAAATACTGATCTCCATAGCACATCTAGGCATTATTAAATTATTGACGTAAACAATAAAGTTCGAAAAAAAAACTCAAAATTACTAGTTTTCAACACAATTCAAAAAGGTAACAGGATAGTAACAGCATCAAAAATGAGGAAACCTTCAATTGCCTCCCTGGGTGTCTTAAACCCCAAGCCAACGCTTTTCCAATAGCGGTTGCCTCCTTTTCCTGGCCTATTTCCTTTCCCGGCCTTCTTCGAACTACAAAATTGCCAAAAAAATCAACCAAAAGCTCGAGCCTCCCAAACAAGAAAAAATATTTCTCCAATTTCATTTAGGAAATTGGATAACAAATCTCAACCCTAAGGAAAGCTTAGCTTTCCATATTTCCTAAACATACAAACAGAATCATATCACTTAAAAACGTACCAAAGGAACACCTTGGGCTGCTTCAGAAACGCCTTCTCAGTCTACACCAAAGACAAACAGACCATCAGCAAATACCGAGTCAAACCCACAGATAGTTTAATGTAGATTGACAGAAAGAGAAGTGAAGTATCATAACCTGCTCGGCCATGGCTGCTTGCGCAAAATCTAGAAGAGGAAGTCGGCTCGCTGAGAAGACCAAAACCCTAATATCGCTGCTTCAATACCAAACTTAAACCATAGAGTTGCAACTTGCAACCCTAATTGTCTTAATGCCTAAAATACCCTTGACCTTTTCTTCACCTAATTATTCTATTAATAAATTATTAATTTATCCTCAAACTTTATTTGTTAGAATTTATGTTACTCTCAATATTTCATAGATTTAAGTTCTTATATACGCATGTGTATAGTCATAACGAATAAAAGTTTGAATTATACAGAATCGAGTATAATAAACTTTGCCCAAAAAGGTTAGCGAATTAAAAGCAAAAATTGAATTTTTCAAAACATTTTTCTTTCAAAGAATTTTATAAATCTAGAGTTAAAACTAGATTTTTATTAAAACTTGAATCCATAATACATGAGCCAGCCTATGAAGTCTACATTATCTGTTTTTGTTACTCTGTACTTACCTTATTTCGTGAGCATCCATTTATTTAATTTTTGTAAGTTTTATTTATTGAATGGATGGATACTCACGTAATAGAACAAACATAGAATATCGGAACATGTGATCTATTTCCTAAAATATGACAAACATTACGAGGTAGCTAAGATGAATTTTAAAAAACCTAAAAGCCTAATTGTGCACTTATTAAATCATTTGGTAAGTTAATTATATAAATTTAAAGCATGAACATTATTCAAGTAGTTATTTAAAATTTAAAACAAATCAAATACTTAAATTCATAAAAAATTACGTGAACAAGAATACATTTTGGAGAATTTTTAAGCAATCTCTTAAAATTAAATATAAAAGTAGACATATGTTATTTATT
This sequence comes from Erythroxylum incrassatum, assembly GCA_026546855.1. Classification (NCBI taxonomy): domain Eukaryota; kingdom Viridiplantae; phylum Streptophyta; class Magnoliopsida; order Malpighiales; family Erythroxylaceae; genus Erythroxylum; species Erythroxylum incrassatum. Next base: position 29,129,027 of record JANVCL010000004.1, on the reverse strand, counting down.
AACTAGATCTTTTATATATTATTAGTACTTTTCTAAAAATTACACTTAAATTGGGAAAACAATAAATTAGCTATAATTATTAAATTATGTGTAAATAGTATTTCATATGCTAAAAACAAATTCAAAATTAAACACTCCATCATGCATTAGTGATAAAAATAACTAGTCTAATTTTGACTAAGAAAAAGACTTGTTTAATTTTTATTAGGGTTTGTTTGATTTTGTTGTTAGTTGTGATTTTGAAATAAAAGAAAACAATTAAAATTATGTTTAACTAAAAATGGTTGTCGTTTTTAGTCATTAAAATAAGAAAAATCCTAATTGGTTGCCACAACCATGAAATCAACCGCCACTTGCTGATAAAATACCTTTGTACTCTTCTCTTCTCTATTATATTATACACAAAAGCTCTCCTTTAATAACATGACCGCTCTTTAGAAGAAACTCTAGCAGTTCGTTATTAGAAGAAGTTCTCTCAAACTTGAATAGTATTTTGAAATTTATAAATACTGTATTTTACAATTCAATTGATGATTAAAAACGTTAATGGCTTGCAATAACTTAATTTATATATTAATTTGCATTTAATGTTGTAGGTTAGGCGAAGCGGTGAATACCATTATTTTATGTCTTTAGGGATTCATTTAGAAACACTTGAAAGGATACTCCTTAATCATACATTTTTAATTTTATGCAATTGAAAGCGTTCAAACAATACATGCAGTCTCTTCATAGATGATTTTGGGTGATTAACTCTGCTATATAAGTGACATGTTACCATATTGGATGTGTTTGATTGTTGGCTGATCAGCTAAAAAATAGTTGATTAGCTAATTTATAAATATATAAAAATTGTTATTATCACCATCATTATTATTATTATTATATCTTATATGTTTTTTTATTAAAGTTATAAATTTAATTTTTGTATAATTAAATATCTAAAATTTAAATTTTTATAAGAATATTCAACAAAACATTAAGATATATAATACTTATACCTTTATAATTTTTTTAAAGTCATGTCCTTAGAAGTCATTTTATACATAAACAGCTAATTTTACCAAACATACAGCTAATACAATCCGCTAATCAAATCAGCTGATAGAATCAACTATCAGCTAGAAGCTAATACAATCAGCTGATTGTCGAAGAGGACCATTATCTAACAGAGATGATGACGACCAACAACAGCTATTGATACGAGCAAAAAAGGCCAAGAGAAATATAGACACTTATTTGACTAGTACAAGTTCAACCATCACCAAAAATACTTGGCATAGATGCCCCACTGAACTTAATTCTCAACTCCATAGTCCGTACTATTATAAAACCTCTTTGGTTGAATTTATAATAATAAAAGACATTAAAAAATTTTATGATTTAAGAGAAAATTTTTCTGATCTTTAAAATTATTTTAATTTTTTTCTTTCAATTAAAAATAATGACAAAACATATGCAATATGAATATCATATGTGAACTAATCTATATCACTGATACAATAATTTAACTCTACTTGAATTAATAATTTAAAACAAATATAATAGATTATTAATTTGAGTCAAGTTTAATTAATTTAATTTGAGTTTTAAGAGCTACATTCAATCTTTATATAAATATTTAATTAAGTCATTTGTAATATTCATATTACATGTATTTTATCATTATTTTTTAATCATTTTAAAAAAATTAAAATTCACTATTTTAAAAATTAAAAATTTTAAAATAATGTAAATATCAATAAATACGTATAACTAAATATATAAAATTATGTAATACAATATATATTGAATATGACAAAGATTAACAATACAAGATAAACATGTAATAAATACACAAACTAAGACAAAAAAAAGACAAATACAAGAATAAATCACATAAGTCATTACAATGAAATAAATAGACTAAGTAAAAAATTACTTAATCTAAATAAATTGGAGAGAAGTACTACTTAATCAAAATATTAAGGTTATTTATAAAACAAATGACTCGAAGGAAAAAGTTTAAAGGACTTAAGAAAATAATAAAGAGGTCGGCTAAAGTTTTATATTACAGGTCATGTCTTTAGTAAGTTCTACATAAACGAATTATTTTTGATCACTCAACAATATTAAAGTGGTGCTCATTATATTTTAGATAAGATGTGAAAGTGAAAACAAAAATAACAATATAAGTTTATTTAAATATTTTGTAAAATATCAAAGTAATAATAGCATATTAATTAATATTTAAATAAATTGTTTTAAAGATTATACATTATATTGATGATTCATATGTTAAAATTTGCTAAAAATTTATCTATGTTAAAATTTAAAACATTATCAGTACTATTTAAAAAACGTTAAGGTGTAATATAATATTTTAAATAATAGTAAAAATTAAATTAAAAATTTTAAGAAGGAACAATTCCAACTTTTTACCAAAAACAAAAAAATTACAAGTATGCATTAGAGCCCTGAACATATAGTCGAACATAGAGTTGTACCCTTAAAATCCTTCCTTTTTTTATATATAATATCATATTATTTTATTATCATATATTTACAAATTCTTTTAACTTTGTAAGATTTTCTTTTCTTAGTCATGAAATATTCTAATTATAAATTACTGATACTTTATCCTTTTCATTCTCTTTTAAGACTGCCCATCGTATGGTGTGTAATATGTTATTCGATTGGTAATGCACGGCATAATGCATAATGATCATACATAATATTACATAATAAATAACAGAGGGATCAATTTATATCGATTTGTAGCATTTTTAAAAGGATGTGAAAATCGGACCGGATCGGCCGGTCCGACCAGAAATCGTCTGAACCGGCCATGTGTCAGGTTCGGTTTTAACTAATAACCCTTGAATATAAAAACCGGCCGGTTTATCCGAGAACCGGTTATTTGATAACCGGATGAAAACCTACGCATTACATCGTCTTCTCTCCTCTTATGGTTTTAAGTGAGTTGCTTGATCTGTGGATTAGTGGGTGGTCGGTTTTGATTTTGTTAAAGATTGTTTCTTTTTTGTGGGTGTTTCTTAGTTTGGGCATGGACAATCGAACCCGACTTTTCTGTTGGAAGCTGGAACTGGAGAGTTGGTGAAGCGGTACGTGTTGAGGAAGAAGCCTTCCGGGACTTTGTTGCCTTCAGCTCACGCCGTGGACAGAGAGTATCAGGTAGTTTATGGTGGATTTACTTGGTTTTTTGTTATTGATCAGAGAATCACAGATCAAAAGAGGAGATTTAGGACATTTTTTAGTTGGAGTTTTGAAAGGTTTCCTCTTCTTTTTATGTGGGATGTGACAGGTTCTTCGGGCTTTGGGTGAATACACAGATGTTCCAGTTCCTAAAGTATTTTGTTTATGTTTGGATCGAAGTGTTATTGGAACTGAATTCTACATCATGGAGTTCTTGGAAGGACGTATTTTTATAGACCCAAAGCTACTGGTATGAACAATTTCTCCTGTAAAGTAGTTGTTGGTGTTTCAGAATTTGAACTGGAATAACTTTGCCACTACGATTTACAATTCGTAGCTATGCAAGCTACGGTGTTGATGAGCTGTATCAAATGTCTTTTTATCAGGGTGTGCCACCTGAGAGGAGAGTTGCATTATATCGAGAAACGACAAGAGCTTTGGCAGCTCTACATTCTGCTGATGTTGATGCTATTGGCTTAAGGAAGTATGGATTGCGAAACAATTAGTGCAAGCGACAGGTGCGTGAACTTTCACTTAAGTGTTTGATTGATCATTGGTTACAAGAAGTGACTACATTGTAATTAGAGTTTCCGCATAGGTTCATTTATTTTTGTATTTCGGGTTTTTTGATGGATCAGCATTTGAGGGGTAAATTACAATTTCTTGTTCTGAGGCATAGCTATCAAATTAATGAAAGAGCTACATATACTAGACCTTTGTTTTAGGTGGACAGATGGACCAAACAATACCTTGCATCAACTGGAGAGGGCAAATCTCCAAGATATCCTAA
>JANVCL010000004.1:29089871-29102640 GCA_026546855.1 Erythroxylum incrassatum | reverse complement strand
AGTTACTTGACTGCAATTGTAAAGTATGGAAAAAGAAAAATAAGGGCATACTGCAATTGATAACTTACTTTAACATGTTTAATGCCCTCCTTCTTCAAATCTGTTGTTTGATAGTATCGAGTAGTATTTGTTAAATCAATCACCAAACCAAGCTGCAAAATATTGACAAATTGGAATTCTAAAGAGAGAAGTATGACTAGAATGATTTTAGGAGAACAATTTTCAAGTTCGGAGGCTTACTTTTCTTCCTAAAACTCTCTGTTGATGTATGACTTGTTTGAATGAGTATCTTTTACCAGGAGGGATACAATCATTGTAGAATTCTCCAAGAGGAACCTTGGAAGGAATGATGCACATAATTTCGGAGCCAAAAGGAGGGCAATCCAGCCAGCCTAAGTTAGCAAAAGCAACTTTGTTTGATACAAGTCATTCAAAACAACAGAAAAAAATAAGGTAAGAAACCCACCTGGAGGTAACTTATTTCTATCATAAGATTTCTGATGTTTATATGGTGCATATTGATCGTGTGCTGGTTGCCAAGAATTACGTACAAGTCTATCTTCAGAACGATCATTCCTCAAACGTTTACGTCTTTCTTCACGCTCCTAACCCAGCATTAAATTCATTAGCTGTGTGCCAGCACATGTACGATGCAGACAGCATTACAGAAAACAGAATGGAAATTTAAAAAAATGGAATAAAGAGTACAATTGTAAAAATGCTTGCCATTACAACCCAGAAGCAATTATATAATTATTGTACAGAAACCATCTCATTGGTAACAACCAAGTACTGCAAAGCGAGAAAAATCCCAAAACTTTTCAGATCATGGGGCTCCTCCAATATACAATTAAGCTTATAATCTTATCACACATGCTATCTCGCCGAGTCATTCAATATTATGAAAAACAGCATTCATGTGCATCAAGAAGTAGATAATTTTCAGTCAGAAAGAAATCCTAATGAGCATTTCTGAAGTTCATGATTCTGAATGCTTCAATAGTTTTGAATGCAAGCCTTAATCTGGACAAAGCATGCCACCTCTTCCAAAACAGAAAAGAGCAACCATACAACTGTTTTTAAAATCTCAGTGCATTGTCCAAAATGATAATAAAAGTTCAGCCTATCCTACAGTATCTCAGTTAGGTTATACAATTTTAGCTCTAGGTATAAAGTCCTACAATCCCCAGACCCTGCATTTCAGCAGGTCTCTCACTGGGTGTTATTATTGGTGTATACAGTCCTACAATAAATATGGGATTATACGTTTTAATCAAAGGTTGCCTAACTCCTCCAGATTAAAACTAAAATTTGAATTAGAACAAAACACTTCATTCCTCAAATAACAGTTACGTAATCACAATATCCATAAATACCCGACGGGCAGTCTCAACAGCAGTCTCACAACGCTCTTCTGGTGCACTGTACTCTTCTACATTTCCTTCAAAATTCTCTTCCTCGTCTTCAGGTAATGGTGAAGCATTCAAGTCCATGGGAACTATCATTCAACATCCACCAAACCACATTTACCAACATGAAAATTTGAAATGCCAGTAAGGTCCCTTGTTGCAGAGGGATTTAGCACATCAAAGATTAGTTCACCTGTACGCATTTAAAACAGAAAAGGAGAAAGGAAACTCTAAGCTGACTCTCTACTAAAGTGACTAATTTAAGCAAAGTACATCACAAAGCCATCATCAATTTAACCTTCTGTATCAAATTTTCACCTAAAGAACTCCAATTCAATTACCCATAAAGTTGAAACCAAATGTTGAGTAAGAATCACCAAACCCAACTTCCTAGGGAAAATACATGAGATCCCACTCTATTTTTCACAACGCATCAAACAACAAGCTCCATTATGCTTTTATACGCGTCCATTTCCCGGTAATTTCCACATCTAAAGCCCAACAAGAGAGACTCCAAAACAACTAGCCTTCAACACTAACATAAAACTTCTACGAAAGCCTTCCAACTCCAAGAAGCAGAATTGCATCGTATAAAATGAGCAATCTAGAAAACAAACGCGTGTAGCCCATTCGTACCGATCAATCGAGAACAAACTCTCCGAGAAACCGTGCTCAAGACGTAGCAGAGAAGAGCTTCAGTCTCCGGATTAGCAAAAGAAATTGCGAGTCGCTGTGATCACGAAACCATGAAAAATACCCAACCCAGCTTCAAACGCCCTAGAATTAGAGCACTTGTCAACGCCTGAACAAGGATTCGAAACCCTAGAGAGAGAAAATGTGGGTTGAGCTTGTTGGCCTTTAGAGAGAGAAGTAAAGGCTTTATTTAATGATCAACCCATGTCGCGACACAGAGAGAGGCGAAAGTTTATATGTATGTATGTATATATACACACACATATTTAGACGATAAATAATAGGGCAATTAACTACCTTTATTAATTAGAAAATTAAAGTACACCGGAGCTAGATTGATCAAATCTTCTGTACCAATAACTCTGTATCGACTTTGTTTCATACGATCCCATTCACACAAATATGTGGAACTTAGAGAAATGCATGAATGAGATCGTGTAAAACAAAATTAATACAGAGTTATAGGTACAAAAGATCTTATTCAAAACTGGTGGTTCAACTCTTAAATATAACACTGTTAAACACTTTTTGGTGTTCTGAAATGCTTCTCAGAATTTTACAAAGTACGAGCGGAGATTAATATGGATATAGTAATAGATTAAAAGTAAAAGTTTAATTGATATTATATTGCTATAAATTCGGTTAAAGATGAGATAAAATTAAAATTTTGAAATGTGATTAAAAGAAAATTTTAAAGTTGAAAAATTATTAGATTTATCTTGATTTATAAAAACTTATTCATTTAAAATATTGATCAATTAGTTAATAACTTAATCAGTTTTAACAACAAAAGTTATTAAAGTAAATTAAATTGAAAGATTAAAATTGAATAGAAAAGTTGGACAGTTTAAAATTTTTTAGGTTAAACTGATCCAATTAGTTGAATTTTTTAATCATCGAAAAATAGTTTAACTAAAAAAGAAAAGAAAAAATTCTTAAATAAATATTAAAAGTATTTAAGTTTCATTTAATGTTTAAATTTTTTAAAAATATTTAATGTAACAACTAATTTTTTAAAATTCATTCAACTCTAAAGAATAAAAATAATAAAATAATATATTAAAATTTTAAAAATAAATAAATTAAAAATGTATATTCAAATCTTTGCTTTTACCTAAAAATTATTTTATAATTGAATTTTTCTCACATTATTTCTAAAAATTCCATTCTTTATTTATATAATCAGAATTATTGACTTTTTAATTTGAAGGAGAAAGATTCTGTTAATTAAAAAATTATAATATCAAAAGAAATATTTACTGTAAATATTAAATTATATATATATATATTAAATATTAATATTAATATTAGTGGTGCGTATCACGCACCCGGTGCATCGTAGACGAAAGCTTCGAAAGGACAAAGCAGGGCAGCGACGCAGAGATTACAAAAGTGTATTCTTTGCTGAGGAACGTATCCAATCAGATAAGGCCACGTTCTATTAATATTGTTAGAAAACAAAACATCATAACCGACAAAAACAGTTGGATTTTTTTAATTTTAATTATTACATTTTTATAAAATAATATTATTTAATTATTATTATATAAATTGATTCATTATATTTCAAGTATTTTTTTATTTATAATTTTAAAATGAAATCTTTTGAATAATAAAAATAATATCATAAAAGTAGTTGATAATTTTTTACAACAAAAAGAATAACACTTGCAATAATATCCGGTAGAAATCTCGCTAAGACGTAAGATCTAGGAAGGTCTAATAGCTCGTAAGCTTTTCTCTAACTAATAAAGAGGTTGTTTTTAAATAACTTGTATGAATGAACGAAAATAAAAATAAATAAATAAACAAAAGTAAAATTGAAAAAAAAACCAAAATAACCAAAATAAAGAGATTAAAATTAAAATTAATAAAAAATCAAGTTAATATAAGAATTAATATAAAATATCAAGTTACAAGAATTTATGATATACTTAATATTTAAATTTATAAATAACATAAAAAAAGTTTGAAGGAAATCATAACAATTTTAGAATTGGCGATCTAAAATCTTAAAAAGACAAAGTGTTTGAAGAAAATTAAAATTGTTTTAGATTTCAAGATCTAAAACAAGAATCTAAAGGGTCAAAGTGTTTGAAAAGAATAGTAATTGTTTTAGAATTGAAAATCCAAAACTTTGTTTTAAATTTGAAGGTCTAAAACCCTAAGAGGGTAAAGTATTTAAAAGGGATCACAATTGCTTTATATATGAAGGTCTAAAACCCTAAAAGGCAAAGTATTTGAAAAGAATCACAATTGTTTTAGATTTGAAGTTCTAAAACCTTAATTGGGGAGAGTGTTTGAAAGCAATCATAGATGTTTTAGATTTAAATTTCTAAAACCCTAAAAGGCAAAGTCTTGAAAAGAATCACAAGGTTTCTAGATAATCTAAAAACTCTAATTGAACAAAAAGGAAAGTATTTAAAAAGAATCACAATTGTTTTATATTTGAAGGCCTAAAACCCTAAAAGGGCAAAGTATGAGAACCACAATTGTTCTAGATTTGAAGGTCTAAAACCCTAAAAGACACAGTCTTTGAAAAAAAGTCACAAGGGTTTTAGAGTTGGACTCAAAGTCAAAACCCTAATCTTTGCATGCATCTTACGTCTCCAAGTATGTTCTCCTTCTTGTCAATGTGTCTACCTATGTTCTTGTTAGTTTTGTTTTTCATCTGGATCTAGTTAAAGCTTGTAAGAAATTTCTTTTATTATCAGTTCAGTGAATAATTTGCAGCTCTTTGTTTTGCTCTCCTTTTTCTGTATATCTTCTGTTTGTTGTTTTGTTTTAAAGAGCTACTGGTGATGGTGGATTGGAAATAAGAGCAAAGGTTGGTGAAGCTCTAATCTTTTAAATTTTTATCTTAGAAACAAAGTTGTAACTTCTTAGTGATGGGATTAAACTAGGCCTAACTTCTTTTAAGTATATGAATATCCACAGTAACTAAAGAAATTAGATAGGAGATAGAAGAGAAAAACCGAATTACTTGACTGTTGGCGAGTCTCTTTGTATGAATTGTCCAGAAAGAGGAGGATTCGATGATTATTTGTTCGTCAAGACTTGCAGTAGTTTCAGAATTTGGTTGAACATCAGAATTTTGTGGACCTTTACTGCTTCACCAATGCTTGTGAAGGAACTGTTTTGGTGCACAGAACTAGAAACTGAACATAGGAATCAGTTGTTGTTGGACTAATTGAACATAGGAATCAGCTGTTGTTGGACTTGGGTTGTTTTAAGATTTCCCATCTTTGTAGGGACTTGGAGAAGTAGCTGATACTTGATTTGAACTTCAAGGTGGTGTATGTATGTGTGTGTGTGTGTGTGTAATGAGTAAAACAAAGAGAAGGAGCAAGAGAAAAGGAAAGAACCTGATGAAGAATGAAGACGCAGACAAAGATCATCATCCCCTTCCTTTTCCACATATTCCTGATGAGATCATATACAACATTCTTCTTAGAGTTTCTCCAGAAGCTCTTCAGGAGAAAATGAGATACATCTGCGACTCATGGTACAATCTAATCTCTAGCAGCAGATTTCGTAAACTGCAAAACGAAATCCATGAAGAAAAGCAGGAACTGATAATCCAATGTTCATCAGGAAATCCAGTTTGCAGAACTTACTTGTTGGTGATGAAAGAAGAAGGGGTCGACTTTCAGTTGACCCATTTCAAGTTGAACCAAAAGGGAAGAATTCGAGCAAGCTGTAATGGTTTCATTGTAGTGAATGACCCCAAGAATGTGAAACTCCTGCATGTAATGAACTTGGTTACCAAGAAATCAGTAACTCTGCCTCCATGTGGTTCAGGATGTAGACACAGCAGATGTGGGATTGCACTCACCTTCAACTCCTCAACGCAGGAGTACAAAGTGGTGCATATCTATGTTGATGGTTATGGGATAGAGATCTACACTCTTGGCTGCTCTGAATCTGCTTGGTATCGAATTCCAGGGCCTTTCCATGGGATAGAACACGAAAGACCGAATAATAACTCAAGAATAGAGTGGACTGACCCTGTTAAAATAAAAGAGCGGTTTTTGCATTGGAACATAGGTGTTAACGAGTACTTCATTTCCATGGATATCAACGATGAAAAATCTGTCAGAACTTATGCACCTGAACTTGGAGAACTTAAACTACATGAAGATGGATACTTGCTGCTAGAGCTTGGAGGATATCTTTCTCTCATGTGTAGAGATCCTGAAGAACAGATGATAAGTGTATGGATTTTGGAGGATTTCCATAAACAAGTTTGGTTCAGGAAATGTAATATCGTAGCAGGAGGGACATTAAGCTATATGAACCTGAAAGATTCCCCTCCATTTACTCACAAGTTCGATGGTCGTCCACCAAACCTTGTCAATCTGGTTCCTGTTGCTACCTTCTGGTGTGGTGAGGTAATAGTGTTCAGCCCAAAGAAGAAGATAGATGATCGGTTGTATGTCTATAACATCAAGCAGAATTTCATGAGGAAGATCAGAATCAAAACCAGTTTGAAGTCTGGTGAGAAATTTCTCACACACAAAAGCAGCCTTCTCTCCTGGGAAAAAGAAGGGGTCTGAAAGATGATCATCTTCTGAGAAAATTGCAGAAAAGTTCAGCAATTCACTATTTCAAGAAGAAATTCCTGAAACTATCACCAATTTTAGCTTTCTTAGATCTTACTATGATCGTGTTACAACAGCAACAATATCGTATCAGTAGAAATTTCATTGAGATACGGGTCGTGTTACTACTTCTTTCAAAAGACAGAACTGTTGTACATAAAAAAGTCAATGATACTCTATCTTGACCCTTATCATCTCCAAAGTCCAATCTCACATTTTCTTGTACTGATTCGTCATTTTGTCACTTACGATGAGTTGAATTCAATGAACTTTACAAGGTTCATGCATTGCATAAAAGATACTTTCACATCAAAGTTGTGGATAACATATGGAATAATAAGTAATTGTCATGAAATTGCGTTTAAAGAATAATACTTTTGTTGAGTTCGCATTGTATTAAAATTAAAATATCAAATAACTATTTAAATTAAGCAAGAAATATATTAAAAATTTTAAAAATTATTATGTGAATTTATTAATACTACTATACCATGTGCTTTAGATTTTTTTTATTTCAAGATAGTTTTTTAATTTTATATTAAAATTATTATAAAATATTCATTTTAATTATTGATTAAGACGTTTTAAAAAATATATTTTAAATTTAAGTCTTCCAACTTTTTAAATTCAATTTATATTTTTTGCCAATAGATCAACCTTAAGCCTAGGACTGCTTCGGTTGGGACCCAAGGCTAGCCTGAGCCTAATTTGGCATAACCTAAATTATTTTTTAATTAGAAATGCAAGAACAATATGGTTTTCCATAAAATGACTGTTTTTTTTGTGTGTCGGGTCTCAGATTGGACTGGGCTTGGGCACCATAAGCCCAAGCTCGGCCAACTTTTTGAAAATTAAGTCCAAGGGCTGGTCAACCCAGGCCTGATAGGTTGATCCGAGATGGCTGGCCTGGGCAAATGCCATGCCAAAAGGTGTGAATAAATAATCATCCGTCAAGTATGGACAGGCTCAAATGTTTTCCCTAGATGAGAAGCAGAGCCCAATGATTTGTTCCCGTTTTGACCTTCATGCTTCAAATCCCCATTTAAATAAACAAACCAAAGCAACTTCGCGTTGACAAAGCCGCAAAAGTAAACTCACTACAGATCCCCCTTTGTTTTCTACGACTCCTCCGATCTAGTTCGCCGATAATGATGGAGTTATCCGATCAGAAACTCTTCCATTACAGCCTCATCGCTTTCTACCTCATTTCACCCCTCACCTACATCCCCCTCAGGTTCCTCCAAGCTCCGTACGGAAAGCACAACCGTTCAGGTTGGGGACCCACAATCTCGCCGCCGGTGGCCTGGGTTCTGATGGAGTGCCCATCTCTCATTCTACCCCTTCTCCTCCTACCCTACGGCCGACATTCCAAAAACCCCAAAACTCTAATTCTCTTAGCCCCATACATAACTCACTACATTCACCGAACCTGCATCTACCCACTTAAGCTTCACAACAACCAGAGGAAGGACAAGCCAGGGGAAAGAGGGTTTCCGTTGAGCATAGCGATGATTGGATTTGGGTTTAATGTACTGAACGCGTACTTACAGGTCAGGTGGGTAAGTCACTACAAGGAGGACTATGGCAATGGCGGTGATGGGGGGTGGTCTTGGGTGAAGTACAGTGGTGGGTTGGTGGTGTTTGGCTTAGGGATGTGGTTGAACATATGGGCTGATAGGGTTTTGGTGGGGTTGAAGAGGCTCGGAGGAGGAAGAGGGTATAAGGTGCCAAGAGGAGGGTGGTTTGAGATGGTGAGTTGTCCGAACTATTTGGGGGAGATAGTGGAGTGGATAGGGTGGAGTATAATGACATGGTCATGGGTAGGGTTAGGGTTTTTGATCTATACATGTGCTAATTTGGTGCCAAGGGCAAGAGCTAATCATAAATGGTATTTGGAGAAGTTTGGGGAGGATTATCCGAAGAATCGAAAGGCTGTCATTCCTTACTTGTATTGAAGAAATGTAATGTTAATGAATAAGTATGTAATGTTATTTATTGAAAAATAAGTTAACATTATTAATAATTAAAAAATATTTGATTAGTTTAATTTATTTAGACATTATTAATAATTAAAAAATATTTGATTAGTTTAATTTATTTTAATAATATTTGTTATTAAAAATTGGTTAATTGATTAATTAATAGATAATTTTTGTAAATTAATTATTTTTATAAATTAAAATAAATATATCAATTTTATTTAATAATTTTCAAACTTTGCATCTTTTATTTATTTAATTCTTTATCTAATTTTCAAAATATTAAATATTATCATTGGTCTAATGTTGTGTGTTGTACTGGTTGTGCATTTGGAGGATTGCTTGATTGTTTTGAGGTTTAGTTGAATGGCATAAATCATATATGTGAAGTCGATATTACTAAAGCTACTAGAGAACTATAATAATACTATGGCCCTAACTCAAAAGCCAATGAGCATCAAGATCGGATCACCTGTTCCATTTTTACTATTTCAAGTCATTTTATCCACACATTTATGTAGGACTACATATTTAAAATAGCGTTAGAATAGCAAAAGTGAAACAGCGTACACTTCCCTAAGAACCGAAGCGGTTGGACACAAGAAAGTGACCTAAGCAGCCAATTTTGCTAATCGACCTTCAAAATCATAACAAGCATGTAGAAAACAAGTGTTCCATTCCTTAAAAACTTACAAGCAAGTTCTTAGCTTCCATTACCACTCAGCACAATTTATGCAAATAGTTTTATTCCATCAATGGAAAGAGAGGCATATTCTACCAAGAAGAAACTTAAATAGAATAAATATGAAGTTGATAATTTCATAGAATCTTATCTGAGAACGTTTTTCAGCTAAAAGAATATCACAATGCTGCACCAATCTCATGTTACCACAGAAGCTAATACCTTGAATGGCTAGGGAACGCAAGTGGGACGATTCACCGTTGGTAGCCGTTTCGGGCTGAGACTGAAGTGTATTCACCAGAAAAGTACCGATCATGTTGATAAAGGCCACCTTTGGTTTCTATCTCTATCTTTACTACTGGCAAAATTTTAGAAGAGATCCTGGGAATTTCAGGAAAAACATATTCAGTGAGATGAAATTTAGCAGAATGAGAAATAAGAAACAAGAGTTGGCCATCTCAAACCAATAAACACAAGACCGAAGAAGCTTACTCTAAGGTAAGTCACTCTTTGCACCAACACTAAATTCTACTCGGGGTTTCATCATGCTGGGAACTCTCATCTTTTGATTTGTCATTTTCTGAACTTTATCCAATTCACCAGAAGAACCTATAGCTTCTGTCTGGTCGTTGAGTTCTTTTGTTTTCCTCACAATCGCAAACATCCAAACCCATGGTCTTTAGAACATTTGCAAGTTCCAAATCTATCTCTTGCTTTAGCTTGAGAATGTGCTTTTTCGACTCTTGATCTAAATCTCCATCATCAGAAGCCCCCAATTTCTCAATTTCAGCCTTTAATGCTTCCACCTTCTCCTTAATATCAGGTTGGTCCATCACTTCTTTCACTTTCTTATTTATTTCACGCTTTAATGCTTCACCCTTACTGCTCCTCTCTGAGATGCTCTTTGATGGAGAGAATTCTTTCAACATATCAAGCTTATACTTCAGGCTCGCATAGTTAGGTGCTGTTGACAAACCCTGATTGATTTCATCTTTTAACTTTTCGATCTTGTCCATCAAAATGGGATGCATAAGTTGGTCCTTTGACTTTGCTTTTGAGAATTCTTGCTGCAACATTGAAACCCGGTCCTTATAGCCAATGGCTTTAATGGCCTCTTCAAATTCAATGTCAACCTCTCTTTTCAATTTTGCAATCATCTCATCTAAGGCCAACTCTGGAGGCGTGCTAGATGACTCCTTGGCTTTAGAGATCTGCTGTTTCAGTTTTTCAACCTCATCCTCCAACTCCACAACTGGAGTTTTTCCCGCGATAGGCTGTTCTTTCTTTTTCATATTAATTTTTCTTTTAGGATCAATCGGAATTCCTTCTTGAAAACCACCAATTTTACGAAATTTAAGCATGCGGTGTTTTAGCAATTCTTCCGTATCCATCTTCACTAGCTCCTGTGAATACCAATATGACATAATTAATATACTGGAACAGGTTAGAATATTACAAAGAACTAATAATAATGGCACTTACATCCATGGATTCATTAATAGCATTCTTAATCTGTTGTGAGGTCCATGTCGGATCTGCATGTGCACCACCAAGAGGTTCCTGTTAAATTTAGAAGAAAAGGAGAAATGCTTCAGAATTCACCCTAACATGGAGACTAAAAGTAGGATAAAACAGTGGTTGCTTGTCATGGCAAGACTAAAAATGTCAAAAAAAAAGGAAAAAGGAAAGAAAATGTAAGTCCGAATGTTAGAAATTTGAACTACAGTTTCCCCTATATTTCTTGTAGAAGTACATAGGTAGGTGCCCAGGAAGGTTTTACAACTTATCCATGATAGCAACATATCAGATCCACAAATGAAACAGTCATGCAATATTGAGTGAAGGAGAAAAGAAGGTACTAAAATGGAAGCATCAAAATGGAGAAGTTAATTACAGGGATAACACCATCTGCAATTTGCAACTTGCACAATTCAGTAGCTGTTATCTTCAGCTTCTCAGCTGCCTACATTTATCACAAAAGAAGAAAAGTAAAATCATTCTGTAAAAAGTTGATAGTCTATGAACAGACAACTCCAATGTGAGAGTTCAAAGAAACCTTTGGAGCAGCTTTGGCACTCTTCCATAGGATAGCTGCACATGCTTCTGGACTATATCATAGAAAAGGTCAAAGATTGAAAATAGATCAGCAAACACAGATCAGATTATAAAGACTAGATCAAATACACTTCATGATGGAAAATGAAAACAAAAAGTTTTTATAAAAGAAAAGTTCAAACTGAATCAGGCAACGATATGACTTTTAAAGGTAAAATACCGAAGATAAAAAGATAGTTATAAGTGCATCCTCCCTATCTTGGCAATTATGATGCCATTTGGAGCACAGGAAGTATGTGTATCGCATCCTTCCATACTGGTAAATGAGAGTGTTATGTTAAAGTTGATAACAGTCTTCTTGCAAATAAAAGGGTACAAGACCAGGTCAGCAAATCTGCCCAATACATTTTACGACTCAAATGAAGGAGAAATTGTGCAGTTATATAAACAATCAGCTTCCAGCTTCCTTGAAAGTAAGATCAATCGTAAAGAATTCGTAGCTCTTGGCAATTCATTGATTTCATCAACTAATATTCAAAGCTAGGAACATTATCAACACATGATCCAAGTGTTTTTTTTTTTTTTGAGTAATTATCAATGATCCTAAAGATTCAGGAAGTAGATAAACCTGCTTAGCATCATTTTGACAGGAAAAAACTGGGGAACACCAAAATTCAAACTTTCAGTATTCTATACTTGAACAAAGACATTGGCTAAGATCCCTGGATTACCTGGCAACATAGAAAACTGCACTTTCAAGCATCAACAATTTATTAGCACAGCCAATGGCCAGAGCACCACCAGAGCCACCTTCCCCAATGACTATAGAAATAATTGGAACCTTTAGACCAAACATTGTTCTCAAATTATGAGCAATTGCTTCACCCTGCACAAAGTAGCAAATGAGAGAGATAAGTCAACATTTAAAGAAAGCCACAAAATGCACAAATTTCTACTTACTTGGCCCAGTTCCTCATATTTAAGGTCTGCAAAAGCCCCAGGTGTGTCAATAAATGTAACTATAGGGGATCCATGATGATCAGCATAACGCATCATGCGTAAAGCTTTGCGATATCTATATCCAATTAAAGTTTCATGAGTTACATCAGATACTCAGCATTTTACTGTAGATGAACAAAACATAATCAGCTGAATATAAACATTTTCTCCTTTAGAAACAGATTGGCACATGCACAAGCAAATGAGCATACCCATGGGGAGTAGGCATCCCAAAGTTTTGCATAATATTCTCCTTTGAGTTTCTACCTTTCTAGTGACCCATTAACATATACCTTCTACCATCTATGGTTCCTATTCCAGTAACAATAGCTGGATCATCATATCCTGCTT
>JANVCL010000004.1:29061027-29088571 GCA_026546855.1 Erythroxylum incrassatum | reverse complement strand
TTATTAGAAACCACGAGATCTGAAACTCTCTCTTAACGAGTTTCAAGGTTACAGCTCCCTTCAACGAGCTGTGTTGGTTACCAATTATAGGTACATCCAGGAGGAAGAACAAAGGTAAAAACCCTTTGTTGGGAGAAGAATCTCCGGTTAATCGTCCGGTGACTCGATCCCAGACTCGGGACCGTAACAGTTCTTAAATAACTCACCTATCTGTTATTGTTCAGGGACAAAGCGTCGATTGGGACTTTAAAGCTGGAGCAGGTGCAGAATTGGTGGATAAGCAATTTGTTCATAGAAGTGGAAAGAAGTATGTAGAAGAAGAATCCCCTGAACCTGTACTTAAAAATGAAGCATTGGATGACAGAAGCAATTTAAAAGACTTAATGGAAGCTACACCTCTTCGACATTCTGAGAGAACTGCTGGCAAAACTTTCAAGTAATGTTTGGCTGTCATTTGACATTTCTACTTAGCCTTTGTGATGCTAGGATTGGGATCTGTAGGGCTAGATTTTGCTACATTGCTTCAATTCCTTCTATCTTCATTTACGGTGTAAAAATATCATCTTTAGTTGATTGATTGCTCTCTTTTTTTTATAGTCTTATTAACATTTTTTGGATCTATATTTTGAGACATCCAAACGTATATGTCCACTTTTTACATGTTCACATTTTACTGATTATGGAAATTGATTTATTAGCCCTTGGTTGTTATGCAAAGCAACCAGTATAGTACTGTCATGATATTCACATAGGCCTAGAATCTTTAAGATTTATAGTACAGGCCTGCATAAACATAAATTCAAGGGGATGCTGCCAATATTAGCTGATTGAAGACATTGACTTAGTTATACAGTTTTAACATGCTGTCTTAGATTTCTTCTGTTATTATTCACAAAAATAATGAAATAGGTTATGCAAACACCAAATCTAGAATTAGACGCTCGTCAATTATTTTCCTTTTTCTTCTGGCAAGTTCTGTTGTGTTTCACATAACTGATTTTTTATGTCACCATTTTCTCTTCATTGCTTTTTTAGCAGTTTCTAATGCATTGTGTCCCCTAATGGTTAATTTAGACCTCATTTGGGTTATACTTTCATTTAGAAGTGGTTCAATTCATCTAGAGCTTTGTTGAAACAGGTTTGTAGAGGTTTCTTCAGGAGATGATTCTATAGAATCTAATCCTGATGCTTCTAAGGAAGATGAGGCGGTAGAAGAAACAAAGGTAAGCAAGAAGTTTATTGCAGAATTGCTGCTTTGTTGAAAGTTTCTTTGGGTGGGGGGTTTCTTAGCCAATCATTTGGTTCACTGTAGGTAAAAACTACAACTACAACTTACCCTGTCATTGGCATTGACAATGACAATGAAGGAGCAGCTGAGGAGAATGATCTTTCAGGACAAAATTTGACATCTCCTTCACCAGGAGTTGGTCCAAAAAACCTCTCTAGATCTTCTGTTTCACTGAAATCTAAGGAAGATTCGCTTAGTAGTCATGGATCACTCGTACAGCCTACCATATCTACATTGTTCAAGAAGGATCAGGAGAAAAAGAAAACGGAGGAAAAGGTAATGCATATCTCTTTTTTAGGCTAAGAAGTAAAGATTGCTGAGTAGTCATGACTCCATTTAGACAGAAACTTCTACCTCTTTCATGTGCTTAAAGCATTAGGAATAATGTGAGTGCTGAGAAATTGAATTGGTAGATGCAATTGCTGGAAGAATCAGTTTTCTTCACACCATCATCTCCTTGAAAATATGCTACTACTGTAATTAAAGCCAAAGTGATGCTGCTATAAGTGCAGTCTGCCACCATAAAGCAAGTATATAGGGATCCTGTTTACCATTTGTGCTGGTATTTATACACATCAAAATCTCTTTATGCTCAAGTTATGCTGTGTGCTTGACAACATCATTTAACTCCTATTACTTGTTGAACTTATGGCTGAACTGGCAATGCAACTAGTAATTGATTGCACTGGTGACCTATTTAGCCTTAAAACAAATGTTTTTATTCTTATAGGAGTCTCAGGTTGTCAGCTTGTGGCATGCAAATTATAGGTTTGCGGTTGGAGCAACATAAAAGTAAACTTCAAGTTGGTATTTAATCTAAATGAGCTGTCCAAGCCATCAATGATTTAAATCTGAAATATTTGCCAGAAAAATGAGCATAGTAAAATTAATTGCAAAATTCATCATCAGCAGAAGCGTTGCAATGATGATTCTACTCCAATTAATTTTGTTCTGGACATTTGGTTGCCCACTTTTTCAAGCTTAACTTTGTCCTTTTAATGTAGTTTTGTGAAATGGCTATACTTTTACCTGTTAAATTAGAGGTTTCCGCATATTGGATTATACAGATGAACTTTGAATAAATTCTGGGTTGGCTTTTATCTGATGTAGATGATTATAGTTTATGTTGGTTGAAATTTGGTTCTAGAAAATTTTAAATTTACAGATGAAACTAAGGTGAGGGCTCCTTTTTGTTTCAATTCTTCATTATATATGCATAGACAGGGGCTACAAATGTAGAAGATTCTTTTATGCCACCAGTTCCAATTATTATTTTCTGTTACCATGCTATAAATACTTTTCCTTAGCTGCTCTTTGATAGACCCAAGACAACTCAGAATAATATTTACAGATATAGTAAATATATATATATATACATATTGAGGTTAGTTACGGGGAGGGGGCTGACAACCTCATGATTGGTTGTCAGCTAACCGAATCTGTTATTTCGAACAGATTCTTAGTATAAATAAGCAGTAGATGTGAGAAGCGAGGATTGCGTATACTGTTGAGTGAGAGTTTGAGCCTAAGGCTGGAGGTCCTGGTCCTCGAAACCAGTTTATCGTTTGTATTCCTTTACAGAAATCTATAGCAAATACATATTTTTCCTTATTTGTTTTCTGGATTCTATCATATAGGTGGAATAAAAGTCAACAGTACTTCATTTGACCCAGAAATTGGGATCATTGTAAGATAAGCAAGGTAAAACTTTGTCTCTTAATTCAAGACACTTGACATTTTGAAATAACTCAAGACCAATCAAATTTACAAACTAGTAACAAACAATTACGTTTTCAGGATTTAATCAAGATTTTCATGCAAGAAGGTCATCCCCCCGTTGTTCAAATGATCCTTTGATTGAACATTATTCTAACAATATAATTGCTTGGTAATAGAGGAAGCAAATGATTTAAATTTGTAACTCAAACTCTCTCTAGCAACATGCCTCGTGAAAGAAGTTGAATTCATCAAACCTGTTGATATTTATTCTCCAACGATACAATTTGATCGCTGAAATCCAACCCCGTCTCATTAGCCATCTTCCTTACCTACAAATCAACAGAAATTAAACAACAATACCAATAACACGCCAAGCAGAAGTACGCAAACTCTCAGCTACAAATTCCAATTAACACAACCGCAAAATTAACTTACATCTATGATCTTCTTTTCAAGATCAACTAGCGGTTTCTCGAAATCCAAAGTAACCGGCTTAGGCTTCTCTTTGAGAGGCTTGAAATGGGAGAGATGAGTGAGGACTCCGCCCTTCACATTCGGATCCGGGTCGTCGGGCCACGGATACTCATGCTTCTTCACCTTCCTCATCTTCGCAACTACCACAAAATCCCTATTCCGCAAGTTGAATCTCGCCCTTCCAAGACTTCTCAACGGAATACCGTTTCTCCCGCTGCTGGAGCTCCGGAGAAGATCCGACGCCGCAGAACCAGCGAGTGCGAACGGAGAATGCGAAGTAGAAGCCATAATTTTGCCAAACAGAACTCTAAAACATTAAAGAATACATAAAATTAGCATCAAAAGAAACATAACATTCAAACAAATCACTAATTCCAAAAAGTAAAAAGAAATAAGAATCACTCCGTTTGGCTACTGAATAACCACTCTCCTGCACAAATGAGCTCAGTATCTACAATGACCTAGTCAATCACAGAGCACATGAAGCTGAGTTAAACGAAATGAGTTCGAATTTCCTCGGAAAACTCACCGGAAACCGTCTGAGAAATCGAGATCTCTCTAGAAGTGTGTAGAGAGAGAGAGAAGAGAGTGTAGACTAAAAGTGAAAAGAAGAAGAGAGGTGTTGGGTAGTTAATAAAGAGAGCATCGTAGAGATCGTCAATCGTCGATACTTCTTATGTGAAGAGAAGAACCAACGAGCCAGCTTTTTTCGGTTTTTGCCGTTATATGGACGTGCGGTTGGTCCGAACCTTGTCTAGTCCGATTCATTTCTGGTCTAGTTTGGCTCCATGACTCGTTGGCTTGACGGGTTCGCTGACCCCTCGTCCTAGGGCTCGACGCCGCTCCTCATCAAACTTCATTCTCGTTTTAAGATGAGTTAGTAAAGGATTTTCTTGGTTTAAGTGAGATTGCAGATTTAAACCGTTCTTATGTATGTAATCGTTTAAAATTTAGGATCAAAGTTTTACCTTTTGCCAGGAACCTATTACATTTAAGCGAGAATTTGTTTGGATATAGATGGCTTAAATATTCTTCCTTATAATTGGAACCTTTTTATAACATTTCGTGAGAAACTAAAAAATAAAAAATAAAACATATTGCTAGATTAAATGATATTATTTTAACTTAAGATTACTTTAAAACCTTATTTAAACGACTCTAGTGATCCAATCTCTCGCTATAAAATGATATTATTTATTTTAATCAAAATATTACAAGTTCGAATTACAGAAACAATCTCTTTATAAAAATACGAAGATAAGGGTGCATACATTGATAACTTTCCTCAAACTCCCGCAAAATGAAAAACTTTATATATTGAATATGTTGACTTGTTATTGGATTTTGAATTATTGACTTATTAAATTTTTTTTAGCATATTATTGTAATTTATCAATTTTTTATATAGCAATTATTTAATATATCTATAACTATATATACACACCTTGTCATCAATGTGACATGTAAGTAATACATACACTTAAGTATGGTAATTTGTGTTCCGTATGATCCGATCTAATCTGAAATCAATTAATAATTTTAGTTGATTAAGTCTTTAGACTCAGGTTTAAGTTAAAGTAATTTCAATTTAGTATTTAATTTTAAAACAAAAAAATATTTTAAGACATTACTAAATTATTTAGATTGATTCAAAAACATGTTTGTTGGAAGTTAGGTGACCAAACTTTTGTTTTTTAATTGCCCTTTCCAACGATGCTTAGATTTTATAAATGACAAAATTAGCCTCGGTTAACATATTCCAAAATTAAAAAAATTTAAAACATTAATTAAGATTTTGGTTAATTTCATTTTCTTAATTTTAAATTTTAAGTTAGACTCAATTTGTATGACTGGGTCTAACATAAAATGTAAAATTTCATAATATGATATCAATTTTAATTTTTAAAAATTAAAAAATTTAGCCAAGTCTAATCACACTTTAGGTCGAGCTAGACCATAACGCAAAATTTTGGATCGGTCAAACGTAGATGAGCCTAAACCCAACCCGACCAATTGCTATCCTTACTTAAATTAGATAAATAGAATTTTTGATAAGAACATGTTAGAATAATCATGAATGGTTTAAAAAATTGTCTCCACCATCAATTGATCATTAACTTGTTCATAATAAAATAGATAATTGATGAAATATGTATTTACTAACGTTTTAAAAATTAGACTGAATATTAAACTGATAAGATAAGTTTAAAGTTTAAAAAATTAAATCGATATTTGACCGTTATAAAATTAATCAAAGATTGAAAATTTTGAAAAACAATTAAAAAAATTGTCTTTACTTATTGAGTTTAATTAAAAAAAAGTTGTTAAATGAAAATTACCTGGTTTATAAAAACTAATTAGTTTATGAAATATGAAAATTAATTGATTAATTTTAACAACAAAAAAATATTAAATTAAATTAAGCAAAAAATACAAAATTGAACTAAAAAATTGGTTGATTCAAGATTTTTATTATTAAAACGATAAAACTAGTTCTGTTGTGAAAACATTGACATTTATAAAATAATCTTTTTTTTTCAATTTTATAAAATATATTAAAAGTTTGGGATTTTATATAAATTTATAGGAAAATTTAAGAGAGTTCGTACCTTTTTGTTGAAAAATTGAAAGAAAAGGGACAAAAACCAAAAAGAAATTCCGTTGCCGGGAATTGAACCCGGGTCTCTCGGGTGAGAGCCGAGTATCCTAACCAACTAGACTACAACGGAATGGTGTTTAGTGATTAAGAATAAAAATATTTATACCATTTTTTAAATATACTACTTGTGTTCTTCGCATTTTTGCCAATTTTGTTTTAGCTCCCTTGGATTGAGTGGCGATGGCGGAAAACGCTTTGAACGGTGCTCTCAGCATTCTCGTCTTTAACTGTTTCCTCTACCTTACTCATGAACTGCACCAATTATGTTTACTCATATAACGTATAATGATTTGTAGAGAATGTACTGGAGCAGCTTAGGCTTGGACTCGCCCGATTCGAGCTTGTCTCATCTCCGGTTCCTTCGGTTTCGCCTTTCTTTGCGAGTAACAGCCATCGGTTTTTTGCGAGAATTGAACCCTCAATGTAAGTGTTTATGGTTATCCTGAAATGGGTTTTGGGATATATTTGGAATTGCAGTGATTTTGCTTTCTGTGGCACATGTTCAGAGCATCGCCGGCTATGAAAAAACTCGAGCATTATTCAGTTCAGAAAGTTACTGGAGATGGCCGTTGTCTTTTTCGGGCTCTGGTAGTCAATTTTGCGTTTAGTCATGCATAAACCCTTTGTTTATCGTTTGTTCTTGAGATCAAAGAATCAGCTTCTTAGTGACTAGTGAGTTCATTTTGGGTCTTCCTATGGTGTGGTGGGTACATTTCAGGTCAAAGGAATGGCTTTTAACAAGGGCATCTCTCTAAATCCAAGGGAAGAGAGGGACGACGCAGGTACACTTCATGTGGATACTCTTTCACCGAGCAATTCATCAGAGTTTGAATCTTTTTCGTGAAGGCTTCATTATAATTCTCCTAACATGGCCTTATGTTTAAGTTTGGTTAGTCACTGTTGTACATTGCATTGATCCAATTAGAAAATTTGTTATTGTATTCTCTTGCTGAACATACCAGATGAACTGCGAATGGCTGTGAAAGAGATCATGTGTGACAGCAGTGGAGAACGCCAGAGGTATGAAGAAGCATTGGTTGCTATTACTGTTGATGAGTCTCTGAAACGGTGAGTCTTTGAAAGCAGACAGTTTCTCTTTTTCAAATTGGGATTCGTGGTGGTGGAGGAACTGAATTGCAAAAAAAAGGGATTCTAGTTGTAAAATATCTAACAGAACTGTTGCTGGAATTGAGAGATCTCATTCAAAGTGAAAGATATTAAATATCTAGAGTTTCTTTTTGTTTATTATATGGATGATCCCATCTGCTTGTGTTCTTTTTGGTTACCTTATAAATTTAACATGGTACTTTTCTTCTCCTAGTTACTGCCAACGAATTCAACGTCCTGATTTTTGGGGTGGAGAGTCGGAACTGCTGGTTAGTCCTCTTTTTAATGCAAGCTTGCCTGAAGTTACAAATGTTACAATTTCATTTCACATTGTCATGCAAATTCCTGTAGCATCTGGATTTACGGCTCAAACTTTTCAGATTAGCAGGTGGGAAACCGAGTTTGTTGCTAGTAGTTGATGTCAAATTAGTTACTAGTGTGAGCTCTTGAATCATTTGATTTAGTTTCTAGTAGTTGATGTCAAATTAGTTACTGGTGTGAGCTTTTGTATACCTTGATTTAGTTTCTGTTGGACTCAAAGACAAACAGCCGAATTTCATCCAGTGATTTTTTTTCCCTGTAATATACTCACAATAAAAAACCGGTATTTGAAGCTTCTGTTAAGTCGCCCATGTAATGAATCATCAGACCACAGTGTTTTTTGGTTGAATTGGTTTTCCATTATTGGATTTATGTATTTGTCTTCCCCTGAATGAATCTTGTTTCTTATTCTGCAAAATAGTTCCCGGAATTCAACTCAGTTCTTCATGAAACAGTTCAGTGACCTTTAATCTTGAATCAGGTGCTGTCAAAATTGTGTGGTCAGCCCATCATTGTATATATACCAGAGCATGAGGTATGTTGACAATACTGATACTCCAGATTTAAATCCTGAAAACACTTGAAAATCTAATGGTCATGCTAGTTCTTTTTCAGTCATTAAAGATTGGATGTCGGAAACTGATTTTTTTCTTTTTCAAGTCTAGTAACACGTCAATCGGCAAGTCGGGGATTAAATACACAGGAAGAATATTGCCTTTATATCCAGTTACAATGCAACCTAACTTTCTGCATTTTAGGCTTTCAATAACCATAACTTCATACTTGCCTGCACGTCAGTCATCGACAAAAACATTTCATATGCTAGAAATTGATTGCAAAGATGTTCTTTTAAACGTTCTGTATCGCAATGAATTGCAGCATACGAGGCGTGGATGGAGCTCCGGTTTTATTCCCATAGCCGAGTATGGATCGGAGTTTTGCAAAGGCTCAATGAAGAGAAAACCAAGGAAGGTTGTGAGGTTACTGTATAGTGGTAAGAACCACTATGATCTACTTGTCTAAGACTCCATGATGGTGAAGAAATATCAAAGAAACCAACATTGAGGCCTTATTCTACAAGAGGATTTAGTTGTCTAAGACTCCATGATGGTGAAGAAATATCAAAGAAACCAACATTGAGACCTTATTCTACAAGAGGATTTAGGTTTCATTTTGATTTGGTTTATGCTAAAAAGGTGAAGAAATCTTCCATCTTTGTTTGTTGACAATCCAGTTACTAAAAGCTTCTTGCTTTCTAGTCATTTCACTTAGTTTAGATATGATAAATTTGATCGAAACGATTTGAATCCAATCCATTCAAACGAATTTAGTTGTAATGCTTAAATGCTGTTTAGTTTGAAGTTTGCTTGAGAGTATCATAGATCCGACTGATATATTGTCAATTTTATTTTTGAATTATTGTTAAAAAGAAAATAAATATGTTATAGATAATTACTAAGCTTGTGAGATGTGAATACCTTGTAGCTTGTAAAAATAAACACTTTAAACATTACAAACCTTGTAAAGAACTCCACTTCCAAGTTCCAAGGCCATTGGAAGACACGTGGCAACAACCCCTATGTCTATATCATTTTTTTAAAAAATTCCATAATAACATTCTCTCTGTCTTCTTCTCTCGCACCGAACACCTTCTTTATACGAGTCCGAGCGAGCGCAATTCTGGTCTTCTAGGGTTGTTTGTTTCTGTATCTGAACAACAAAATCTACGAAAGGAAGAAAATTGTTTGTGGGTTTAGTTCAATGGAAGGAGCGAGCAATGGGGGGATACTGTACCATGAAGTACAAGAGGGGAAGCTGTGTGCGTTGCATTGCGTGAACGCGGTGTTGCAAGGCCCTTTCTTCTCAGAACTGGATTTGGCGGCGCTCGCCACCGATCTTGACCACAACGAGCGTCAGGTCATGCAACAGTTGGGCGACTTCGTATCCTTCGAGTCTCACAACGTTTCATTGGGTGGCGATTTCAGTATTCAGGTCGCTTGATCACCCATGCTCTCTTTGAAATTGTCTTCTTAAATTGATTGTTGTTTGGATACTTGGCAATAAAGTGGAGTCTTTCTTCCTTTTGATTGATGACTGTTTTAAGTCATTCTTTTTGTTTGGGGAGTGGATTGTACATTGGCTTTTTAGTTCTTTGACTGCATTCTATGCTAAAGCCGAGAACTTTTATAAGATTGAAATGAACCTTGCTTGTGTTGCTTCTGTTATAAGTCAGCTACAGTGGTTCTGAGTTTGGTTTTGGTTGATCCTTACCCAAGACAAATGAAGGCTCTTCATATCAACATTTTGTTTGTTTTTGTCATAGGTTTGTTTTTTTAACAGACCACAATGTGAGGGAGTGATACAGTTTATGGAAGTATGAACCCTGGAGAAGTAATCGGAAGATAAAGAGTATAGGGTTGTAGTCTCTAATCCTTTATGGGTGAAATAATATGGAGGCTTTAGAATTCAGATCATATTTATGGAAACAAGACCTTTCCGTTACGTTATTGAATATTCGGCTTGGTATGCTTCTTGATCAACATTAAAATACTAGATCAGGAATCACATTTATTAATTAAGTTTGAATATGTGATTCTCATATCGTATAGATAGATTTCCATATTCTATCTATACGATGAAATGGTTTTTGGTACACTTTGGTTAGCATATTGTTGGGTTCAAGATACTGTTTATGTTGATTTTACCTTTTATTCTTTTTGGAGCATATAAGAGGAGAAAGCAAAACTATGTTTCTTTGGTGCTTGTATTAAACCCTTCTGCATCTGGATCCTAAGTAAGCAGTTGATTAAGTTCCATTTGACGATGGTCCTGTTGTAGTCAGGAATGGAAGTTTGGTTAGTTGTTATTCCACCTCTCACTCCCTAGTCATGCTGTATTATCGTTTTCCCTTTCTTGTACACGTATCGTGATTTGTAAGACTAACTGTTGTGGTGGATCTGGCTTTTACTTTAACTGGAATATTCCTTTTAAATCTTAACCAATATGTTGTGTTAATGCTATCTGTGCAGATTGTCTGTCGATTTTAATCAATTTAGCTTTGCTAGTTGGTTCACATAACGGATTGTTTCCAAATTATGGATACTAATGCTAGAATCATTGATGCATATCTTTCTAATCTTTGGAGCTTCCATTTCCATATATATTTGGCGAGGTTAGAAGGTTAGATAAGTCCAAAATACCGTTTGAGAGGAGATTTGCATAAGTAACTTTGTAACACATACTTAAGTGGTCTAACTTATCTATGCGCAAACAGAAATTTACTGAAATATTAAGGTAACTCTTTGATTGCCACTTACAGGATCCAGGGATAAGTTTACATTTGACCAATTGAGTTGGCGTTGTATTGCTATGGATGCTAATAACCCATTTGCTATCTTAGGTGGACACATATTAACGAGTTTGTGATTTAATTATTAGAACTATACTTGAAGGAGAAGGTTTAAACATGGAAGCATTATAATACAACCAAATCACATTGTTGTCTTTGAACATGAATTTGTTGTTAAACCGGAAATTGAATTAATTGGAGATTGCAACGACTAGGATAAATTTACTTGGATGTAGCTGTTTATCATCAGAATTTTTTATTGGTTCAATACATTACAATTGAGAAAAGAACCACATTCCATCGTTTGCAAGAAACAAGGGTCTGAATTTTAAAGATCCCATACTTAGTTTCCTTTTTCCTTCAAGTAATACTAGGGATGCTACAACTCAATACCAATAGTGCGACAGCTACGTGGTGCAACATTAAAGAGTCATGTGTTCCATGGTTTTGATCCCCTGTTAACCTTTTCTAGGAGCATTTTATGTGGTTGATGCATCAAGACATAATTGGTTATGAATATCTCTCTTATATTGCCATATTTTATTCCATATTTATAAACGAACCAGGTAAGCCCTTTGATCAGAAAATGATGTATTTTTAGAAATTTTGAGTGATGTTGTAAATTAAATTGAAGCAGTTCTTATTGAGGATGCACGTAAGCATTGTTAGTTCAATCGGCAACTTGTTACGCAGAAATTTATTGAAGTTGTCCAAAAGTTAACGTTTTCAGAAAATACTTAATACAGGTTCTGCAGAAGGCTTTAGAAGTATGGGACTTGCAAGCCATTCCTTTCAACAGTCCAGTTGCTGAGTCTGCACAGATTAACCCTGATCTGGAGAATGCTTTTATTTGTCACTTGCATGACCATTGGTTCTGTATTAGGAAAGTAAACAGGGAATGGTATAATTTTGACAGTTTCTATGTGGCTCCGCACCATCTTTCAAAGTTCTATCTGGCAGCTTATCTTGACTCTTTGAGCAGCTCTGGCTGGAGCATATTCCTGGTGAGAGGGAACTTCCCAAAAGAGTTCCCCATCACATCATCTGAAGCTTCTAATGGCTATGGACAGTGGCTGTCTCCTGAAGATGCTGAGAGGATCACAAAAGCCTGCAACTCAACGAATACACTTAACCAAGGGGGTTCTACTCAGCAGGATGCTGTTGCATATCGAGAAGTTCTTTCAGAAATAGAAGATCGTGATTTGAGAGCCGCAATAGCTGCCAGCAAGGAGGATACTTTCCTGCCGGAGGCTGCTTCTGAATCCAGCGATCCTTCAAAAACCAGTGGTTCTCCTCAGCAGGATTCCCTTGAAGTTCTTTCAAAAATTGAAGATTGTGATCTGAAAGCTGCAATAGCTGCCAGCAAGGAGGATTTTTTCCTGCCAGAGGCTTCTGCTGAATCTAATACTCCTTCAAAACCCTGTCACTCAGTGATTGCTCTTCAAGAAGGTGGTTCTACTCAGCACGATTCAGTTGAAGTTCTTCCAGAAATAGAATATCAGGATTTAAAACCTGCCATAGCTGCCAGCAAGGAGGGTACTTTCCTTTCAGAGGCTGCTGCTGAATCTAATACTTCTTCAAAAGCCTGTAACTCAGTGACTCCTCTTAACGAAGGTGGTGTTACTGAGCCGGATTCTGTTGTATATCAACAAGTTGTTTCAGAATTAGATCAGAATTTGAAATCCGAGATAGCTGCCAGCAAAGACGGTTTTTCCCTGCCAGAGGCTGCTCTTGAAGCTAATACTCCTTCGAAAGATGAAGTTAAGTGGAGCACAAACTGACTGACTAGGAAAATATATGCTTTCAGATTCATAATTTTCTGAGTGACAATGGTTCATTGCAGGTAGGATGTTTTGAGCACATTGTTCTGGGGTCATTAAATTAAACAACAATGTACATTCCTTGTACATTTTGTTGAAATAGATTTAAACTATAGATTAAAGGATGGATAGCAATTCAGCTATAAAGATCTATATTATTCAAGATATCATGCTAGGTTTCGTGCATTTCTCCTTTCTATACTGCATCAGTTAATGTTATGTCAAAATTACTGAACTCTTGCTTTTACTTATGCATGTTATTCCATTAGCTATAAAGGCTAGGGATGGTAAACTGGTAAGGTCCGAATGATTCAAACCAACCAGTATTGTTTAGGCTCCAAACCCGCCCACTCGACCAGGCTGATCGGGACTGAATTAAAAAATTGCGAGTCTGGTTCAACCTAACTCTAACAAAAAGGCCAGAAACTCCACTTTCTTTTGCTGCAAAATGACAAAACTAGAAAGTTGGCCATCTTAAGAGTCTTTAAAGCTCATGAAGATGAAGATTCAAGTAGTTGAGACTCCGTGATTTGCACGTTATTGGGTTTATCAGATAATCTATCTAGTATAAATTCCAGAGGTAAGAAAACATGAGGAAACAAAGCCACACTTCAAGCTACGAAACCAGTAAGTAACACACTTAGTAAGCCCATCAAGAGTCACAAAAGTTTCTTCACCTCTGCCCCCACCAATCTCCAATGGTCGACTCTTTTGATACATACACAAACAATTCAATTAAATAACAAGTTGGAAAGTCATTGAAACAAAACGAAATTAAGACTAAAACAAAGAAATGGGTGGTATGATGCTTTTAGGCTGGAAGATGAAGAGAAAAGACCACGTCTTTTTAGAATATATCCAATTCGTATCAATGTACATTGGCTCCTCAGCGAAAAGTAACAGATGGGGAAAAAATAGTACACATTTACTCCTATAGATAAAAAGGGTAAGAAACCCATTGTTCCCTTTTCTTTCTTCCACCGATCGTCTCTCTTTCTAAGAGATCTGAAGATTGTTCAAAGTTTCGATTTTTGGGTTTTGCTCAAATGGGTTCATCCGATCGGTTGTTTAACAGACAGAGAACTGTTCATGAGATCCTGGGTGGAGGAACTGGTATGTTTCTCTAACAGTTTTGAACATCTTCCACGTTCAATTACTCTTGCATTCTGGTCATGTGCATTACATAAATCATTCGTTTGATAATTGGGAAATGTATTACCTTTTTCAAGAAATTCATGTTAGGAGTTGACAGGATTGTCTCCGATCAAATGGGTATCTTTAATGAGATCAAAAGTTTCATGCTTGTTCTTTGTTTTCAACAGTCGCAGATGTGATACTATGGAGGCAAAAGAATGTTACTTTGGGCATACTGTTGGCAACTTTATCGTCTTGGGTGGTCTTTGAGAGATCAGGATATACTCTGTTGTCTCTCATTTCTAGTGTTCTTCTCCTCCTACTTACCATTCTCTTCCTTTGGGCCAAATCTGCAGCTATACTTAACAGGTAATTTCCAATTTCTTAATTTCCATTGAAGAGGTACTGTCTTCTATGTCCTGATGTTCCTGGAATTAGACAATCTGATATGAATTAATTGCAGATATGTAGTAATTGGTATGTTACGTAAACCTCTTTAGAAAGGGAACTTTGAACATTGTCATTTGTTACATTGGTGAATGAGGAACTTTGTATGGGATATGATGATCCTTGGAACTTGAATTTATTTGTTCATTTTCTGTTCTCCTCTCCCTTGAGCAGACCTCCTCCTCCTTTACCAGTATTGCATCTATCAGAAGAAATGGTGAAGGAAGTCAGTGTATTGATCCGGAATCGTGTCAATGATCTGCTCTCTGTTTTTGAGGACATTGCGCTCGGCAAAGACACAAACTTGTACTTCAAAGTTGCTGCATATCTGTTGCTGATATCTGTAGTCGGGGGCCTAACAGATATGCTCACTTTGGGCTATATCAGTAAGTTTTACTTCGATGATTAGTGTCTATTGCAGAGGGAGGAACAAGTGTATTGTTTCTGGGTTAGAATGGGTTCATCCTGTTCAGCAATTGACTGATTGTGCCTGCTAGAAGTCTCTGTTATCCAAAAGTTGTGGTCTGATTCTCCATTTTATCTCTGTTTCAGGCCTTGTTATCATTCTCATAGTCCCTGCAGTCTATGAGAGATATGAAGATTGTGTAGATAAACACATCAACATTGCATTCAGAAAACTACGTCACTTGTATGCAAAGTTCAACGTCGAGTGTGTCGGAAGAGTTCGAAACTGGATTTTGGAGAAACAGAAACTGAGCTGATTACTTGACGAAATTTCTGAAGTGGTCTTTTGAAAGGTGCTACAGAGTGTTTGGGATGAGAAACTTGTCTTTGCCATCAATTCAAAACTTGGGAGATTGCTTCCTGATTCCTTTTGACCATTGTATTTTGATCTTTTCTCTTCCTCTTTCTCGTTTCCTTTCTTTCACTTTATGTGAGAAGTTGTATAGGTGTTTCTGACTTTCAAATAGCTGGAATTGAGATAAAAATACTTGAATGACAAGTGATGGTTTCTTTGGTGTCATACGGCAAATACTTTATATGATCTCTTAACCAATTTGTTTCCAATTTGCTTGTAAATTTTGTGGAATTTGGATATGAATTGATAGGTTCACAAACTCACAAGATCGGGCCTAATCAACTTCATTCAATTGTGAACTTTGTAGACTAAAACTTAAAAGAGCTAAAATACACAACAGACTATATACCTTAAATTCGTAATAAACTGTTTTCTTAACCAAGAAGAGACAAGTTAATCAAAAAGGGGATTAAGACAAGTCCAGTCAAAGAATAAATTTGAGCAGAAAATACATTAGGCCGTTAATCTAATCCTGACCACCTCCAAAGCTATCACGGTTTTCATGTTGCCATCTGAATCCTTGTCCGTCATGACCCATATCACCTGAATAGTATTTAGCTCGCCTGGATTGCGACAAATGCGATAAGGTAGGTGGAGGTGGTGGCGGAGGTGAAAAGGGCTGTGGTGTTGATATGCTTTTGCCATCCCTGAGTTCCATAGGGTTGCTACTCTGCACAATTTCCATAGCCCTGCTGCCAGAGGCTGGGTGAGGAGGACGCATTGGTAGACCCCCTGGATTCCTTCCATAATCTCCTTGATAGGTGCCCTGAGAATCTGAAAAGCTACCAAAACCACCCGGACCTCCCTGGCTCCCTGATGCTGGTTCAGTGTTCCACGGCTGAGGATAATTTGGCATAAAATTGATGCCTGGCGGTGGTCTTGGTGGAAATCCCAACAAAGACCCTTGTTCTGGTCCAACTTCCTGGGTAGAATTTGGTCCAGCCATCTGGGCCATCTCATAGGGAGCACCATAGAATGACTGAGCTCCTTCAGGTTGAAAAGGAGGAACTGCAAATTGAGGAGTCATCAAAGGATTGGAATTCATAGGCATAAGAAAGTTAGGCGGTTGCATGGCATTCATGGGCGGGTATTCTGTTATTAAAGACTCGGATAAAACTCCTTGCTGCTTGTCTGAATACTGGGTAGATTCTGGTTGGGGGTTTATCTGTATGCTATTTTGAAAATGATTCGGGAGGCCAGGGGGAGCACTGTCAGCATAGGGTTCTGAGTTGTAGTTTTGGGCCTGCCCAAAGAATGGCGGCGGTAGTTGCATCACTGGCCTCGGAAACGACTGTTCTCTTGTTTGCTGCCGGCGGGTTTTGTCTTCAGAATCAAGAAGCTGAGTATTTGAACCAGGTGAAATAACTGGCCTTGGGAGACCTCGAACTGTGGAATCAGAAGTAGTTGGCTGTCTCATACTTTGAACCTCTGATTCCAGGCAGTCCTCTTTCTCTGCATTTGGGTGTAGAAGATCAGCATGACTCTCATGGATATGAGTTTCAAATTCACTTCTCTTTAGGAAAGACTTGAGACAATGAGGAGCTGCACAGATGAAGATCCCTTCCATCAATTTGATTGTCTGAATCTTTTGTATACGTTCCTCACAACTGTGTTTCAAGAGAAATAAGCAATGATTCATTCAGTTCATTTCTTAATCAAATGCAAACGCCAAAGTGGCTAAATGCACATAAGCTGTAAGGTAACAGTACTCTGAACTCTTCCACTCGGTAATAGTTGACATAGAGTAACAACGTTACGAAAATTCCCAAATAAAAATTCATATTAAAGTAAATAAAGTTCAGTAACAAAGATTACAAGCATAAATTTAGACGTCTACTTACAGATAGCAGATTGAATCACTTCTTGCACAATCCAGACAGTAGGCATGCTCACAAGGGCTCTGCATGAGATAATCATGTCAAAAAGGAAAATATGATCCACAAAATGTTAACGAGTTTAAAATGCTCGAAGATTCAACTTAAGAGGTACATCCATGAGAGAAGGAATGAGAAAAGAACATAACGAAAACAACAAAATCACACAATCTCACGAAACCTATAAAGATGAGAACAAGATTAAATCAATCAACAAAATCCAGACTATATCGCAGCACTGAAAACCTACTAAATGAAGATAACATCACAAGAGAATGGAGTTCTAAAATCATTACTTCAATTGTGTCAAAGAAGAAAAAGAAAAACTTCAATTACATTAACAAGCAACTAAACAGTATAATTGGGTATTAGCTCCCATAAACTAAGATTCAAGCTTATTCCTACATCCAAAAGGAATTACTTTTCACTTGCAAGAGATTACTGTTCTGTTCACATGATCAAGACAAACAGAAACAAAGAACTTTGCGTCCCCAAAATTTGATCTCTACTCAGTTCAAAAATCCCCAAATTTCTGGTAATGAACCCAAATAACTTTGAGAAGAACCAAAAAGGATAAATAAAGCCTTAACAAGGACATACCAAGCGTCCATAGATAGCGATTGGAAAATCACAACGAACGCAAAAATGAACCCTCTCGCCAAGTTGCCGACGCGACCTCCTCCCCACTGTCTTAATCGTAATTGCACTCATCGCCGGACCAACGCCCTTGGCCACCGGGAGATCGGCGAGGACAAGATGTTCGGGGCACGCCACAGTCACGGTCTCCGCCGGCGACGGCTTAGCCACTCCGCCGCTCTCCGACGAGGGCTTTATAAGCCTAATTTGAAGCGCCTTCGACATTGTAAGCAATTCTAACCAATACTACAACGCTTTTAGCAACGAAATTAACGGTTTCGTAATCGACGGCGTTCGGATCCGGTTATTCGGGTTCGGGTCCTCTCTTGGATCGGAATATGCAGGAGCAGTGAGAGACGGAGAGAACAGAAAATGACGGCGTTCGTTATAGACTTACAGTCGTCCACTTCGAAATCGAAACGAGTGCGTTTCTAGAAATCGATAATATTTTATTAATTTTTTGTTAAATTCATTACTAAATGTGTATATAAATTAAATTAACTCAAAATAAATTGGATAATGATTACGGTTAATATCTTTTATCCTTTTTGTAATTTCAAAGTTAATTTAAACTTAATTTCTAAATTTTTATGTGATTAAGTTTATTTTGAAATAAAAAAGTTATGTTCAAACAATATTTTGGCCCGTAGAGTGGTTGAGTTGAAGTGAGGAGGTATGGGACCAGAAAGTCCTTTATTCGAATCTTCCTACTTACGCTCTCTTGATTAAACCTATCGTACAGGGCTTGTTTATTGCGGAATACCCAATTGGCATGATTTGTAAGCTATTGTGTCAATTCGAAAGTTTACCTAGTGCACATCTAAATGATAACAATTGTAGGTTCCTTCGTTTAAAAAAAAGTATAAAAACATAAAATACTGATTTTATAATACTCATTATCTACAACAATAAGTATGGAATCATTTTTTTGGAATCATTTAATGTTACTAACATATTTTACAATTTCTATATAAGAAAATTATATTATCAAAAAAAGAAGTTTAAATAACACCTCTTACAACTTAGATTGGATTTTGTAGAAACAAAATCCAATAACTTGTAAATAATTGAATAAATATATAGAAATTGTTTATTATATTATTATTTTTTAGATAATTATTACAGTACAACATAGCTTGAAGCATAGAAATAAATTTCTTTTCCTAAAAGAAATAATTCTTGAATTTCTCAAAAAGTGTTTTTTTCAGGATTCTTTGAACCAAAACTAGCAAGACCATTAGGAAGGAAAAAAAGATTAGAGCTTTGGCTCCTTATTCTATCAAAAACTACTCTGTTATCATCTTCATGAGGATTCCAAACTTCTAACAAATTTCTTTGCCTGTAACAAGAAGAGAAGAAAAGCAAAGAAAATGGAAAGTATGTTAAAAATAGTTCTATATATCACAGGAAACACAATAGGGACTGAAATTGGGCCGAACCAACCGGTCCATAACCACTCGAATTGGCATCAAAACAAGAATCACATTGCAATTAGGGTTTGCAACGGATCGGGCTGGTCCACACCCACTTAAACCGATACCAAAACGATGTCCTTTTGTTAGGTTGTTCTTTTAAGCCCAGGCCTGACTTCAAGCCGGCCGGACCGGACCAAAAATGACAACCCTAATTGCAATCACAATCTTGCACTTTGCATATGAACAAAAGTAGATGTGACAATGTGAAGGTGAAAACAGATAACCAAATGGAGAGACAAAGACCTTGGTTTTTCAACTCTTACCTGTTCTAAGGTTAGAAACATGATCACATTCCAAGAACCCAGCCTTCCAAAATTTGGGATAAAGCCCTTGTAGAAAGCCAAAGGTCCCTACAACACAAACCATTCCAATGGCTTTTTAACTTAAAACTTCTTAAGAGAATCTAAGCATGAATCTGATATATTAGCACATTCAGCTGGAAGAAAGGCTTGCAAATGCTTGTCTAATCACGTCATCCATAAAGGCGAAACAATTGGAGATTTTCGATTTGGTGAAACGAAATTAATTTTCGAGAAAAAGAGCTGTTTTAAGTAAATGCTTTCACAACTAAGTCACCAGAAGTTGGAGATTTTCGATTTCTCAGAAACCGGTATTGAAATAAATAGAAACAAACTTACGTCATTCTTCAAAGTCTTAACGAAACAGTCAAGAGTGCTTTTGTATGCAGAATCTCCCATCATTCTTGACTTTACCTGCCAAAGAAAAGGGTTTCAAAGTCAATAAATGAATTTGTTATTAAGACATTAATAGTCACGACAAGCGAACAAATTAGTAAATCATTGATCTGACACTGGTTAAGACAAAACCATAACAACTATGTCCGGTAATGCGATTACTACATTGCACAACCAAACATACTCAGAACCAGTGAAGCAAACTATACATACGTAATGCTGGAGTTTCTTCTGCCATAAAGGAATTGACATGGAGAAAGAAAGAATTGACTTAACTTCACGTTAGATCCTAATTACTGATATACACAAACAGAAGGCACTGTAAAACAGATCATAAACTCGTGGCTGATGAGCTCGTATGTACATGTAGAAATTTACCACGTCGACTGGAGAACCAATACAAACAGCAAAGAAACCTGCCCCAAGGCCAGCAAACAGATGAGTGACAACATTATCTGTGAATCCAGGTATTTTCAATATTGTCTGCATGGAAATCATTCAGTTTTAGCAATGGAGAAACAGTTTAACCCATCATACAAAAGAAGAAACTGATTTCTTCACATTCACCTGCTTCACTTGATCATAACTTGCCAGTTCAGCAGCATTTATGATAGCATTCCGAGCTACATTCGGTCCAAGCCCAGTCCAAAGTGCTGTGACTCCTTCCTGATACGTTTGACCAAGTTAGAACAAGAAATGAAGCATTTATTTTAAGTATTTATTTTGTCCTGCATTATAGATACACAACCTGTCTCACAATGGTGGAATAGGCATTCAAAGCTCCAGAGTAGCGTCTTGGAACACCAGGTGCTAATTTTCCTTCAGCCTGAAGTCTAACCTTCACAAGATCAGTCGGGTTTGCCACTGTGATTCCAAGAGCACCTGTTTCATGAGAGAAGCACAGTTAAGGTCTCCAGAGGACAAGGTGTTACTGTAATAGTGGCTTATAGTAA
Source organism: Erythroxylum incrassatum (assembly GCA_026546855.1). NCBI lineage: Eukaryota > Viridiplantae > Streptophyta > Magnoliopsida > Malpighiales > Erythroxylaceae > Erythroxylum > Erythroxylum incrassatum. The sequence continues at coordinate 29,067,800 of JANVCL010000004.1, read as the reverse complement.
TGGTTAGAGTAATGAAGGCACTTGTAGCTGATATAGAAAATACTAAACCTTGCCCAATATCAGAGATGAAAATGTACATAAAAGTTGACAGATTTTCTATGTACTAATGTATCAGTTTAGAAGTTCACCTGTTGTGAGTGCTGCAAGAATTTTCTTGCTCAAGGGAACATCTCCAACAAAGTCATTTCCAACGTACAAGTTCTTCACCTGTCCAACATTTTACTCTTATGTAAATACACCAAAACCAGCAAAATGAATGATCAATTTCCACGCAAGGAAATGTTTCAGAAACCCACTGGCTCGTATAATCCAATTCTTAAGCCTCCAAATACACATTGACGATGAAGTCCTGGTACAACACCTTTCCAGAGTGCCGCTAGACCTTCCTCCCTTGCAATGGTAGCTACTGTGCCCAACATACCATTGTATTTAGGTAAGGCTAATGCCTCCCCTGCAACAGCTTTTTTTTGCAGCTGAAGCCTGACTTTAGCAGTGTCCAGAGGAATTGTACAAATCTGCATTAAATACAAGCAGCTGCTGGGAATTAAAAAGCAAAAATGAATCTTTTCCATTGAAGAATACAATGGAAAGAAAGGTACACGTGATATTTTAGCCACTTTATCCCATATTGATTACCAAAAAGAACTTTTCATTAGCCAAACAAAGCCAACAACAACATTCACCCGCAGTTGGAACCGATTGGGGACAACATAACCTTCAAGAATCAACATCCACAGTTCTTGAATCACCGATAAATCGTTATTATATACGTTTTAAGCTGAAATTCCCTTGTCAACCTCTCAAATGTCTTTCAAATTACCAAGAACCAACACCTGGTTAAGAACTAGATGTGATGCTAAAGCTACAATCTTTAAGTGGAAGAGAGGGAAGAAGGGAAGACAATGATTTAAAAAAGGTGAATTGTCCAACGAAAGCTCACTATGAATGCGAAAAGGATGTGAATAGAGACTTGACCACCACAATATGCGACAATAATGATGATTTGAATCGGTACAGAAAACCCCAGAAGGGGTTAGGAACATAGCCGTGCTTATTGCATCACTGATCACAAAGTCGAGTAATCAGGATTCATCACCTGCAGATATCATAAACCCAAAAGAGAACACCGAAGTAACACCTTAACAAATGCAGGGTAGAGATCACTGCAGGCTTAGATCAAACTATTCTCGAATACAATATTCAAACATCATTGAAGCAACAAAAGGGGTGATCTGTGTAATCAAAGCTAACAATAACAGTTCTATGTTAATGATAAAAAGGCTTCAACTTTCAAATCAATACCTCCGCCAAACAAGCGGCAAAAGCACTACTAGCAAAGGTTCCCGCAAGGGAGATATCACTTTTACCCTTGGTATCGGCCACCATCTTCCCAAAAAAAAAAAGGTGTCCAAGGCCGAAAAGAGAAGTAGTGACTACTATACTAATATTATAGTCTGTTAGAGAAGAGACAATGGGGAGGTGAAATAGGCAACGCAATAGGGTATTTATGGAAGGAGGAAATATGATACTTTGAAGGTCGAATATTGGGAAAAGAGACCAACTAGCCAGCTGGTCCTATTGGAATACTTCTTTTTTCCTTCTCTTTTGTCCCTTTGTTTCTTATCGTTCTGCGTATCTTCGTCATCCGCCATTAATACCGAATTTGGCTAAGCCACTAACCCAAATAAGGAACGTGACTGCTTTTACGTTTTGCTTCAACAAGCTGGCAATTTCCATAAAAGGGTTAACGATAGAATTCACCATAAGGCAGTAGTTGCTACATAAAAATGTAAACTTTTCTAATGTTATGGTGAGTAAACAATAAAGACATTGAAACAATGGTGTTTGGCATGGCGTAGATTGCGGGCCGCAGCGTACGAAGTATTAGTATTAAGCAAAGGTTGTCCTAACCCAAAGTCTGCTTAACTTGAGAGGCTAACTCCAAAAGAAACTTGTTTTTTTAATCGAAATTCTAGTCAGCAATGACACGGGATCTCGGTGTTCCATTTGAAAGAACAATTCGGATTTCTTCTTAAACTGAGTCCTCCCAAATGAATCTGTCCTTTGGGACGTGGAACACATGGTAGTTCTGCTGAATTTGCCAGCTTGAGCCAATCCCACTCAAGTTAATCAAGTTTCGGGTCAACCTTATTCCAGTTAGTCAAATTTTAGGCCGAACTTATGTTCAAAAGAGCCAGTCAATTTTGTCCAAAACCAGATTTTTTTAATAAAAAAGTCGTTTTATATAAAACTCCAAACCATTATCATCTCTTGCCGCCAAAAGAAAACGGAACTATTGCAGAACTTTAAATTAGGACAGGTTTTATCTACAGAACAAGCATTCTTTAGAAGCAGGTGGTAGAAGAATATGAATGTCCATATGCACCACTTGTCCTATCGACAACGAATGGATGGTGAATAGGAAAGGGCATCTCATGAGCACATCACCAAGCAATCAAGTGCTTTGTAGATAGTGGCCACGCCTGAAAACACAGCTCCATATATGAAATTTGGTTTAGTTTTAACTCATGAGAAGCAAAACTACTACTTCGTATGCTAAATGATGATTTCAAACTCTAATCCCGTCTGTAGTGCAACCAACAATGAACACCATGTCCAAGCTGCTTTTGCCGGACAGCTTCAGGCTTTAAAATGCAGGTTTAGGCTGGGAGATGCAAACACAACTCAAGTTTGTAATCGAACTTTACATGTTAACTACAAGCTGGATCCGAATCCTTTTTAATATCGGTGTATACTACATTTATACAAAGCTGCATTTTCAGTTTCTGTTTGCAGCATAATACCTTTCCAACTTCCTTCCTCAGGCTTTCTTATCCTCAAGCTATGATGTACACGATGTTTGGTTTTACATAGACTATGTTGAAACTAGGTTAGAATGGCGCACAATTAAATTAACACAGCACAGTAGATAGTGTTAACTTCACGTTAGTTTTGTCTTTCTCTATAGGTTTATACCAGAGTAAAACAACTGGAATAACCCACAAAATGGCAAATAGACCCAGTAATTGCCCTTGCAGCATTAAAAACAGTAGAAAAGAATGAATGAATGTTTCAGTCCATAAGATTGGTAATCTTTGAATGCAACATAAGCGCCAGGGATTCAAAAGTTCTGAAGTCCAAATTTCAGGATAAATCATGAATAATGTCAGAATCCATACAAAAAAAGCACCTGTACCTAGTGTCACTCCTCATTACAAAATCTAAGCTCAATCCATATTGCATTTCAGATTGCAATTTCTAATTCCCAACCAGAACTGCAGCACCAAGAATACTTCTTTTTTATCAGGAATCATTGCACTGCAAAACAACACCATAGAAAAGATGCTGAAGAAAGAAAGGAATATATCTTCCTAAAATGAGGAAAGTTAGATTAAGAAGCCAATGAACACCATCAGACTCCAACTTCAAGCATAAAACCAATGGAACAACATGGAATATAAATGTTGTGTTTTTCACAATATATTGCTCTCCCAACAACAAAGACCTTGCTAAATCAGAAAGAGCACAGATTCCTAACTAAAATTGTAGACTAGCAGATGAAAACAACACTTGCAACAGTCAGAAATAAGCTAAAAATGAGCATTATAAAGATTGATTTTGACAAGGTCTTGAACCTAGTACGTGAGCTCTTAAACACTCATGACAGACATAATAACTAGAAACTCCCACTATCAAAATGTCAAGTACTTTTGACTGCGGAGGTTCAATACAAAACCTTCGAAATTTATACTATAGGCAACCAAGTTAAGCGAAGGCATAGCACACGCTGTATTTTTCACAAAAGATGAAAAAGCATTTAAAAATTTTTTCCAGTAGAACAAATTAAAATAAAGTCCAATCCTTCAGGAATCAACTGCCACAAACTAATCCGAGTCCTTAGTCATATACTGATATTTAATGGCTGAGTATCTGACATTACAGAAACCGGCCTAACTTGAAACTAAAGCAAACACAAGCCAAAGCATTCCAACTATAGAAGAGTACAAGCAGCTGAATAGTACCTTAAATGTTGCTGGGGTACATAAAGACTCTAACTTTAGCTCCCTGGAGAAAGAAAACGGAAACCCAAATCAAAAATTAAAACAAAATGACCATTTCTAAATCAAAGAGAACTAGATAAATGGAAGTACCATAGATCTGGGAGGAAGATTAGACTTGAACTTTGTGCGAACCACCCCACTATTACTGTGAGGCCTTGTAACCTTACCCCAAATGCACCGATAGTGGGTTCCATTCTTCTTCACCTTAGCCTTGTAAATATACGCCATTCTCTTACCACAGTACCATGCTACCTCCTCTTTAGTGTTAACACCCTCAATCTGTATCAATGATGTGTTTGGATACTGGTTCGACTTGGACCTGCAGATCCAAACAAAACCCATTAAACAAACCATCCGATTGAACAAAACCCATAGAAAATCGGGGCAGAGTGGTAACTATATACTTACCTCTTGTATCCAAGAACTGTTCCTCTAACATAGAGCCTGTAAAGAACAAACAAATTGAAAAAATATTTTGGTGAGGAAAGTTAGGTTTAGCGCTAATAAAAAAAAAGGGGAGGAGAATAGTTACGGAAGGACCTGACACGCTCTCCTTGACGACCTTTCACCATTTTCGTTCTGCACAAAACCTGTGAAACCCTAGAAGAAGCAACGTGCAAAAAGTATAGTTATACGACGCGAACGCTTACCCTTTTGATTCCTTGGAACTGGACCATTTGGAATGGGACACGTGGGCTAGCCCAATGAAACCTACCCTTAGGCCTATCAAAAGCCCACATTATAAATGATTCGAAGCTGTATTTTCAAGTTGTACGGCTGAATTCCTTTTTTATATATAGTTATGGGGTAATATCAAATCCGAAAAATAACTAGCACAGAGCTGTGCGGTACACTACTCCTTGCTTGTCCCTTTATATGATATCCTGGACTGCCAGTAGAGGCTCCTGGAGAAAATAAATATCAGGATTGGCCCGAACTGTAAGGGCAGCCAAGTTATCTGCACACTAGTTCTCTTTGTCATGTACGTGCTAGATTTTCACCTCCTAAATTTGTCGGAGTAACTCACGGATATCTGTCAACAAAACATTAGGTACATCAGTCTCGGTACGGGGAGAAGAAAGGACGTTTATAACTTCTAAAGAGTCCACTTCTAACATGACTCGATGATACCCAAAAAAACCAAGCCAAGTTGAGGCCCAAATGAACGCCCCACAGTTCAGCCGTTAAGGAAGAGCTGCTGCCAATATTTTGAAAAAACCTCCACACCACTGATATGTAATTATTTTTTAAAAAAATATATGATTAAAAAAAGTTATTTATGTAAAAGTTTAAGTATATATAATTACTTATAAAGTATATAAAAATATTTTATAATTTTCATTATTATTATAATTATTATACATTAAATTATCCATCCACCTCAATAAATTTTTTATAATATGAATAATTATTCTAATTATGCTTAACAAATTAGGTCTAATTTAATCCAGTCCAACTTGATTTAAATTCAACAAAATGAATTAAGATCAATCAAGTTTTAAATTGAGTTCAAGCATAAAATACACGAATAGGTTGAATTGGCCCAACTCAATTTAAATATAATGTTAATGTATAATACATACGAAGCACTTTTTATTGATATTTTTTATTGTTACATCTATACGTAGGTCTATCATAAACAACTTTTTTATCATATAAAGGTAAGGTTATGTATTACCAAACTTTTTCAAACTTTGTTTTATTGCAAAATTTCGAATTGAACGTGACGATAAACGATAATAGAGACATTCGATGGCTCCAAACATTTTCTCATAAATTGTCTTTAGTGAGAGTTGCATCTTCCAACCTTAACCGTGTTGGAGCTTGACCTAGTTTTGTAACGTATGGAATGATTAGGTTGTCTTAAAATTCTGCGAGGATTGCATCTTCCAACCTTAAACGTGTCGGAGCTTGACCTCGTTTTGTAAAGGTTGTCTTGAAATTCTTCGAGGATTGACCTCTAACCCTACCGGTCCAGCACGTCGGAAAGGTCGGGTCATGGAATCAAAACGTCGGTTTTCATGTAAAAGTGAATGCCAACAAATTGAAACACCTTACTCGTACAACCAAAACTGCATACATTAGAGGCCATGCCAAGTGCGACCCCACCATTCATATCTGTTCTAGGAAGAAGAAAGGAAACCGTAAAGCTCACGCGGTTTCCAGCCTTTTGCACAACCAGACGACCTTTACCGTAGGGAAAGGAAATTCCTGTCCAGTGTATTAAAATTTAAAAGTCCAAATTTTCTATTTTAAAATTTAAGAAACTCAACTTATCAGAATAACATCATTTTTAGGTCAAGTCAGATTGCTTGTTAGAAGAATTAGAGTTTGGAGGATGAAAATCTATATTTTTTATATTTTAATTCAGGATCGATCTAATTTAATTTAAAGTTAATGAATGGTTTAAAGTAATTGAATTCAAAGATCCGACCTCAATTATTTACCGTTTGGTTATCATTTAATAAAGATTTATTTTGAAAAATTTTTGTACAGTAGACTGCTTGGTAGTGAAAGTCCTTTGGGCTTGAAATTTGCACAGGTTCACTCTACCTTTTGCTGAAAAATAAGTAGGTGGTAGGATTTGAACTCACAACTACTTGGTCACAAAGGTTCTAATACCATATTAAGTGACCGTTTCACCACAATAGCTTAAGTTGTTGTGTGAGACCAACTTAATTGGTTTTATATATTTACTTACACTTGCAACAT
>JANVCL010000004.1:29035382-29052608 GCA_026546855.1 Erythroxylum incrassatum | reverse complement strand
AAAAGATTTGGTTAGATATATTTTTATTTATGTTTCATATGGTTTAAAATTATATAATAATTAATATATTGTGCTTTCCATATTGTTTAATATACTTTAAATAACATTTATATGCATAAATAATATTTATTGCGAAATAAAATATAGTTAAAATTAAAAATACTTTTAAATTTTATGTTGCCAAGCAGTCTACTGTATGAAGTTCTTTCAAAAAATTTATTTTTTAAATGACAATTAAACAGTCAATTGTCTTCTTAGAAAAGTTCTTTTCAGAAAAGATCTACAAAAAAACTCTACTGATAAATATTCTACTGATATAAGCCCAATTAAACAGAAACTTAGTAAAAACATCATATCAATAAAAATAATATTTTGACGTGGTTTATCAAAGTTTAAAAAAATTAGTCATTAAAATATTTTTTTTAAAATTTAATACTAAAATAAAACAATATTAAAAGATTAATTTCTATTCAATTTTAAAATGAATTTTAATTTTATATTCATTTTACCTAACCAACAATTAAAAAAATAAATTGAACGTGCCCTTTTATTTCTAAATTATTTCCTATGATTCTCTTATGTGACGCGCAAAATCTCACGGTTTTGGTTTCCAATGCTTATGTGATTGGAACCGCACTCTTAACTTGAGACTATTCAACGGGAGGTTTTAGTTAGGTACTTCACATCCTGCGGTACTATGCTGCACCACTACAACCAAATGATTGCCCGAATCAGTCATGTCTCAACCAATGATGAGATCCAACGGCTAGACATTTGGTAAAGTCAAAGATCTACTCTCTCAACGCAAACCGCCGCGTGTTTAGCGACATGTTGTTAGTTATGTGTATATACGTATGAAACGTATGACATTCCGTATGTGTGTGGTTCATTGAAATGAAAATAATAATAAGAAATAAATAATAAATTTGTCTCTTTCTCAAATTTATTTATTTTTCTTACCAACCATCTATCAAATTTTTAATGATTAAAAAACAAATTTCTTCATTGGTATACTTATTTTGTTATAAAAATAATAAAGATCATGATTTATATTTATCTATATTTTAATGAATCAGATCGTAATTATAAAATAACTTTTTTCAAATTAGAATATAAATTGTTCATCCATATGTTATAAAAAATAATAAAGGCCATGATTTATATTTATCTATATTTTAATGAATCGATCGTAATTATAAAATAAAAATTTTAAATTAGAATATGAATTATTCATCCATATGTTATAAAAAAATAATAGAGATCATGATCTATACTTGTCTATATTTTAGTGAATGGAAAAAATAACTATAAAATATTTTTCAAATTATAAAATAATTGTAGAATTTTCTTATCATATGATATGATTAATGGCAAATGAAATAAGATCTTTTTAATAAAAAAATATTTTTCGTTTACATCCTTTGTATAATATCATAAAATATATCAAACAATTGAGTGTTGAGCTAAAGTGATTATTGTGTAGTATATGATATAACAACGACAATAATTTAATAAAAATTATAATAAATGCAAGATATGAAGAAATTTAATAGTACACAACATTACTCTTAACTGGTATTTTATAAGATATGATAATGATTTAATTTAATTGATGAGTTCAGTTTCATATGGTGGTTGGTCATGCATTGCTTTACTAATTGGCAATAGTTTCTTGTGAACAAGAGTCGGGAAGGATGAAAATTTTAATTTTGTGATTAAAAATGCATATAGTCAAAAGTGTACAATTTTTTTAAATTTTGTGTTAAATTTTTAATTTTGTGATTAACTTTTTTAAAATTGGTATAAATCAGATTAAAATGTTATTTCGAGTGTCCATTAAATGATATCAACAAAAATAATATTTATTTTAAAAAATTTAGTACTAAATTAAATTTTTTTAAAGAAATTATTTTTTAAATTGATTATCTCAATACATCTTTGGGAATTTTGTTATAATAATAAAATTTGTGAAATTAGGACTATATTAATTTAAAAATATAATTACTCTATTTTCAATGTAGTGTAATCTAAATTCTAATATCTAATACATCTACAATATTTTGTCAAGATACATACTCAAGTGCATGCTATTTGCTTCCTTTTTAAAAGAATAACATATCTACTATGATTGATTGGATATATACAAAATAACCATTGGTATATATTGTAATTTATATTCATCTTGGATTTTTGATAGATAAATCAATTGTTTATTACAATTTATAATTTAACAAAAAAATATTTGAACCAATCACATTATTTATTTATATTTATTTTTAAATTTATCAAATTGCCATTTGCCTCTCTTTACTATCCCTAGTTGTTGTTGTTTTTCCCTAATTTAGATGGATGATTTACTTTTTAATTTATATTTTTTGTCAATTCAAAAGTCACTTGATTTTATATTTTTAATTATTTAATTTCCAATTTAAAAGATGCATACTTTTAATGGATTTTTTAGTTAGAAAATTATAATGAAGATTGTCAATCACCTCATATAAAATTGAACTTGATCATACAAGATTAAACATATAAAGGCAAATAACTTGTTCAAATTTAAGAGATTTAATTTTAAAAAAATTAGAGATAAAGGCAATCTAAAATTTGATATATCATAATCTTACATAAATATGAATAAGACTTTACAATACCTTAACTATTGAGTCCTTTCAATGATTAAAACTCCAACATGTCCCAAAAACCAAACTAAACTCAATAAAAACAAAGCATATGACATGAAGAAGAGCACAAAAGCCACCATTATAAATCTAACACAAAACTCTCCAATGTAACAAGAGATAGCAATTCTCGCATATGCTTCCCTTCCATTTCGGACGCTCTCCGACCACCACACGGACTCCTCGAGCAACCCTTTTCATCTCACCTTCTAATTCCATTGATTTCGATACAAAGTTCTCATCTTTTTCATTGTCTCTGTTTTTTGCTCTGTTTTCTTTTTACTTCTTGTCCTGTTGGTGATTGAATGGCTATGTCGCCTGGTGGCTCCGCCACCACCGCCCCGTGTCCGACCACCACCCGACGACGCGTTGACACCGCCGACAAAACCGACGCGACCGACGAGGAGAGCAACGTTAACGGTTTGACACCTGGAGCGCACCACTATCATCACCACCATAGCCATTTCTTTCATAACCATTGTAGTCATCACCACCATCCTGTTATAAGGTACCTTCTTCTAAGGAGGAAAGTGTTCTTCTTTTTACCAGAGGCGTGGTTGCTTGGTCTCGAGGACGCTTGTCATGGGATGGCATCGTGGGGTCAGAGTTTGAGATCCGGCAAGAACATGGGCCGTAAGTTGTTGGGTGTTTTAATGTTAATGGTGGTCGTATCGGTGTTCGTTAAGGTGTCGTTTCTGAGTCATCACGTGGAGAGGACGAGAGAGAATAGCCTTATAATTATTCGAACGTTCAAAGAAGAATGGGCCATGGCTCAACGCGTCGTCGCTGAGAGAGCCGCCATGCCTAAGCGTCGCTTAGAGAAGTTATCCGTGAGTTCCGAAATTTTCCACCGTTTTCCGTTTGGTTCCCGGGAAAAAAAATTCTTTGATTTATTATCCTTCTCTTAGATTCAGTTTTCTCGATCCTTGTTGCACAAATTACCGTATCAATCATCTAGTTACTGCATGTAAATGGTTTGATATTATCTGGGATTCCTTTTGACTGCAAATTCTTAGTGGGCTGGAATTGAATTTTCAGCGGCTAATGGTGGCTCTGGCCGATGTCCATCATCTACTTTTCTGTAATGTTAAAATAATGATTTTTCCACATAAGTTGATGGTTTTGCCTTTCAACTTTTCAACGGTCACATTAGCATTCTTAACGCGGTTCTTTGGAGTGATTGAATCTGCACTGACTTTTCAATTTTTGCAGACTCAAGAGATTTGGATGAAGCCAAAGAGCGGTAACTATTACCAATGCATAGCTCGACCAACCAAAAGATCACGTATGTTCTTTCCTCGGACTAAATCAGTTCCTGCTTCTTATGTTCTTGTCTGATATTTAACCTTTTTTTTTCAGAAGTCAGAGCAACAAATGGCTACCTAGTGGTTCATGCCAATGGCGGATTGAATCAAATGAGAACAGGAGTAAGTTTTACTGTTATAGCCATGTTTTTCCTGTAACCTCATAACCTGAAGCTTTAATGATATGTATGTTCTGATCTGCAGATATGTGATATGGTTGCAATTGCAAAGTTGATGAATGCAACACTTGTTCTTCCTTTTCTTGATCATCAATCATTCTGGACAGATCCAAGGTAATTTTATTCAGTAATCTTCCATCATTATAGGCTTGTTCTCTCTTTTAAGTTCTTACTTTTGTACCCTTTTCACAGCACTTTCAAAGACATCTTTGACTGGAAACACTTTATTGAAGTGTTGAAAGAAGATATTCACATAGTTGAATACTTGCCTCCTAAATTTGCAGCAAAGAAGGCTCTCGTAAAAGCTCCCATTTCCTGGTCCAAGGTCTGCAGATAGTTTCATTTTCACTTTCTTTGTTCATCTTCAACCTGTGTTCTTGGACTCTAAAGGCCTTGATGCTCCATTTTTCAGGCTAGTTACTACAGAGTAGAGATGGGAAATTTGTTGAAGAAACACAAAGTTATAAAGTTTACACACACGGATTCACGACTGACTAATAATGGCCTCGCAAGTTCTATTCAGAAGCTAAGGTGTCGTGCTAATTACGAGGCTCTAAGATATTCAAAAGAGATTGAGGATTTTGGGAAGCTACTGGTTGATCGACTACGTAATGATAGTGAACCTTACATTGCTCTGCACTTAAGGTAAACATCGTTTGATCTCTCACAATGATTGATGTTTCTCCAAGTGTGAAATTCAGCACAGTTCTCTGACATGAGCTAATGGTGAATGCCAGATATGAGAAAGACATGTTGGCATTCACGGGTTGCAACCACAACCTCACTGCAGATGAAGCTGAGGAGCTTAAGATTATGAGGTATAAAGTCCAACATTGGAAGGAGAAAGAGATAGATGGTATAGAGAGGAGGCTTCAAGGTGGTTGTCCCATGTCTCCAAGAGAAGCTGCTCTGTTCCTCAAAGCCATGGGCTATTCATCCTCTACGACTATCTACATAGTTGCAGGAGAGATCTACGGTGGCCAGAGCATGGAAGCGTTTCGAGAAGAGTTCCCTAATGTCTTTACACATTCTACTCTAGCAACTCCAGAAGAGTTGGAATCCTTTAAGCCATACCAGAATCGCCTTGCAGCCTTGGATTATATTGTTGCAGTCCAAAGTGATGTTTTTGTTTATACATACGATGGAAATATGGCCAAAGCCGTGCAGGGTCATAGGAGGTTTGAAGGATTTCAAACAACCATCAGTCCCGACAAGTAAGTCAAATGTTTATAACACTTTGAATCTTTATCTTGGTTTGATGTTGGAACTAGCAAGTAATCTGATCTCCGTTTCAGGAAAAGCTTTATTGCTCTCATTGATAAGTTGGATAATGGCACAATATCGTGGGAAAAATTCTCATCAAAAGTTAAGAGGATACATGCCAACAGGCTTGGAGCACCATATTTGAGGCAGACAGGAGAATCGCCGAGGTTGGAGGAGAACTTTTATGCAAATCCTCTTCCCGGCTGCATATGCAATAAGTCACAGGAGCAAATTAGTAGCCGTAAACTTGTACAGAGAGTTAATCCAAATGTTGGAACCTCATCTGGAAAATAAGAGTCAGGTTCTTCAACTACATCGTTCGCGCTTTATATTGTTAATGCACATCGCCTTGTTGATGGCTGGCGTGCATTTTGCTTCGAGTGGCTGGCACACGAGAAGTTTTGAGTTGCACTGGAGGAACAGATATATATACACAAGTTTCAGTGATGTTAGAGGATCTAACCAGCTCCTTAGGGGAGTAAGAGGAAAGCTCAAATCCAAATTAATCAGCACAGATACACAGGAACATAGATATACATTTTGTCCATGATGGGGGTTCAGGTGTTTGATTTATACATTATTTAAGAAAGTAGAAGAAAGTGTTCATTGTAATTTTATTTATTTAACATATTCAAAGCAGATGGATTCTATCCCCATTTTGTACTTTTTCTGAACCATATAGAAACCGAGCATGGTATATGTCTGGAACTTGTGGTAGCATCTTGTTGATGAACTCAGCCAAGATTCAGATGCTACAAAAATGGTTGTAAAGCTCTTCATCTTTCAGAGAATTCAAAGCATGGTTGCCTGAATAAGATGGACAAAGTGCCTAGAAAATTAACTAACCCACAACTTCAAATCAGCAACGATAACAAATCACATGCATTTACTAACATTTTAGGCAAAACTATAGTTGTTGACAACATATCATGACTTTAGCAAAGAAGGGGAAAAAGAGCGTCAGTTGATAGGAAGGTAGTCATGTACTGCCAAACACATGACAGGAAGCGTGTCTTTGTTTTTATTCCATAGTTATAAGTGCTTTCAGGATCGGCTGTGGTAAAAACAAGCATCATAAGCAAAGCTATAACATGATTCTTCAATGGATGCAGTTAACAGACGCATCTAATTATTTGAACCAGTTAGATACCTGTTCAATCAAGCAATACCGATCACATAGCTAACCGTATTGGTTTTACGATCAACATTTGTGTAATTACCCTAGCTTAGACGGAAGCAATAACTGGAATCTGTAGTAAAAACATCAAACATAAGATACCTTACCGTTGTTTGGCACTGGTACTTTTCATGATGTGATAAATATCTTCCTTGCCACAAAGTGAAAATAATGTAGTGAACCCATGCAACAGCCTGGTCGCATGGATACATCTAATTGTTTCCATTCCCTAGGATGTTTTAATGTTCAGATGAAAGCAATTCACAAAGCTTTTAAAAGTAACCATGGAAAATTTGCTGAGAGGGAAAATGCTCATAAGAACTCTTTTTTTGCTCGAAGGAAGAATCATGTACATTGCATTCTTACCCTATAATTCAGATGTGATCTAATGCATTGTCTCCTGGGACAAGTTCTCATTTGTTCACCTTAGAGGAAATCCTCACATCCTCTGCCAATAAACCGATCAGCCAAGTCGTGTTTTGATGCTTCAATTTTGAATACATTCTACCACAATGAAGGTACATAAACCTGTTCTTTAAGGTTTTGTGCGGCACTTTCAGTTGGAAAGCCTCTTACAGCACCGATTGTCCATTGTGATATAATTCCTGCTGCAACTGCAAATCGAAGCTGCCTCTCCAAGGCATCTTGATCATCAAACATCTCAGGACAAGTGGTAAGCTTTCTCATTATAGCAGCTACAACAGCATCACCAGATCCTGTCCTATCGCAGGTAAATGGGGTTATAAGCACATCTTCTGTGCCAACTACTGAACCATCAAATGATGCAGTGTAGTAATGAATCCTAAGTGTTCCATCAGTCACAAACAAGAACTTCAGTTTGTTATGCCACAATGGTGCAATTTCCTCACGTGTATAATGATAGTAACTTCTCCGCTTCTTCATCTGCTCATAACTTTCTGCATAGTATTGAGGCCTGTAATTTCTTTCCCTCTCGTAATAATCCTCATCCAAAAGAAATTCCAATTCTTGTCTCGAAACCTCAACAATGTCAGCTTCATTCCAAGCTTTCTTGATAAATTCCCTTGTTTCGTCACGCGTATTCCACAAAGGAAGTGGCAAATTCAAATCGAAAAATACAAGCCCTCCAAATTTTTTAGACCATTTGATTGCTCTGAAAAGTGTTGACTCCATGGAAGGAGTCATCAGAACTTCCGAATTGAAATGGAAAATCCTTGCCTGCATAGAAGATACAACAGCATAATTTTTATTCAATATCAATAAAATTTCACTACAAGTGAAATGAAGCAATTGTACATCACAACAATTTTAACATCCCATAATTAATGCTTTTAAGACCAAAAGATCAAAGCTTTCAATCGTGGAAACTAACCAATTGGACTTAGAGAAACAGTATCATTCATATCAAGTCTCACTCACCTCTTTAAGCACAGCAAGATTCAATTCAGAGGCAAGAAGAGAGTCTTCAGCAGCCTCCTTCACCATCTCCATTCTCATCTTCCCATCCTCAAATTTCACCTTCATAAGAGTACACGCAGTTCTCACTTTCCCATCAAACGTAACAGCCCGAGTCTGCACTCTTTCTTTGTTCATCATCAACACCAACTCTGCTCCAAACGCGTCCTCACCAACCTTTCCCATGAAAGCAGCTCTACCCCCAAGCCTCACGTGCGATATTGCCACGTTTGACGGCGGCCCACCTGGAGCCCTCGCGAACTCCGGCGGGTCCCACTGCAGCATCTTCCACTCCGAGTAGATGTCCGCATGCATCTGATTCCAATGCACCCTCACCGTAGGCAAAAACTCCTTTTGTACGGCTCCGAAGCAGCATATCAGTGGCGGGTCATCGTACGGGAAGTCTACGCCGTCGTCGTAATCTTCAATATCATCGGGATTACAACTTCCATCTATTGTGCCTTTTTCTGCTTCGACACTACTTTTCTTGGTTCGTCTTGTTTGTTTCTTTGTTGTGGTCGGAGTTTCCGTTGCCGGTGAAGAAGGTGAAGTGGGTTTCTTTTTCCGGCCATGGCGTGAGGGTTTTGGGGATTCAATGGCGTCTCCGGTGACAGAGCCGCCATCGACGCAAGCATTAGAAAGGTTTAATGGAAAATGTGCGTTAAGACGCGATTTTCGAAACTGGGTCGTTGGATTTGTAGGGTTTAAGGAGATACCGCCATAAAAGTAGCGACTTTGTGGAAGCAGAACAGAAGTAGCCATGGCTTTCAGTACATTGTTGGGTTTATCCATTTTTGTCTTGGGAGACACACTATATCGGGTCATGCTGTTTCGCTTTCGGATCGGATTTACCGCCTACGTGGTGATGACGTGGTCCAATGAGACAGGTTTACGTTGAAGTGCACGAAGATCTTGTCGTTTTGGATCGTTTCCGCTCAAGAAGGGGTTTTCTCGAGTTTCTGTTTCCATCTCTCTGATACATAACATACCATTGGAACAGGAGACAACAGAAGAGTTTTGGCGTTTAACTTTCACGGGTAAGTCGAGTTTGATTACTCTTTAACTTGATCGTTTCTTCTCCCTGGTAAGAATTCACATGTTCTTTTGCGGTGATTGCATGGAGTTTAAAGCCAAGAACAAGCTTTGTTTTTTCTAGTAAAATGAGGATTGTTTCACTTGTGATTGGGATCTTTTCTCTTGTAAATTATCCAGTTTTTAGTATCCATCAACATCAAGTTATGAACTTTCTATCTGGATTCTCTTTGTTGCTAGTGTTTACTGGGTTTGTTGGGGGTCAACAATCGGAATACAGTAATAGATTCGACTGTCATGGATTTGGCCTTAGAACTAGAATTCTTATGATGCTTATCCAGATTATATAAGGTTGAATTGTGAACTTACGGGCTCCTTTTACTTTGGTCCAATTATGACCATCCTGCACATAATGTTGTTAGTGCTCGTGATCAAGAACTCTGCAGAATATTTATTTTGTAATGCTTTACTCTGAGCTGCATCAGTTGCTTTGCAGGTAGTGTTAGAATGACATTGCACGGATATTGGTAGTCAGGGAGCAACAGAATTTCATATTTAGCTCACTTAATGCGTAATCACTAGTGCATCAGCTCTGTTAGTTGTTCATGATCAATTTTGGCAAGCTTGGTAAAATTTTGTATAGGGTTCTGTCAGCTAGTTTTAGCGTTACAATCAACACCTTAATCTGCTATGTGAAGAGGGAGCACCAGCAGAATAGTAGTCGGTTTTTAGTGCATATCCACCTAAACTTGATAATTCAAATTGAAGACTTTTCTTGTTGTTTATTGCCTTTAGTGTGTGATTGTCCTGAATTAGAACTCCGAAGTTTTTTAGTCGCAGCCGAGGTTATAGAGACAGCTGACTAATCTTAACATGGAACTTAATAAAATGAAATGGTTGAATAATTGAAAAAGAGATTACTCAGAAATGAACGTTGCATGCTAAGACTGCGCATTGAATTTCTGTTTGAAATGATGAACATCATATACCTTGCAGATATGGGTTTCTGGACTTTACTGGAGGGTCTTCTGCTCTTTGCAAATGCATTGGCAATACTGAACGAAGATCGATTCCTTGCTCGAAGGGGATGGACTCTGGCGGAGATTCAAGGAGGCAGAAGAAATTCTCTCAAAGGGCAGGTCATTGGGCTCATACATGCTTTTCAGTTTATGAGACTACCTCTTATTATCCTGAATATTATTGTAATCATAGTGAAGTTGTTTGCTGGATGAGTTCTTAAGGAGTAAGTCTCAGGTTTTTTTTGTATCAGTTTTGCAGCAACTTTTATGTCACTAAATGAATTTGCTTGATTATATATCTACTCTTATGACTGAAATTATCTTTAGATAGTTAAGTATAACTATTCTCTGTCCTCTGAACCAGGACCATAACAACTATTCTCTGTCTTCTGAACCAGGACCATACAAGATAGAATGTTGAAACACTGCAAAATCTATCTGATATTATAATCCAAAAGCCACCCTAGAACATTGTGAAGTAGCTAAATCCATCTAATTATTACTGGAAGAAGGAAACAAACTTATGCTGTATGATATAAGCTTCACTAGAGTATACACTAGTACATTCTTAGTCAATCACTCTATAGGAATCATAACCTCATTAGTCCTGAAAGGAGGCAGAGTCCAAGGTGGGTTATATCTTGCCAATAGACACTGACCAATCACCTTATGACCATCTTTCTCCAAGCTCATCTTAAGCTTCTCCACTTTGTCCTCCACCACCTGATCTGTTGTCACACCACTAAACTTCACTACCCCATATTTTCTTTCACCCACTTCCTTGATCAACACCCTATCATCCAATGGCTTCGGGGCATCCTCGGCCTTCACATACTTCGCCGGCAACAAGAACTGCATGGTCACCCTGCTTTTCCCCTCTTCGCCATTCTCCTTGGTCACAACAGGAGCTGTCATGGCAATCTTTTCACCACCAGTACTCTTGGTTATAACCGGGGCTGTCATGGCTATCTTCTCAGGCTTCGTGTTCTGTGGATTGCCTAAGGCTCCTATATAATTGGCCAACATCATGAATCCACCATCTTTGTCACCTTTCATTTCAGATGGATCATATGTGACCTCTGCTAGGACAGATGGCGGGTATTTGCGGATTTCATACTCATTTGTGGATTTGATGACTTCATACTTGGGAGTTTCTACAACGATCTTCCCAAATACCATTCCCATTTTGAAGCTAGCAAGTTTGAGGTGTCGAGCTTGCCAGAAGTGAAGAACTCAAATTGTGTGGTTTTCTAACTTTTGCCTTATAAAAGTAAATGGATCATACTTCTATATATAATGGAGACATGAATGGATCAGATACAATGAGAAAGTCTGGAAATTTCCTCTCTGGATGAGTACTGTGCAAGCTTAAGACTTTCTAGTAGTTTGTCTTCAAGTATTCTAGTTTCTGCGGTTCGTGGCAAGCGTTTATGTGGACACTTCTCATCCATAAGGACGTGTTTAGAGTCAAACTTGATATGTGGTTCTTGTAAACATCTGCAGTGTACCGATACAAGTCTTAGTACTTTTTCTATCTTCTCCTCCAAGAAAGCTGGAAAATGAGAATGAAAATGAAAACCCTGCCTGTCTCAACCACACTGTTAACTTTCCACATTTCAATTTCAGACAAATCTCCTAAAGAAAAACAGTTGCTTAGGTTATTAATTAAAAAGTCTGGTCCTTGGACGGTTAGCATTTCGTTTGCAAATTGTCTAGCCAAATTGGGCTCCATGGCATTGACAAAATTAATCTTATAAACCCATCATCATAGGTCAGAGACAGAACCATTAATCTTATAAACCCATCATCATAGTTCAGAGACAGAGCCATGTCATTAAACCTAAGGTTCTAACAGAAACGGTGAGAAAACAGATTATTAGCTTAAAATATCAAGTTTTTCTGTCGTCCTGTTCGAAAGAAATAATTTTCCTAACCAATGGCAATGAGATAAGGGTCGACATGGAGAAATAAAAGACAGGAGTTTTGGCAATACTTCTAAGAGAACATGAATCCAATATGACAGAAGCTGGTTGGACCTCAGAATCAGTGTCTATCTTCAGCTCCAATTAGGAATTTCAGATAGATAACGCAGTTTCTCAATTAACATCATCGATCCAGTTAGTCATGGTGAATCAATTCATAATCCACAAAAAAATGGTAGAAGAAAACTAGAACAGGAAATCCCCAAAAGAAGGGGAAACAGAGAAAGAAGCAAGAGAATCTGAAAGACATGATTTTTACGCTATAAACACAGAACTAGATCTCAGGATATTGAATTTATCTCCAATTCAAAGAGTTGCAGATAGATAACGCAGAATATGAACAACATCATCGATCCATTGAACTCAAAACCAGGTTTTGGTTGAAAAAAAAAGTTTAAAAATAGGAGCATCTCAGATAGAACTTTCCCCATATTTCTTCTTCACAGTAGAATCATAGTGCAAGGATAACAATTTAGTTCTCTCATCACTGATGCCCACTAACACAAGTTTTTCAAAAAAGGAAAGATCTTTGAATGAAAGCATGAATCTTGCTGTAAAATCTCGAAGTTGAAAAAACAAAAGCAATCCGAAGAGTACCTATAAAGCTTCCGGCTTCAAAACCCTAATTGTTAACTAGCTTTCTATATAAATGGGTCTGTTAAGCCCATGAAGAGAGCGCTAAGGCCTCATGTTGAGAAAGCTGTTCAGTTGAACAGCCTGGATTTGCTCATTGTTCTTGTGAGGAGAGTGGTGTTTGTTTCAAGTGTTAGACAAGCCTGCTAAGCTAGCTTTGTCATTTCATTTTTTATATTGGTAGAACGATGCATGTTATAATTATAAATATATGTTTCGGATAATTTATTTGATAAACTAATGACAATAGATTAAATAATGAATTCGATTCAAATAATGTGGTCGAGTTTGGCTCCAAAGGACAGGTTTGATACCCTTCAAACTGTTGTTTCTTGCTCAATAAGTATTATCTAAATTTGCAAGGTATCAGATTTGCCATTCTTCGCTGATATACTGGTTTCTTGTTTTTTGCCTCACCGTTGGTGGTTTGAACCATTTCAACCGTGTCTGGAATTACTTACTGCTTGAGATTTTCAGGTCGCTTCAGCTTTGAATTAAGAAAGCTATAAGTGAATCTAATCCCTTTTACTCGCCCGCATTTGCCAGGACATTGCTCCATGGCTTTTATCTGACAGCATCAGCCATGTTCAAGGGCAAAATGAGCTCCAAAAGAAGTTGATGTGCAGATGATCAAAATCCAAGCCAAGAACTCTTAGAGTACTTGGTGGAATGGATTTCCTAAATTAATTGGTTCAAACTCAGCATTCAAACTAAAACTTATTAAACTGGTTGTGACATCGCCTGAAAATGGTATCAACATTCATTTGGCAACTCAACTTCAGTCCAGGAAATGCTCCGCCGACTGAGCAAGCAATTCAACCCTGTCCAGGAGGAAAGCTTTTCTGCTTTGGTACACTGGGGGAGAGGGAATGGGGCTGGCTATGGAGAAACTGGAGTTCACAGAGGTAGAGAGCAACATGGATGATTGAGCATCCTGAGTACCAACAATTCCAGGATGCCACAGTTGATGAGGTTTATTACGACAAAGAAGATGAAGAAATTCAAGCCATGTGATCATAAGTTTTTCTTATCATATCAAAAAAGGATTTCATTGATTAAGCAAAGCTGTCTATAACATGACAGAGGGAATAATATGATAGATTAGGCCATATATTGTCATTCTTATAGAAGAATTGTGGTTTCTGATCTTTCATGAATCTTTCAAAAGGGAATAACGATTACCAGATGACTAAACCACCGTACTTCCTTATGAGCTTTTCATAAGATTTTGAACTCATTTCCCAATCATAGATGTTGGTTGAACAGTACTGCCAACCACACCATGGATAAGTACTTACAGTTCTTGACAGCTATAACAACCAAGCTTCTAGTCTGCAACATGTATGTGCTACCACATGTAAGAGGCAACATCATCTTTGTTCTCACTATCTTCATGTACATTGGACACTTTCTTATGTTCTAATGTCTTTGCTGAGAATAGAAATAAGAAAATAGCGACAAATCGCACTATCAAAGGAAACTGCAATCTCTCTAACCTCCATTGAATAGTTAGCTGCTAAGAAAATAACAGTGGAATAAACCATAAGAGAATTATACTGTAGGAAAAGGAAAAATCAGAAGATTCACAGAACCATTAAAGTGGGGAAAATAGCTTACTACTCTAAAAACTCATCAGAAGAAGCTGCTAATTCTTCTACATTCCATATCCTAGTTTTAGATTAAAAATTCTCAAGGCTTCCACGATTAGACATATGCAACAAAAGTTACATTTGCACAATTGATCATATCAGTTACAGCACTAACAACAACAACAACAAAACCCGCAAATACAGAGTACAAAAAGAGCATGAATTTACAGCATCAGACAATTAACAGAAAGTTGCGATTATCTATGGCTTGCCATCTTCAACGACTTTATCAACAACTACTTTGACTTTCTTGTATCCAAAATCCTCCAAGTGCACTGAGCAGTCCTCTGGCACCACGGGACGCCTATTGCCAAAAATACTCCATAGATACAACACAATGAATGCTCCCAATGCTCCACACGTAGTACCAAAAATCATGGCCGCAAGTGCCCTCAACAGACAATAACTTCTGTTGTGAGCAACTACAGACTTCTCATTTTTAGCAAAAGTCTGAGGATTCAGTGGCTGAGAGTGCATC
Organism: Erythroxylum incrassatum; assembly: GCA_026546855.1. NCBI lineage: Eukaryota > Viridiplantae > Streptophyta > Magnoliopsida > Malpighiales > Erythroxylaceae > Erythroxylum > Erythroxylum incrassatum. The sequence goes on along the minus strand of JANVCL010000004.1, from coordinate 29,037,780 downwards.
CAATGCGGAACACTCCACAACTTGAAGTTCCATGAGTACAGGGCACATACTGCATTTGATGAGCTCAAGCCTACAAACACTTCCTCTTCTTTCCACATTCTTGGCAGGTCAATAGGGTACCAGAGCAGTGGATCAATTGGCTTTATATCACCAGATTGACTCATCCTAACTTCCAATCTCTTCGCACTTGCTTCATAATCAATCCAAGAATGCAATCTCGTCCAATTGTCAAATGCTGCTTTTGTAGATGAAACATTCCTCACTTTAGCTGATACAAAACCATCGACATGAATCCCCACTTGATTCTCGTACAAATCACCACGGATGGTATCCTTAAGTGTACCAAATTCCACAGCAACAATCTTAGAATAATTCTTCATTGCGTCCAAAGGGACCCCAAATGCACCATTACCAAAAGCGTTGGCATTAAAAGCACTAGGAACCATAATAAAAGCCAACCCATCTTCACTATCTTGGGACATAAAAAACGAGAAATAAGTGGACAAAGAAACCATCTTTCCAGGATTACCTTCAACAAGTTGGATTGGTCTCCTGTACATGACTCGCCCTTCACTTGAACTCACCGAGTGAGTGAGGTGAACCGACGATCCATTATCCACAACCTTGGCATCGCCATACAAAACAATGTTGGACCCAAAGTTTTGATCTTTTCCAAAACATTGGAAGGAAAATGAGAGATTTGTGTCTGCAATGATCAAACTGAGGTGGGAAATTAGAAAAGTTATTGAAATGAAGCTGGTGGAAATACGGAACTTGGCCATTGATGAAGTGGGTTTCCAACTGAATCTTGGTTACTTTCTCCCAAAGCTTTCAACTTCTAAGGCTTGTGAGACGAACGCATTTCCAATTTGGGAAAAGCAATTGTTTTTCTAGGGTTTGTGAGAGTGTAGAAAGCAGAGCATCAAAGTAAAGAATCAGAGGGAAGTTGGGTTGGTTGGTGTGAAAATTAAATACGTTTACTCTCCTCCGCAACTCTTTGATTCACTTTCTGTGAGTGGCTGCTGACAGTGGGAATATTGCAAGGAATATTTGCAAGAATGCCCCTCTATTCTTTCACATTCTTTTTCGTTCCCATCCGACATGTTTTCTTTCAAAAGTTATCCTAGGCTACATGCTGTTTATGACTTAAATTACAATTAAAAAAACCTTGTAATTAACTTTTTCATTAATTTTTATCAAATCTATAATAAAATTATTTAACAATATCATTTATTAAAATTTTAATATTATAAAGTATTTTATAATATATCAATTTGTTTTAAATTTTACCCTTAACTTATTAAAACAATATTTATTGCACTTTACATGAGATATAAAATAATAACAAAGATAAACATAACGACTTATTTAGACATTTTATAAAATGTTAACCTGAGAATTACATTTTTAATTAACGATTAGAATTTTAATCTTCACGATGCATTGCATATGGGTCTATCGGAAATAACATCTCTACTAGATAAAAATAAGGTTGTACACTATCGGACTTTCAGACACTTCGCACTTTAGCGGAACTTCAAATGGATATTGATGATGACAATGACGATGTAGTAAATCCATATTATATAATTGTGACATTAAACATACTAAATTAATAGAATTTAAAAAATATTTTTATTATAATTTATGGTACTATAAATATCATTTAAAAAATATTAAGATACAATTTTAACCTTTGACCAATTATTTTTTCTTTATAAAAGGTGTTGTGATATGAATGAGATTATTCAAAACTTTGGGGGGTGGGGGGTTTCCCAAATTTAATGAAAATGTGGGTAGGGAATCCACAAAACTCATGTATTAGTTGTCAAAAAACTCTCTACAACCAAACACACTCGCAATCATACCCACGCGCTCATGCTTTTCAAAAATTGACTCATTGAGAGCCACTTGGATCAACGACATGGCGCGTTCTCCAATCAATACTTTTTCTTTAAAAATTAGAAAAAGCTCTTCACTTTTTTTTTTAATTTTGTTTTCGTATACAGTTTCTCCAAAAGTGAAGGCATTTGTGGATGGAGGAGAGGCTAAAAGCTAATGTAAGGGACCACAGGCTAACTTGCGCAGTAGGTGTTCAATGCGGTCCATTTTGTATAAAAATCCAACCCTTCGAGTACCGCATCAAATCCTCACTTCCAGCTATTTTGATATAATCTCTGTTTTGGAAATTAGACCGAATCGGCCGATTCAACCGATTTAATAGGTAATTGATCGGCTATTCGGTCTGGTTTAACCTAAAAAATTAGTTTTTAATTGATCCAGTCTGAACTAGTCAAAACCGGTCCGATCCGATAGGTTCGACAATTAATTTTTTTTTATTTTTTGGTATATTTATATATATTTTTTAATATTATATATAATTAAATATAATTATTGC
>JANVCL010000004.1:28985872-28997062 GCA_026546855.1 Erythroxylum incrassatum | reverse complement strand
ATCAAGAGAAGCGGGAAAAGCGGGATCTCTTCTCCACTGATTTGGCTGGATTCTATTTTGAATTCGAAATTCCGATCGAATCTCCTCCGGCCACTCCCGTTTGATCTCCTCTTCCGGCAACTCGGTGAGTCTCACACAGCTAGATTCGCTATGGCCAATAATCCCACACAGATAACAAATAAGAGGTATCCATTCATAGCTGAAAGCAACCTCGAAAAAACCACTCCCCTCCTTGCGGATCTTCTTAGTTCGCATAAGTGGTTCGGTGATGTTTAATCGGACTCGAATACGCATATAATTAACAAAAGAATGTCGCTTATTGCCCGTATCATACGCCAAAAACATGCCCATGATGTTGCCCAGAGCAATCGCTAAAGTTTCCGAAGCATAACCCGGGGGGAGATCATGAACTCTAACCCAGAAATCGGCATACTGAAACTCCACTTCCTCTGGGTTCTCCCCCTCCTTCAACTGATGAATCAACAGAATGCAGTTGTTAAAACTCCAAGGCCCTCCAGCCATCATCTTCCGAAGATCAACACTGTGAAAAAATTGGAACAGATAAAGCCCCTCCCCTCCAAATGGTTTTATCGAGCATCCTTTAATGGGACGCCATAGATTGAGAAGCGTCCTTTCCATAGCATCGAAATTAACATTCCTTTCGCCCAAAAACCGACCTAGCAAGCACAAATCATAATCGAGACGGCTCCCCTCTATCTCAGAAGCCTTAATCACCAGTTCATCCTCTTCTTTGTCTCGAATAGATAAGCGGTGAAGAGCGGACTCCATAACTAGCAACACGAAGCAAAGAAAAAACCCTGAGAAAAACAGAGAGAAACAGATACCGGAACAAAACCATGCACTAGGGCATGACGAAACTTGCACCTCTAGAGAGAAAAGGGCAAGACTCAGGACTAGATCTTTTGTTTTATTCTTATTATAATATTATATTTTAATATAATTTACTTCTTAATATATTTAATTCTATTATTAAATTAATCAATTCTCATTATTAGAAATAGAAGATATAAATATTTAATTTACCTAAAATAATCAATTATTATGAATAGTCAAATTGATTTTGAATGCTTGAAATGCTTTGTCACGAAATATGAGAAATGAACTTCCTTAACAAAATTACAAGTCATATTACCAGCTTTACATCAACTTAAATATGAAGTAGAAGTTGAGATTATAGGTTCAAATAGAGATTAAGACAATATGCTTCTTTTGTTTCCTTACAAAATATCATATTAATATGGACAAATTTAGTTTTGATCAAATTATTTATATAAGTTAAAGATCTAAACTCTCCTGGAAAAACTCAAGGTGATATTAAGGGATCAAAAGAGGAGTTTTAAGAATTTATAATGCCATTGACATAGAAATTGACTTAAAGAAAACCATAGCACAGAATCAGTAATTATAAGATTTTTAGTGGAGTTCAAAACTAATAATTGTTCCCTAGATCCTCAAAATTTAATAAGATTTATATATAAAAGTGACTAGCATATGATATCCAAAGAGATATTCGAATATGCTACTATTACATGTTCGTGAATTGAAACTACATCAACTACTTCTCTAGGTAAATATAAAAAGAGATCATAATAAGCTAAATGCCTATTCAAAACCAAAACTTATGAGCTAACAAGACGTCTTTTCAACTTAGTTGTGTTTTTTGCCAAAAGAGAGAGAGAGAGAGAGAGAGTGATTATATGCTTAGCTCAAAGTATTTGTAATAATCACAAATGAATTGAAGCCTTCCAAATTCATGAGAGTGGTCTTCAAAGTACATTATCACATAAAGGACTAACTGTCCAAAAGCATTCTAGTATGCTTTCAGACTCTAACTCGCACCTGCCGTTAAATGTTCCCCTATTTCTAGATGCCAAAACAGTATCTCTTGATTAGATCGTTGGATTGCACTAAAGTTTGCATCTAAAGAATCTGTTTACTTAATGAATCAGATATAGGAGCTTAAGAAGGAGAGAATAGAGGAGTTTTTCATTAGTAAATTTGTATAAAAATGAAAAAGGAAACGGTCACCAAACTAAGCTTAAAAACAACAAGCGTAACAGATAATGAGATATAATAAATATCATTGAATATGATTCTCAAGTTAATCTTGATTCTACGATTATACAACATGATATGATGTTGGCGACATGAGCAATATATTCTCGTAATTATAGAATAGACCCCTTGATCCTATACGTTGGGTCTGGTCATTGGCTCTGCGGGTGGAGACAAATAACAAAACACAAAAATCCTGTGCTCAGCAGTATTTGGTTGCTGACACTGCCTATTTTTGTTCCAACACTAACTCACAAAAACACAAATTTTTTGCTCCTTTCAAAATCGTGGAATAACTTTCTTGTGTCTGTCACATAAACAAAACACACGGGTTGTTGGACAAAAATGCCCCCATATTATTACTAATATTTTGCACATGCCCAAGTGTATAAATAGCGAAAAAAGAGACCATTCTTCTCATTTCTTCACCAAGACACTTTCTCTTTACTAATATCACGTTCTTCTCCTGTTCGTTTCTCTAGCAAGAAACCAGTCCTTTCTCTATTCTAATCGGCAGTCAAAGGTGAGTTCAATTTTTTGTTGTTGCTATTTTCGTGTTTGTCAACTTGAAATCTACATGATCCATGTCATTTTCTTCAATTTTCAATTTTGGGGGTGTCACAGTAAACCCTAATTTTAACAATCGAAGCTTTTGTGTTTTCTGTTTTGAGTTTCCTTTTTTATTTGTGTTTCGAGTTTTTGTATGCTCTGTTTTTTTTATTTTTTGTATTTATTTTTTGATTATTTTTTATTTGTGTTTTTGTTTTTTAATTTTTATTTTGGAATATTTCTTCTTTTATTAATTTTGTTTCAACAATTTTTTAGTATTTATTTCTGCTTGTATGTTTTGTGTTTTTTTTTACTATCTGTGATTTGAAATTTTTTTATTATTTCTGTTTTTTATTTAGGTTTCAATTTTTTATTTTACATGTTTTGTTTTATGTGATGAGGATATCCAAGGTTTATGATCATCATTTCTTTTATCTTTTCATACATTTTTTATTTACACAAATGGATATCAAGGATCATGATACTATGTTTAAGTGTCTGAGTTTGTTTGAGCTTTGGAATGGGGAATTGAATTTTATGAGAATGGGCATGTTGCTATGGTTGTATGTATACACAAAAAAGTTAAGCAGGAGTGAAAACGCTACAGGTAGTAGGACATTGATAATACCAACTAGGCAAGCTAATATAGATAGGATTTTGAATGAGGGTGATAGGAATAGCCAATGGATTTAAGAATGGACTTAAATACATTTACATTGTTATGTCAAATGCGTCAAGTCCGTGGTGGGTTGAGGAATAATAGCCATGTGCCTATTGAAGAAAAAGTTTTAACCTTCCTAAGAATATTAGCACAAAATGAATCTAATAGAGTAGTACAGTTTAGGTTTATGAGGTCAGGAGAAATAATAAGTAGGTTCTTCCATAGTGTGTTGAAGGCTGTACTAAAGCTTCAACATTTGTTATATGTAAAGCCCACACCAATTCCTGAGGATTGCACAGATAATAGATAGAAATGATTTAAGATTAGTAAATTTAATTAGCTAAAATAAATTTTCTAATTTTACTTTTTTAAAATACTAAACTGGAACTTTTTATTGTTCGAATTTTGTTAAAAGGGTCGCCTTGATGCTCTAGATGGGACCTATTTAGAAATAATAGTTCCTCATGCAGACAAACCCAGATATAGAGGTAGGAGAGGGAAAATATGCATTAATGTGTTAGGGGTGTGTGATAAGAACTTAAACTTTGTTTATGTTCTTGCTAGATGGGAGGGTTCAGCATCTGATTCAAGGTTCTGCGTGACGATGTTACTAGGCCTAATAGACTTCAAGTTCCAAGGGGTATGTAACATAATAATTTTCATAATTTTGTTAATTTTTTTAAAGGTTTGATTAAAACAACAATAGTAATAGTGTCATTTGTTTATAGGAAATTACTACTTAGTATATGCAAGCTATAACAATGGTCCTGGCTTTCTTGCACCTTTTAGAGGCACAAGATACCATATTCAAGAATGGGCAAGAGATGGAAAGGTACTTAGGAACCCAGAAGAGCTCTATAATAAGAGACACTCATCTGCCAGAAATATGATTGAATGTGCATTTGGTTTACTGAAAAAAAAGATGGAAAATTTTAAGTAGTCCATCTTTTTGTCCAGCAACCACTCATGTGCATATAATTCTTGCATGCTACCTTCTGTACAACTTTATTAGGTTGCATATGGCTTATGATCCAGTAGAGCTTACTCCTCTTGAATCTGAGGATATGCCAATTGGGGAAGATGCACCTTTCCTTAAATTTGTTGATCGTGTTTCTTGTATGATGGATGAACAAAAACCAACGAAAGAAGGAGAAGGAAGCACCTACAGATGGAGAAGAAATTTGCAATTAAAAGTGATTTTCAAAAAATCATCTCACCCTTTCAACCAAGAAGAATCGAGAATGAGAGTCACCAAAGACAAGCATAATTAATGAAGTGGGACACTTGTCATGTAAGTAAGAAAAAGACAAAGTCATTTAATAAGATTAAACCCTAATGAAATGAATCTTTGACCCATTCAATTCCAATGGCTCCAATTACAATCCCAAAATCATGTACCCAATATTTTAGTGCCATTGGACAGAAATTTTCGATACCGAAAACCAGTCGGTTCGCCACTTGGCGATTTTTCCGATCTGAAAAATTTTCCCGAAAAATTCCTAAAATTCCCCTAAAATGTGAAACACACAAGGAATCACTCCAATTAATTTTTTTAAACACAAATACCACATTGTCCACAACAAAATTACATTTAGGCATATGTACCGGGAAATGTCATGAATGCATGTACAGTTATTTTCATGTGCAAAATGTCACTATTCACGTGTAAAGGCACGCATGAACATTTCAGAACAATAAACACCCTCAACCCTTTCTGAATTACCATTCTACCCTTCCCATTGGGGGTGGGATGTTACACTATAAATACGAGTCGGAGTCGAAGACTGCAAGAATTAGAGAATTTCAAAGAAGTTAGTGAATTTGACAAGAGCTAAAGATTCGAAAGCTAGAAATATTATTGTGCTAAATTCTAGAGCTACTATTGTTTGTAACAAAGCTCGAAATATCTTTCAGTAGAAAGAAGAAAAGCAGATAGCCTGAAGAGACTAAGTGTGAAAAGAATACTTGTTGTAAGAGAGTACTTGTATTTTTGAGAAGTTTAGTGAAATCTCATAAAGGATTCTGAGGACTGGACGTAGCCCACAGTTTGGGGTGAACCAGTATAAATCTGCTGTGTCGATTTCACTAAACTCTCAACTCTAAACTTTTACTTTTATTGTTTTATACAAGTACTTAGAAGTGAATTGCAATACTTCGTGAAACGTTTATTCAATCGTTCTAAAAGGTCAAGTTTTCAAAAGAAGTTTTTAAAAAGGGGATTGTTTTCTAAAAAGGATACATAATTCAACCCCTCTTTCTTGTGCGTTTTGTATATCGAATATTAAGTCTATCCTAACGTGTGATTTACTTCAAAGTGTTGGTTTGTTGCTGCTCCTTTGAAAACAAATTTGCAAAAGAAAAGTATCCATCTTTGAATACCAACATCTAGGGGCTTGCTTCAGCTCGTATAACGCTTTATTCAATTTATACACTTTTTCTTCTTCTCCTTTTATGATGAAGCCTTCTGGTTATTCTACAAAGATCTCCTCATTCAGCTCTCCATTCAAGAAGGCCGATTTAACATCCATCTGATGCACCTCCCATTCCTTCTCTACAGCTATAGCTAGGATTAACCTTATAATTTCTAATCTTGCAACAGGCGCGAAGGTCTCACTGAAATCCACCCTTCTATCTGTGCATATCCTTTCACAACTAGTTAGGCTTTATATCTACTGATGGAGCCATCTGGATTCATCTTGAGCTTAAACACCCATCTAAGACCAATTACCTTTCTGTTTATTGGTTTATCAACAAGTGTCCAGGTCTTATTTTTGTGTATCATATCCAACTCCTCCTGCATTGCACATTTCCATTTTGTATTCTTCAAGGCTTCTTGCACATGAGTTGGTTCACATATAATTGCATTTCTCCTTTCATAGATATCTGCTAAACTTCTTATTCCTCTTACAAAGACTAGGTCATCATCTTCTTCTTAATTCTCATCATCTGCTTCATCTTCAGAAATTTCATCATCAATTATAGGAGAATCAGTGAAATTTGTACCTGTATAATATTTGACAGGGTGTTGATCATCTTTTTGTATTGAATCTTGTTCTGCCCTCTGCCAATTCCATTGCTTATCTTTAAGAAATGGACATCTCTACTAACTTTAACTTTGTTCTGGTCAGGGAAGTAAAGTCTATATCCTTTCGTGACATCTGAGTAACCCACGAAGGTAGCTAGTTCACTTTTGTTGTCTAACTTTCCTCTTCTGGCTTGTGGTACATAAGAATAGCATAAGCTTCTGAAGAGCTTAAGATTTTTTAGTTTAGGCTTCATCCCACACCACATCTCATACGGTGTCTTCCCTTCCAACGCTCTGGTGTATAGCTTGTTTAGGAGAAAATAGGCCGTTTGTGTAGCTTCAGCCTAGAACTTCTTGGGAAGTCCCTTCTCCTCCTTCATACATCTCACCATTTCCATCACTGTCTGATTTTTTCTTTCCACCACCCCATTTTGTTGTGGGGTGCAGGATGTAGTCAACTGATGCTTGATCCCAGCTTCCTTACACAACCGCTCTAATTTCTCTAAGGTGAACTCTCCTCCATTATCGGTTCTTATTGATTTGATTTTCGTGTTGCACTGATTTTCTACTAGGTTCTTGAAGTCTTTGAAAATGTTTGCTACTTCTTCCTTACTTTTAAGACAATAAAGACAAGAATATCTGTAGTAATCATCAATCATTAATAGAAAATACTTGTTGCCACTCAACGATTCTTCAGCCATTGGTCCACACACATCCATGTGAATCAGTTGTAATGCTTCAGTAGCTCTCCATGAAGATCTGTGAAATGGGAGTCGAGCTTGCTTTCCTTTGAAGCAAGTTGTGCACAAAGATCCATCTCCAAGCTTCGTAATGAGGTCATCAGCCAGTTTCTTATTCACCATTTCTTCAAGACCTTTCATGTGAAAATGTCCCAACCTTTTATGCCAAAGATCAGTTTTTTGAACATTACTGACCATGGCAATCTACTGGACATCCTCCATTCTCAAAGAGAAGCATTTATTTTTCACTTTAACTTTGAGAATCTCCTTTCAAGTCGGATCAATAATCCTACACTCATCATTTTCAAAGAACACCTTAAACCCCTTTTCAATTAATTGTGCTACACTAAGGAGATTATGGTGGATCTTAGGCACGAATAGAACATCTGAGATTGTGCTAAGACCCTCCTTGGTGTAAATCTCAACAACTCCCTTCCCTTCCACTGAAATGCTCTGCCCATCTCCAAGCTTAACATTTGCATGAAATGATCGATCCAGCTGCATAAACGTGTTAAGGTTGGAAGACATATGGCTTGTACAACCACTATCTATGATCCATTCAATTGAAGGTGACTCCACCAGATCACAGGTAATCACAAAAAGCTGCTCCTTTTCTTCGACAACTTGAGCTTTAGTAGTGGAGTGACCAAATTGGTTCTTACAAATTGCCTCCATATGTCCCTTCTGATTGCATTTTCTACACACAACGTCAGGCCTCTTCCAACATCTGTAAGCCAAATGATTCGACTTACCATAATGGGGGCACGAATTGTACTTGGCATTTTTATCTCCAGATTGCTTCTTGGATTGTCCCTTTTGATGATTTTGAGTTTTCTGTGCCTTAGAATTGCCCTTTGACCACTTCTTCTTGGTCTTTTCTTGATCTGCATTTTTTGTGGATGCCTTATAGGCACCCTCAGTAGTGTCTCCCTTCCTCATCAAATGCCTCTGCTTTTGTGCTTGTAGAGCACTTGCAACTTTAGCCAGCTTGATACCAGACATATCCTTCGTATTTTCCAGAGAAGTTGCTTCATACTTCTTTGGAACAGAGATCAGCAACTTCTGGACAATTCTTTCATCTTTAAATTCAACATTAAGAAGTCTAATTTGATCAGTTAACTAACACAACTTCTCTGTATAAATCTTGACAGACTCACCTTCTTTCATTTGGAGTCTATCAAATTCCCTCACGAAGTTAAGCACTTCCATATGCTTAACTCTTTCATCTCCCTGGTACTCTTCTTTTAAGAAGTCCCAGATTTTCTTTGTTGAATCCATCTTCATGATTCTTGTAAAATGGAGGGAGCTAACGCCTGATATAGACAAGATCAGGCACAAGCTTTCTTGGTGATCCTCTCCCTCAACCATCTCAGTTGAGGTATGGTCGCATCCTTAACAGGCACTTCAACAGCATAATCATCTTCAACAGGTTCCCGCAGATCCTGTCCTTGAATGTACACTTCTATTTTAATTGCCTAGACTACGTGACCTTCACCATTAAACACTGGAGGCTGCAGGCCTTGAGGTAAGTTCTCAGCCATACCCGATGAACTTCTCTAAATCACAGCGCTCCAAGAATAATCACCAATCGTCGAATCTTCAAGAAAGCTCCTTACTCAATCACACACTCAGAGGTCCCTCAAGAAATAAAAGCTCTGATAACAATCTGAAGTCGCTATCTATCTATCATACGGCTATCTAAAGAGTGTAAACAGAATTGTTGAAGAAAGAATGAAAGAACAAAAGAAAAACTAGAGAGAGAAAGAATAAAACCAAAATAGGGGCAAACAGAGTATATCAAGGACTCATTGATTTTCTAAGTTTTCTTCTATTAGGTCGAATGAAAATAATTGTATGCAACTTTTGTACATTTATAACACTTCTCATTTACTAACTTCCATCTAACTGACTTAACTAACTTTTTTAAATTTCTTCTCAACTACCTTTACGTCGTTGCATGGCTCGCATGTACGCTGAAGTTTCTCTCTTTACGTCTACATTTATGAGACATTACTACTACAGTAAGTGTATGAAAAATTTGGTGCAGCGCTCGTAACAAGTGCTTGGTTCTCCAGGTCAAAAACATCAGCTTTCCACCACTCTCCTGGAATATAAAATCTTATTAGTTCCATCAGGATTCTAATAATGACATGTTCCAGTCAATAACTTGGAAAAGAACAAGTCAATACCCAATATGATTGGAACTTCTCTATACGGTTTTGTGAAAGGGTACTTGGTGCCGGATCTTGGACGAATAACGAGTATTCCATTAACACTTGCTCGGAGAACAGAGACATGTGCATGCCACCAGAGTGTTCCCTCTTGATCGATAATCTTGAACCTGTATGTATAGCTACGTCCTGGTTGGATTGGACACTGTGTCACCACATTTGGCCCTTCTGCCCAGCCACTAAGAAGCTGAAAGACTCCATGCCTGAGAAAAAAGAGAAATCGTATCATATTCATAAAGTAAACGATGAAACTGTTGTTTCTTTACCATTTCTACAATTTGAAATGTATTCCAAGATTTACCGATAAATGGTTATGTTGTATTTTTATGTATTTTTTTAAATTTTAAGTTAAAAATAAAATAATTAGGTTTGTCACGGGCTCAGACTTGAGCCACAAGCCTTAAGTTTGATTAGGTTTTAAGTTGGGATTAGGTTTAGGCAGCCCAAACCCAACCCAATGCCAAACTTACTCCACACAAGTTGATCTAGTTTCGAGTCAATCAAACTTTAAATTAAACTCGAATTTGGTTGAATTTAGTCATAGAAGATTGATTGACTTAAACAGTTCAATCCTTTTTATTAAGAAGACATTATTTTTATCTACAAATTTAAGAAATTTGTAATTATATTATATATTTTTTTATAGGGAATAACAACTAGGCTAAAACTTGGGTCGGCCTGCCTAGACATGAAGTGAACAGACCAACCCTAAGTTAATATTATTTTGGAAACCATTTAAACTTGGTTGAGATTGGAACTAGGTAGCCCGAAAAATTGGGTTTGTTAAAACTATTAGTGGGCTCAGCCCGACCCAACTAATTCTCATACCTTGACTTGCCAAATATAAAATTAATTATATCAAAGTTTTAGGCTACTTCTCCACGCACCTATATATAGTATACTAATTAATTATGTCCTTAAAGATTTTTTTTTTTTTTGCATACTATATATTACAATCTGTGTTTTGACTGGTATGCCTGGTTTGGCAACTTTATTTTAGTCTTATATTTGCTACATAGCTATATTAATTAATTGAAAAGTGATTTTGAGAACATTTATTATAGTATTTTAAATTTATTATTTATTTATTTATTGTTATTCGTATCCAACCTTAAGCTTGAAAAATTTTGTCAGGGTTGATCGGGTCACGGGCCAAAACTGTTTGACCCAAATGGGTCACTGGTCGGCCCGCGGGCCATCCAATGAGGAGTCATGCCAAGCCTGGCTAGGAGTGGTCCAAGCCCAACCCAATCTATTGACATCCTTATCCAATCCTGACCTGACCCATTTCACAAATAATAGGAATAACATTATCTCGAACTGGGTTAGGCTCGAAAATTTTATAAATTTTTATAATTTTTAACTAATAGGAATAACATTAGTTTGAGCTTTGGATTAACATTAGCTTGAGCTTTGGATTAAATTTGACTAATAAGCTCGAGCTCAAACTTAGTTTGAAACTTAAAAATTGAAAAGTTCGGATTTAATACAAAATTTTATCAACTCGAACCACACTAGAAGATTTTAAACTTGGCCAAATTAGGATGGAAAAGTAAAGGCAAAATTTAGAATAAATAGATTGTGAAAAAAAATAATTAGGAAGAACATGTATATATTCACGTGAAATCAAACAAGTAGATGCATGCACAGTAAGAAGAATTTTCCCTTATGATTATTACATTTGAGAATTGAGATAAATTATTTTTGGTTGTAACATTCTTAAATTGGACAAACTTGGCATCTACAAAAGAATCAAAGAACCCTCGGTTTATTCTGATGAAAAGAATCATTATACGATGAATGGGTTGTGGGAACCACTTCCTAACATTGCGGAAGATCAGCCGGAGGCGGCGGTAGCCTAGACGACGGCGTAGGTCCATTTTGAACAACAAAAGCCGACGCAAGTCC
>JANVCL010000004.1:28974371-28985089 GCA_026546855.1 Erythroxylum incrassatum | reverse complement strand
TTTATAATTATCTTATTTATACTCGTTTCATTTATAATTATCCAAGTAAAATACATATGCCTCTTCTATATATAGTTTTCAAAATTATTACAAATTATTTAATCTTTACAATTTTCTAAAAATCCCTTCTAATTTTAACCTATTCTTTTAATTTTTATTTTAAAAAGTAACAACAAAAATATATACGAACTTTATGCATGAACTAATCAAATTTAATCAACTCTTGAATATGATCTAACCTAATTAAATTCTACTTAAATTAATAATTTAATGGTAGTTATCGGAGTAAAAGATAAACTCTTTAATCTTTACATTTTCTTAAGAAATCTTCTAATTTTTAGTTTTTTAAATCTCTTCTTGTTGATTTTGTTTAAAAAATAACGAATATATATATATATGAACATCAGATGTGAATTAATCAAATGTCATTAATATGATAAACTAAATTAACTTTTAAACCTTTTCTGAACCAATTAAATTTGACTTAAATTAATAATTTAATATAATTATAATAAATTATTAATTTGAATCAATTTTAATTTAAAAGATATGCTAAATTGTCATACAAATAACCTTTGATTAATACAAGTATATTATTTATGACACTTATATTTTGTTGTTATTTTCTACATATATAAGTCGAAGAGAAAGAATTTTATAAAAATAAAAAATAGTAGAACATTTTTTAAAAGTTTCTTAAATTACAGTGTAATTCTATTTCTTTTATCCGTGTCGAGACTTGGTTTATCTTGGAAATACGTGGCGTGCCGACCGCCGCCTTTCTTGTTTTCCTCCCAACTACTTCCTCGGACTTTGCATGTAAGATTTAAGAATGTTCTTGTTTGGATGAAACGTGAAAAAACGTTTTACCGATTCAAGATAATTGTCCGATCCCTTCCTCACCTCTTGCTGTCGAAGAAACCTATGGCTGCTGTTAATTGATCAGATAAAAACATTTGGACTAGTTGCATTTTTACACTAACAGATAAACGGAATCAAGATTTTTTTTGGTCTAATTTTACGATGTCATGTCTAATAAATTTTAGCCATTTATTTATGAGGATCTTACGTGAGCTCCACATAAATAAACGTGATATTTAAATAAATAAATAAATAAACGTGATATTTAAATAAATAAATAATTAAAATTTATTAAACACAATAAAATACTACAAAAATTGGAAAGAAAATTTGGACCAAATAAAGGGTACTTTTTCTTAAGCGTGATGATTACTTAACATAAAATGCCTGGACATGTTCTATTACAGGCAATTGTCGTACACAGAAAAATGATGACTAAAGACTTTTCTTTCCTCTGGCAGCTCTACAGCCAAATGTCTAACTTTGAGATCAATCTTGAATTGCCGACTTACTGAGCGAAAATGCTTAGCTACTATTATAAAAAAATTTAACTCCTGATTCCAAAATCTTTATTTGAAATGTAATAAGCTTCAGCGACATTGTTGTCTTGATCGAACTAATCTTCCTCCATCTTGTGATCACTATCACTGAGAATTTTGCTTTCGAGTTTGGATATACAGAGTCAACGGTATAAAATGACATAATTATACAATTTCCTGCTGATTTTCTGGTTCCGTCCAAGAAAGGTCTTGTGTTTAAGTGTTGAAACTTCTCATCATTGAAGTCTATGCACGACTAGAATTTGCGTCTGATTCGAGGAAACAAAACCTTGCATTATGTCATTGATTATGTAACAGGAAGGTTGTGACTATGCAGAACCGGCCTGGAATAATTTTCAATTCTTGATACATTTTTTTGATTTAATTTCTTATAATTCCTTTGTGATTAGAAAGTTACAGGTTCTAATCATACGAAGGTTATGCTTGGCAAATAGCAGATTATATTAGTTGTTGCCTGATTCTATTAGCGGTTAACTAATAGTTGATTATATCAGTTGATTTGATCAGCAAATAATATCAATTGTTTATTAAGATATTTGGCAAAATTAACTGTTTAGTATTAGTTGTTGATGTATAAAATGACTTATGATGACATGATTTAAAAAAATTATAAAGGCATGAATATTATATTTCATAGTATTTTGTTGAAAATTCTTATAAAAATTTAGATATTTAATTTTACAAAAATTAAGTTTATAACTTTAATAAAAAACATAATAATAATAATAATAATAATAATAATAATAATAATTAATTAACAATCCAATGTTAAATTATTTATTAATATGAATGATGCAGCAAGTTACATCATATTAGTATTTTTATATAATATGTATGAATTTTATTATTTAATAAATTAAAATTTTCTATAATTATAGTATGACATAGATATGATATATATATCATAATTCAAAAATTATGAAAAGAGGATATAATTGATTTTTTACCTATTAATTTTTGGCTAATCTATCTTACGAAACTTTTTAGAAATCAGCTTATCGGGGTTAAATAAGCTAACTAATAAGTTATTTACCAAACACATCAATAGCTTTTTAAGATGGTCAAAAAGCTAGCTTTTAGTCAATAAGTTAAAAAGTTCTAAAATCTTCGAGACTCACGAAATAAAAATCTCGTGCACTAAATACGTTTGTTAATTGAAATTAATATCGAGTTTGGATAATTCAAATAAGTTTTTAATATAATTATAATTACAATTATAAATTATTATAATAAAATTTAGTTAAACTTCAAACATGCAAAATCGTGATGTTGCTCATCACCTTTGCCTGATCTGTCCATGAGTGCACATGGTTGGATCGTCTGATCGATTTGTTCTTCAAGCTTATAGAATTTCTTAGCATAAAAATAAATTATTTCAGAATCGTAAAGATATAATATTTATCTTTTGAAAAATCTGTCATTCCCGATTCGATAATGTTCAAGAATTGTTCACCAAGCAATGAAGCTGGCAAAACAACATAGTTTATGTGACCACGCGTCTACATTTTCTTATCTCTAATTGTATTTAATACAAATACAACCTATGCAATGTTGTTGCAATCCACATTAAAAACAAAAGAAGAAGAAGAAAGGAAGACTTTTGACCAATTAACAACTACCAATTGAAAATTAAAAAAGTCTAGATATATAAATATGTAATACGTAGCACATATCTTATTACGTACTCAGGATTAAACATAAAAGGGTTTGAAATGAAGGTAATACTGAATACTTGATTTCGGTTTCATCTCTGATTCCAATGCTGTTTTGAACTCCAAACGGTCATGAATATCTCCTAGGATCTTTATGGAAAGTATTTCTCGACATGAGGTTTAGGACTTTTTACAGTTTTCTCAATATATAAGCTCTCCTAACGGTTTAAAGATTTCTTAGATTTACAATTGATATGAACAACTGCAAAAGACCTTAACCTATATATAGTTTCTATATTGAGCTTCCCAATCATAAAGCCAATATGAGTTCAGTTCATATTAATAAGGACTCATTTTTCACCCAGACTTCAACTCATTAATCTAGATAATTTATTGAGCCACTTTATTATCTTTATCTGGATTATAATACGTAACTAAACCGATAATTTATTGAAAACTGAAAAATACAATTAACAATCGCCCAACTTTATGGGAAATGACAAAATTGTCCAACAAAATATTTAAAAATACGAACCATAATCACAACTATGATCTTAATTACAATTGTGATTAGTCAGATAATGTAATTTATTGTAATTGCATTTATATTTTAAGTAATTCCACTTGCATTAAAAATGTAAAATCATAGTCTTATTCAATGATTAATAGATTGAATTGGTTCGAACAATTTAATTGTAAAAATCTTTAAACTAATTAATTTTTAGCTAAATTTATCTTAATAACTCTTGTTATTAAAAGCTGATAAATTTTTCTTTAATTATAAAAAAGCAATGATTAAAGAACTCAGACGATTTTGCCGGTTCAATCATAAAAACCTTGAAATGTCAACTTTTTGGTTCAATTTACTTTAATAACTCTTGTTAAAAATTAATCAAGTTATTAATTAATCGATCAATTTTTTAAATTAATAAGTTTTTGTGAACCAAAATAAATCAATTAATTTTATTTAACAATCTATTTTTCAATTAAACTTCAAATTCTTCATAAATAAAGAAAATCTCTTTCAAACATATTTCAAATTTTTAAATTTTATTTAATATTTAGGCAGTTTTATAATAATCTAATACCGATTGAATGTTTTAATCTTAAATAGTTTATCTTACCATTTTAACATTCGGTCTGATTTTTAAAATATTGATTAAAAAATCATAAAACCCTAGTCTGGTTCCAATCCCTTATCATTTTCTAGAAAAAAAAAGGTCTCCCAAAATCATTTGGAAATTTTCATCTTAAGCCATCTCAATCTCTATAAACTGATACATAGACTTTTATTATACACCAAATGAAGAAAATGACCTGGAGTTGTTCTTGTTTATTGTATAAGTTAAGTAGTCGTTGACTCTTTGTGATTCTTACTTTGCCGGGCAGATTAGAGTTGACCACTTGCTCATTAAAACGACACATCATGTCAAATTCTGATCTTCGATTTTATATAATAGATATTATCACCATGACAGCATGACCTATACATCAACTCCAAATTCTTCACGAGATCCTCATTTTGATTAAATAATGGCTTCATATGGATTTATAAACAACCCAACGATTAGATTAAATAGACATAATGAATTATTAAATGATGATACTCTTGTGAAAGCACACGGAATTCTTAGTATAATTTGGCACGAAAGATTTACTAATAAATATTTTTTATAATAAATTGAAAATTAGCATAATATGAAGAGAATTAAAAAAAATAAATTAAGAGTAAAATATGTTAATATTATAAATATCAATTAAATTGTTATTTTGTTAAATATTTTTCTATATTTCTTAGTAATTTACTTGCCAAACTTAGTTGAAATTTATAAAAAGTGTCTACTAAATTATGATATAATTTTAAATAACTATCTTAATTAAAAACTTATTTTTCAAAGATTAATTTAAAAATATAAAAAAATAAAATTATAAATATCAATTAAATTGCTTATTCTTTAAGTAATATTCTAGGACAACCTAAGAAACGTGCCAAACCTTTCATGGCCGACTAGCCTAATTAAGAACAGAGACAGAAACTAGCCTTGAATGTGATTTCTTTGTCATTTTCTCATTTACACATAGACTCGGCTTTTTGGTGATCGTTATTAATTAGTTATGTGAAGGAGGACAAGACAAGTTAAAGTAAAATACTAGAATATAGTCAAGTTTTTTATTATCCCACACGTTAATGGGATAGATAAGGTCAAGTTCATCCGTTATCTTTATCGACTAAGAACACTAAAGTTGAAACAGAGAGTTCAGGTTTACGTATGTGCTACATATGATTGAATTCTAACTAAGTTTTGACTTTGAAATTTGTTTCGCTTTTATCTTCTTGCAAAAGCAAACTAGAAAACGATGATATTGTAAAGTCTTCTAGCTAGGTAGAGATCACGACTAGTCTAAATTGCTATCGAATTCGGGTTGGATCATATTTGGACACGATATAATTTTAGTCTTGTTTTGAGAGATCCGAGATGCGAGCTTGAGAGTTGGATTTGATCGAGTTAAAGATGGCCCAACTCGAGTTTTTTTTTTTTGACTCATTACTATCCATATTTTTAGGATTTTTTTATTGTATTGTAGTTGTTATTTTTAAATTTTAAAATATAAGCTTGACTAGACTCAATCTAAAATCAACTAAATAAAATCTATTAAATTTTAAATAAAAATCTATTAATTTATTAAATTATTCATAGGTTAAGAATGAGTTAAATTAGAAGTAAAAGTTGGCTCTCCCTACAATTTTACATATTCATATAGTTGAGAGATACGTAAACTTGACCTTACCCAAAAAATAAAAATAAAAAATGATGACAAAAGATGTGACTTGTGAGATAATTACAGTAATATAATTAATGACAAAATGTCCAAATTTATCCTTTTTAATTACTTAATTAAGACGTTCTTAACACACTAATATAAAAAAACAATAATAACATCCAACAATTATTTAATTAAGTCGTTCTTAACATAACAATATCAACAACAATAACAATAATAATATTTAACAGAAATCTCACTAATATGCGAGATTTAGAGAGATCTAGTTGTACAAAGTCTTACTTCCATCATGTGCCAAATGTAAGTGCTTTTAGTGTTTTGAATAATATGGACAAGCCAGAAATTTCATTACCATGTGCATGACTCTTTAGTTCACACATCAAAATCAAATGATGGTGTCCGCAAATTGCTTGAGGGACTTTAGGCCAAGAATTTGTGGCTAAGAATTTGTGGCTTCTCGAGCCCCCAACATTGCCAAGTACCTTCTATGGCATGAATTTTCGATGATATTTTGAATTTCTAAAAATAATTTAAATAAATCTAATTAAACGTAAAATGTTTAATTAAATGTAAAATAAATTGGAATGTGAAAAACAGCAATTCTAAAAAATAATTTAAAATTTTGATAAAATAGAAATAATTCAAAATTATTTTACAATAAATCTTCTACAACCTTGTTGCATAGGAGTCTTGTAGGGAAATAGCAAGTTAATAGGTTTTGATATCTTTTTTCTATGAACAAGGACTATTATAGGAACCTTCTTTGATAAGCCCATAAGTACATATTAGAGGAAGAAGAGGTCATGATACAACTAGCCTTCACAATGGAGCTTCACGCCTTACACATCAACCTGACAAGCTTTGCATACCAAGTGGTCTAATTACAACGCAAAAAGCTTCAAGGCTTAAACATGCAATGCAAGCTGTTGTTCAAGTCCAAATCACAAGTCAAGTACATGAGGAGGCCGAAACTTTCATGGAGGAACACCAAGGCACGCCCAAGCTTGTGATTTGGTTAGAGGGGGCGTTGAAAGCGGCTAGTACTTAGCCATTTTGAGAAATAAGCTCAAGTCTTATTTGGGGCACATTTTTTGATAATTTGAGCTTGTTATTTATTATATCTTGTTTTGGGCCCAAGGACTTGTTTATGAGCTGTTCTTTTAGTCAGTAGCATGTGCTTTCATTAAAAGTCACATGACTTAGTTTTTTTTAGCTTAGTTTGTTATGAACCAAGCATGTAGGCATATTAAAATGCTTAACAAGGCCCATACACCCTTCTTTGTTAGTTTATACCTTATTATATCCTTGTAACCTCAGATTTGATGATTAATAAAATTCCATAATTGAATTCTTCAAGTGAGACGTGAATGCCTTCATGGTTACTTCAAGAAATTGATTTGCATCAATAAGTACTTACAACGTGAATTGATTTCTGATTTCTTTAGGATTGGGTCTCAAACTTATGATTTGGGGTTTAATCTAGCATTTTTAATTGAATAGAAAGTTGGGGGTTTGATCAATAGAATTAGGGGGTTTTAAGAACCTTGTTTTCTTGGGATTTCTGTATCATCTTGGTATCAGAGCTTTGACTTAATTCTTTTGAACTCGTACATATCTTTATTTTGTTTTTTTCTTATTTGTTTCTTTAGAAAAATCAAAACAAAAAATTGGGATTTATAGTTGATTGCCAAATTTGTCATTGTTACTTTTTTTAGTTCTTATTGCATTCTTTTGTTCTTTAATTGCTTTCTTGTTTCTTAAATCTTGATTCTTTAATATTGATCATCGTACCAAAAAAAAAAGTTAAACAGTAGCCAAAAAAAGAAGAAAAAAACGTGAACAGTAGCAGAAAAATCAAGATTGATCAAGAAACACCCAAGATTTTGATTCATTGAATCATTGTTTGATCCTTGCTTCAAGATTCAACAAGCCTCTTCCCCAACCTTCCTGGACCTCCCACACTTGAGGCCTGTTCATATACTGCCCTGATCCGCTTACTCTTGGCAGGACCACTACTGCCCATTCCACTGTGAGTCTGATAAGTCCTTGTGCTCTTCTCTGGCACTGGAGCACTCACTCCCTTCTTAGAGGACTGCTCTTTATTCTTCCTCTTCTTGTTCACTTTAGACCTGATGTTCTCTAGTTTCTCAGCCTGAAGTGCGGCATCTACCAGCTGCTGGTAATCGTTGAAATTATGAATCAGCACCTTCTCCCTGATCCCAAGGTGAAGTCCTCCTTCAAACTTTCGGCATTTATCCTCCTCATTGGCTACTATATTTGCCGCATAACGCGACAACTGGGTGAACTTCAATTCATACTCACTCACACTCAACTCCCTTTGTGTGAGATTCAGAAATTCTCTAGCCTTCTCTTGGATGTAGACCCTCGAGAAGTACTTCCTCCGGAATACTTCTAGGAATTCCCTCCATGTCAGCACTGGAGGCACAGCCTGACTATGGGGCACTGACTCCCACCAATGCAGTGCATCCCCTTGCAATAAGCTGACTGCATAATCCAGCTTCTCCTCATCAGAACACTTCATCTGATTTAGGACCCTCTCGGTCCTCTTCAGCCATGCTTCAGCTTCTTCCGGATTAGTAGTCCCACTGAAGTCAACAGCTCCATACTTTCGGAGCTTATCATACTGCCCACTCCTCTCTGCTGGAGCTGGCACTTGTGCTTGCATTCCTTGGCCCATAGCGTAAGTGAAAGCCTGGGCAAAGGCTTGAAAGAATTGAGGGTCCATTGGGTTTACTTGAGGCATAGGAGGAGGCGGTGGAGGCACCTCATGCTGTATACTTGGTGCCTCAGAACCAGAAACAGGGCGTGTCCCTGCATTCTGCGGAACATGCGACCCATCCGTACTGCCCTGATGTGAGCTAGATCGAGCTAGAGCTCCTCGAGTCCTTTTTCGAGGCGGCATTGTTTGCTCCTTCATGTTAAAAACCATTTAAAACTTTTAGTTCATATAAAACAAGGTCAAATCATGTAAAACAATTCAAATTGTTCATTTGAAAACAATTATGCATGTAATTCAGTTAAAACAATGCATGTGATTTATGTAACCTAATGCATGTTGACTCTACCCTTGAAACATCCCACTTAGGTTCCTAAAAGATCACTAAACCTAGTTTTTCTGATACCATAAATGTTTGATCCCGTCACCGAGACCCATCTTCTTGGATCATAAATCTTGAACTGAAACCCCGAAAGGGCTTCTTGTTGCTTAAACCATACTAGTGGTGAGCGTACATTGGTTATACCACAAAACACAAATGTACTTTGTCATAAAAATCTTAATTTGAAACTCTAGTACCTCAAATGTCCAATGGTCCAAAAATCCCCTCAATTAAATACAAAATAAAGGAAATTATACCTTAAACAAAGGACTATGTTCATTCCTAAAATCAGAATTGTTTCTAATAAAAAATCAAAAATTCCATCAACTTTCTCACGGATGTCTGTTAAATGGTCATGCGTGTCCGTTTAACTGACATGACTCGAGCTTGGGGTCACTTTGACCCAAGGCTGTCCGTTAAGCGGGCATGGGTGTCTGTTTAGGGGACATGCGTTGGCCCAAGGGTGCAATTCCACCCGTACCTGTTCGTTAAACGGACAGGCGTGTCCGTTTGATGGACATGGATTGACTAATGGGTGCATTTACACCTGTAGCTGTCCGTTAAATGAATATGTGTGTCCGTTTAACGGACATGAAGCGACCAAAGGGTGATTTCTCACTCGTATCCGTCCGTTAAACGGACATGCATGTCCGTTTAACGGATATGAGGTTTTTCAAAACCCTCATGCCACTTCATGCTTGTTCAAAACCTGCTTCAAACCTCATAACCATTTCTAATCTTCTTGCCAAAACACTTGATCAACTCTTAAACATCAACCTCAACTCATCAAATTTTCAAACCCCAATGTAAAAAGATTCATCAACTAATCTCTCAAGCATCAACAGTCATAACCTAAACCACTTACTTCATTAACATATATATATCTATTCATTTATCATCCAAACATCACAAATCTTATACCATTCGAATGACTAAAGGATCTCCTACAATATCCAAGAAGACCACTTTTATTAACTCTACCTAATTTTCCAGAATTCCTACACACATTCCTATCCTTATGGAAATTCAAAACATGGCAATGCATGGTTTAGGAATACCATAATAAACCATAATCCAAATACATTTCATTTACATCAAAATAAAATATCTTATAATGCTTTAGTGGGTATTTCAAGCCCTTTACAACATAATTCAATATACATATTCTCAAAAGCACTAATTTGCTCAAAATGCATCTAAAGCATTGATTTTTCAAAATACAAAACAAAGAGATTCTGGAGCAATGCCTCTAGCTCATTCTTCGTGATTGCGCTCTTCACCTGGAGACGGGATGAGATAAGGGGGTGAGCTTACGCTCGTGGGTAGCACATTTATACTTAGTAATAAGCACAAAACCATTTCAACCCTTCTTTCTTTCATAACAATTTTACAAAAACATGCATTTTCTTAAACATCTTTCAATCATCTTTCAAACTTGTCATTTCATATAAACATGTAAACACATCATAAACACATCATCATAAACATTGTGATTAACTGCACAAAACCATAAAATGGCCTTGTGTAGTCATATTCTTGAGGAGTCCTAAAAGCAAACTACGTGCCTCTTGCAGGCAGGCGGGCGAAGCCTGTTCTTGGTCAACGTGCAGGTGACTTGTTCTTGATGGACTTGACCTAACCCATATAACATGTATCCATGCAATAAAAAACTGGATTTATGCCCAAATGGCATTTTCTTAAAAATACATTTGCATGCATATCTCATGTTCCTCATTCACATG
>JANVCL010000004.1:28941346-28963780 GCA_026546855.1 Erythroxylum incrassatum | reverse complement strand
GGTTTCTTGAAGCCATTAAAAATGCCAGCTTTAGAAATGTCCCACGTTGATTTAGAGCAAGGGACATCTCCTCGCTACGTCGCCGGAAGTGAAGTCAGCTGCTTCTCCGATGCAGAAGACGGGTCTTCGCGGTCGCAGTTCTATTCAACAACCGGCGGTTCTTATGATGATTATAGTTTAGACTGTATCTCTGATGCTGAGGTTTTAGACTGTCTTGTGTTGGATGACTCTAGGAGAGCATCTTCAGTGTCTGGCTACTCGGTGGAAATGGAGATGGAGAACGGAGTCACTGAGATAAAGGTACATTTGGCTAAAGTGGAGAAGAATTGTAGGATTTGCCAGTTGTGTTTGGAGAGTAGTGGTCATGAATCAGGTGTTCCTATTGAACTGGGTTGCGCTTGTAAGGGTGATTTAGCTGCTGCTCATAAACGGTGTGCAGAGGCTTGGTTCAAGATTAGAGGGAACAAGTAAGTTCATATGATCCTGCTTCTCCATTACTGACTCTCATTTCTGTTTATTCATGTGAGAATTTAAGTGCTTTATGTTCTGTTTGTTACTATCAAGCGTAGGATTACCAGTTGGTTGTTATGTTCTTCTAACTATTCAATCTGTCTGAATCCATTTTTTGATGGGGAGGTTCCGTTTTTGTTAAGGAATTGTTCTCTACAGAACTCAACAGTAGAAGATTGTACAAACTTGCATTATATCATACGTTTGGAATGTTAGAAATTGCTTGTCTCTACTAAACAAGTTGATGAAGAAAGGTAAAGCTAAAAAGGGAAAGCTGTGTAAGGACACACTAGTCCTTGTCATATGTCTTAACTACGCCGACACATCTTTACCAAATTTTCGTACTTTTCTCATCTCAATACTTGGTTCTCTTTATCTGATTTCTTTTTCTCCTTTCGGAAGTGGAGTTTGACACCTCTTTGATGTATACATTAGCCTTTTAAAGATTATTAGTGATATAGCATTATTGCTTTTGTGTCTGAATAGTTCAGATACCTTGCTTCTTTTCATCTGTTATGCCAGTAAGCCTTTAACAGCACAATTTCCCCTCACACAAAGTATGGGTTGGTTCTAGTCCCTTTCTAACAGAAAAGAAAAAGTGATCATTAGATTCCTGATGGCTTCTTGATCAATTCTTTCGAAGTCCTTTTTGATCATTTTCCTCGTTCGTGAAGCTCATCCCTTCCTCCACTCCGACACTAAGAGTAACTAGGACAAATTCTGTCAGAGACAATGAATGGAGTTGTGGACAATCTTTTGAATGTGTACAGTTTGTTATGCCATGTGCTTTGCCATTTACAACTGGGAAGTGAGTTAATCATTCAGACTTTACATCTGATGTTTGCAGTAACTTATGGAATGATGATTATCTCAACTTGGTTATGCCAAAGCTCTATTTATCAAGCATAATGATCGGATTATTTTATTATTTCCTCTTTATATTGTCTTGTTCCTGGACTGGGGTTCATCATTTTCTGTCACCAGTTTGCTTAGTGTTAGCTCCATTTTCCAGCTACTTAATATTACATTATTGCTCGCAGTATAATCTGGCTTTTTGTATGAATAGTTATTTATCATTTCCCAATTGTCATTCTTATCAAACTATTGTGATCGTCCACGATGCATCTCCAGTTAGTTTTTTCGTATCATTTTGATCTCTTCAGTTTATCAATTTCTTCTTTTAATCAAGTATGCTTAATGTATGCTAGGACCTGTGAGATTTGTCAATCTGTTGCACGCAATATTGCCGGACCAAATGAGATCGAGTCAATAGAGCAACCAATTGAGATGAGCAACACTCCGACAGCGCAGACGGTTACGGCTTCGGTTCCTAATTCGGAAACACGAAGCTTCTGGCATGGCCATCGGTTCCTAAATTTCTTGCTAGCTTGCATGATATTTGCATTTGTTATTTCATGGCTCTTTCACTTTAATGTGCCCTCGTAGACTGCTGTAATTGAGGCCTTAAAAGAAAATATTTACTACTTGAAATATATGGAATTAATAATTATAGAAAAGGAATTGTTCTTCAAGAACATGATGTGTAAAAGAGTACGGAAGGAATTTTATGTTACTCTAAAGATTAGTGGAAAAAGCCAAAAGGTAACTAGAAAAGGATGGTTCATTGCTGTTGTTACTCAGGTTTCTCCTGCTTTAGGGATATGTATCCTAAATACTAATTATCCAAAAGACTCGAGATTTGACAGGAGCTTAAATAGTTGAAACAAAACTACTATGGAAGAATCTTGTGAAGCCAAAGAGAAAACACAGGATAGAAAATATGCTTAAATACAATGAGCCTAGAAAGGGATAAGAAAATCAGGGAAAGAGAAAGAAAAGAACAAGAAACCTATACCCTTAGTTTTTGTTTCTTCTGGTTTCCAAGTTTGTCCCATCTTTGAGTGCTTCCTGTGCATCATTTTCCATTCCAAGCCCGAAGAGACAAGTTGCTTGAAGGTATGAGGCAATATGCCACTCAGGAGACACCACTTGAGCTTGCATAGCATCTCCAAGCGCTTCTTGTGGCATGTCATTCATTAAATAAGAAATGCACCGCCTAGCATACACGGTGGGGGACACCATTGTCCCACAGTCGATGAACTACATAGGAGGGCATAATAAGGGAAAACTGCTTAGCTGCTTGTGATAATACTGATTAAATGCACAAGCTTAGAAACTTAAGTGCCAGTAGAGGTTTGGAAACAGAAAAAGGCTTACTTGCTTGTAGCAATCAATGGCAGTTGAAAAGTCCTTTGCTCGAAATGCAGCATCTCCATGCTTCTTAGAATTCAAGGTCTCCTGCATTTGGCTAGTCCACATTTGGAAGGAGAGCTGCTTTATGAGGAAGAGGTATGAGTCTATTAGAGTTGAACAAATTCAAGAGTCTATTAGCGTTGAACAAGTCAAAAGATCATAAGAAAGTAAAAGGGTTTACCTCATTGGCAATCCCCTCATCATCCTTATATCCAGTCTTCTCAAGGATTTCGTGTATAGCAGTAAGATCCATCCTCAAGCATGCCTCGCCAAAAGGCGTCAATGACAAGGGCGGTGGTGGAGTTGGCACCAGCATATTTCCATGTCGGATGCCCATCAGAACATGAGATGGAACCTGCTAAATGAACATTTTAGTCCAGAGTTTGCGGGGAAGTCATCTGGATTTTAAAGACTAAAATTACTTGGCATTGCCTGGTTTCTTTAGAACAAATTTTCACGAATCAAAACTTGCATAGGAAACTAATCGGGATGTTCATCTGGCTCAGCCACTGCATTTACCTCTGTTTCTTTCTGAAGCGACATAAGAGCAGTGACAAGTGACTTTGCATTTGGTCTCTCACGAGCTTCGTACTGCAAACATCGGGAAGCCAACCTCACTAGCTCAGTTCCGTCATCTTTTGAAAAATGACCCTCCAAAGCAGAATCCATCAACATCAGGAAATTCTTGCCTCGAATAAGATCAAGAGCCTAGAAGGAGGAGAATAAACATTTCGGAATTTATACTTACAAAACTGAAATATCCAAAAGTATGAATCAAATAATCTTACATGGCTTGGGGGAATATGTTTGCCACTTAGAAGATCTAACAACAACGTTCCAAAGCTATATACCACACTTTCTGTCGTTACTCTGCCTACCAAAAAGCATTAATGAAACTTTACTCAGGTTAAGCATTCATCGAAATTTTCAATACCCTTATGAAAGAAACTAATAAAAATGCAAACTTTTTGTTCCCTTTCTAATCTAAACAGTTCATACCAGTTCTCAAGTACTCAGGCGGTGTAAAAGCTAAGTTGGTACTATAGCTTTTGCCATCTCTGCTATTCTTCATTAGCCCAAAGCAAGATAGCCTCGGATTTCCATCCTATCAAAACCCAAAACCACATTATTAACCAAAAGTTAAGAGAAAAACAAGAAACCCAATTCTGCAAATCCACAAGCAATCCAAAAGATCACCTCATCAAATAAGATTCTATAGGCATTGAGATCGTGGTAAAGCGCCCTCCCTCTACTGCTACAGTACTCTAAAGCTTGAGCCAAGTAAAGAGCTACCCTCAATCTCATTGCCCATTTCATCGGTTGGCTCTCCCCTACATCAATCCAACCATTACCAACCAAACCCACCAATAAATTCCATATTTTTTCAGTATTCAACCATGAACCCATCTATATCTTACAGTGGAACAGATGCTTAGCGAGGGTCTCATTACACATGAACTCTGCAACGAGCAACCTCTCCTCGCCTTCGCAGCAACATCCTATCAAATTCGCCAATCGTTCACTCCTCAAACTACCAACCGATCTCGCTTCCTCCTGTAACGTTTTTTTCACGTGTCAAGTCACAGTAGCGAACAGAAACAAGAATGAGTAACATAAAGACTCGAACTTTCCGTTAGAAACGGACCAAGAATTGGCGGGAATCAGGCCAAGCCAGTCTGTTGAAGCGTTTAACGGCGATCAAACGGTCGTTATCCAACTTTCCTCTGTAAACAACGTTAGGAGCTTTCTCACCGTGTTCCGATACTATGTTGTCGGAGGAGAAACCGTCGGTGGCGGCTTTCAGTTGGGCCAAACTGAACTCTGTGAAGCTCGGCCAAGGACTGTCTCGGTCATTCTTGCCTTCGTTCTCTGCATATGAAAAGACCAAAATGGGGCAAAATATTGGTGAAAAGTACAAAAAGTAGACACTCTTACACCGACATTAGTACGTTACCGAGGTCGGAGGACTGGAGGACGGAGGGCTTGAGGTGGGATTGGAACCAGCAGAGCGAGAATTTGGAGCAGCGGGCTCCCATTGACGACGGTGGTTGATCAAAGGATCGGACGGCTGATAAGAGATGACGCGGAAAGTCGAACAATCAAACGGTCTGCTTTGCAACTGGGTTTATATCACTGAGACTTCACTAACACTCTCTCTCTTTTGCTTTCGTCTTTCTCTTATTTATAAAAAAATAATATCATCAAAATTTTATTTTTGTTTGAGGTTAAATTAAGGAGTCAAAAGGAAAAAACGGCGCCGTATCAGAAGGTGCTGTTTCAGTAAAGTCGTTATGGTAGTTGATTTGGTGGGAATTGTTTTAATTTATCAATTAATTACTCTATTTTAGTCTATTGTTAAATTAATTTTTTGTTAAAAACTTTGTTTTATAAAATAAATTATCAAATGGCATTGAGATAAATTCTCAATTTAGATTTTAGAGTTATAATTAATTAAATTTATTTCATATCATTGTTAATTTAAATATTTTAAATTTGTCATTAAAAATACAAAAGTAAAAATAAGTTATAAACATTAATTAAATTTAATATAACTTATATATTATTACATATTTTTGCCCAATTAAGATATTAATACTTTTTTTATTCGGAAACAGCTTCTCTACTAGTTAGAAATGAAGCTGTATATTACGAATATCTCCAAATCTCGCATGTCAGTGAAATTTTTACTAAATTGTTATTATTATTGCTGTTACAAGATTAATAATTATAAATTTTTGTTATTATTTAAAAAATTTATTTTTACATAAAATTCTATATATATATATATATAAAAGAGTAGTGTGAATAGAGTTTGAGGTAATTCATCCTTAATCAAAGGATCAAAAGTGTGGTAGCTTTTTCTCTAAAAGAAGATAAAATTTGACTTTTGATCAAATTTAACACAGGAACATGCTTTGGTAAAGATTAAAATCTAGCTCTTTATCTAAATTTAGTGATATTATAAGTAAATATTTAAATATATATCAAAATTTTGTGATATCTTATTTATTTATTTTCAGTTTTTCTTCTCTTTTATAAGGAAATGAGGAGTAGGTGGAGCTGGAGGTTGAGCATGGCATGATCACTCACTGACCATCATCCCCGTTACCGGACAACGGTGAAAAAATTAATATATCTTTTGTCGGACAGTTGGGTTTCATCATTTGGATCGGCCACTTAGGGTTCAAGAGGACCCCTGTGAGCATTCAGACATTGATAGTGATGGTTCATAGGGATAGTATTATTGGGTCTATTCATCTATTTCATCTCTGCTTATGCTCTTTATTGACTAAACTTTGATAGCTTAAATTGCGCAAGAATCACCTTTTTTAGATGGACAAAGGTGGGGCAAATCATAGCTTATGATGCCTCGTAAGATGAAGGTGCATGGGCCCTCATTTCTTCGCCAATGTCAACACTCTGTAAAGGGTTAGCTCAGAATTCTGTCAACACTGTGGAGAACCTTATCCTGAAACTACCAGATCAATCCGTTTTACAGTACATTCTTTACTTTCTAAATATGTTTATATGAAAGAATTTAAGGGTAGTTGAAGTGATTGAACAGTAAAAATGAACCAAAGTTCTGATGCTGAAGAGGCAAATTTATGATTTCTGATGATCTGACAAGAAAGCTTGGGAAAGAGGAGTAACAATAAAAAGAGCATTGTCTGTTGATCCAGTGTCTTGTTTGCCTCAAGTTTGAGAACATACTTTTACTGCAGAATCCTGAAATGGAAAAAGTGAATGGAATGCTTTAGTATGAAAGTGTCTGGCATGTCTTGAGTGAAGATGGGATTATATTTACCATGTCTGAAGATCAAGTAAAGAGGTTACAAGCAAAGGTACAATTTCAGGGACTAACTTAAGGAGGAACAGGAACGTGACAAACAATCTGAACTAAGAAAAGATGCCATGAGTGTTACACTGTTGCTGTCGATGGATGTTTTTTTGTCTGCAATTATCTCCCATATTAATTTCCTTTTAGGAATACAAATTAGTACCCACCAATCTTTAGGCATAGAAGCAGACTATACAAGTAAGGATAAGCCATTTCGTAAAGATACAAATAGCAGTCATTGCATCGATCATAGCAGCGGCTGTAGGGGCTTCGTCTTCTACACGCCATTCACAGTGGGAATATCAACATGGAATCCATTGGCATCTTCAAGATTCTTGCCATTGATTTGAGTTCTAGGCCTCTGAATCAGAAAATAAGAATTGTTTATAAACGACAATATGAAACACACATTAGTACATAGCTGTTCTGTAGGATAGTTATGAAGATAAGTTTCACCGTACCCATTCTGCAGGCTCTACTGTGTTCCCATTTAAGAGCTTCTGATTCTCTTCCTTGTTCTTGCTATCCTTATTCTTGCTATCCTTGTCTTTGCTGCTCAATGGCAATAACAAAGACGTGGAACCAATGGTCCGATCTGGTAGTTCTGCAAATCAATAAATTCAGATCAGTATAGTGTGTGAATGGTGCAACTAAAAG
The DNA here is from genome assembly GCA_026546855.1 of Erythroxylum incrassatum. NCBI lineage: Eukaryota > Viridiplantae > Streptophyta > Magnoliopsida > Malpighiales > Erythroxylaceae > Erythroxylum > Erythroxylum incrassatum. The sequence continues at coordinate 28,956,522 of JANVCL010000004.1, read as the reverse complement.
AAAAGATTTTTCAGGAAAAAGCTACATATAAAAGTTTGTATGATGTAACCTGATAGTTTCTTGTCTATGAAGAACACCACTAAATAGACAGTGTACCTTCATTGGCATATCAATTTAAGATCAATAAGAAATTAGGAAGTGATCAATTGATTTCATGAAAGCAATTCATTTGTACAAGTGCATCCCACATACCAGGCAACAACAACGTCAACTGTGTAATGCTTGCGCGATGCAACAATTAGAAGGCTCTGAACTACAGCCACCAACCATGCTAGCTGCTTTATACACCTGAAACCGTGCATTATAGACTGATGGAATTCAGGCCAACTAGTAAGGTAGAAATCGATGATATTGATTTATAAACCAAAAGCATTGTTATCATGTCTCATAGCAAGTTTCATTTCTCATTCTTATTTAAATTCGAAAGGGATGTAGAATAATATAACATGTAATACTTTACCTTCGAGTGCCATACTTCTGATATGTGAGGACAAAAACTAGAGTGAATATCATGTGAGATGAAAATATCAAATCACCACACCCATAGACAATGCCACGAGGAACTGCATGACAATAAACTGCATTAGCTTTGACCAAATAACGAACAATCATATTCAGTAGTAGCTTACTTACAATTAATTAGAACTACTTCAAGTGCACTTTGTGGAAGTGGCAGCCTGGCGAGTTTTGAACCCTAAAAGGTGCCCAATACACGAGGAGATCATTCTCCATATTAAGCAGAGATTTATTAATTAAAAGGAAAACAAATTCTTAAAGAATACACAGTTGGAAAAGCTTCAAACATAAATAGAATGTAGAAGAACTACATCGAGCTTGGCCTCATCGGTAAAGCAGTATAACTAGCATGGTTAAAATCTCTGACAAGTATATATACATATGGAAAAAAAATGTGGGAGAACAAATCCATGCTGTAAAGGTTGACCTTTTCCTCAAAACTTAAGAGAAGTATCTATACCTCACGACAATGATAATTTGGGCCAGGAAGTTGGGTAGCATAAAATGTAATTATCCTGAGAATTTGACAAGCCTGAAACAAACAGATAACCAGAGAACATGTCAGAATAGACATGGCGATAGCTAGTATTATGTAGTATAATCCAAAAGATTTGCAAGCACAGATAACACATAGCATACGCTTCTGAAATTGGCTGCCAATTCCAACGTTCACACTACATTGACATGCTTCATATATTATAAAAAACACCAATCGAGAGTCACAGACTAAAGTGTGCTTACAACTAGAAACGCTAGAACCCTACACCAAATAAGAACCGTGTAGATCTTCTTGCTCTTGAAGATGAAGGGATGGAAGGTCCACTGTACCAAAATATAATCTCACATTAAAATAGTCGATATAGAAGCAAGACAACAAGATTGTTAGGGTGAGCCTTACCAAGAAAAAGGAGATAAAGACACAAGTGAATACCATCTCACTGATGTAGCCTTTATCTTGCCCAAGCTCCTAAAAGTACAGATACCATTTGATAAAGGAAAGTAGGCTTCCTTAGAAAGTAAACAAAAATTCACCGAAATAAGACTAACCGGAAGAAGTAAGAACCCAAGATCCCCCAATAATGGCCCTGGTCGATGAAGATAATGAACTCCTCGAGCAGCCAAGCCATGTATGTACTGCAGCAAGATCAACAAATTCAGAAACAAAAATTCAGAAATTTGAAAGAGCAAATGGCAAAAGAACTCAAATTGGATAACACAAGCAAAAATTAAATGGAACATTTTGCAAAAAATTGAAAAGAAGCTCCTTTGCCTTCCCCACAAATATTTATGAACTCTTAGCTACAAACATAAGATGGAAGAATAATTGCAAGCATATCCCTTCATCTCATGGTAACTATAATTCTAGGTAGTATTTATATATTTGTTCATAAAGTTGTAAATGCCGACTTTCAGCATTAGACACAAAGTTGCAAATAACTTTAATTGTCATTTTGGAAAGACACTAATGTCGTTACAAGCCAAGCCAAGAAGTCAGGACAATAATAGCATCATAAATCCAGATTGTCCACATGAACTGGTATCAACTTTGCCATAGGACCAAATTCTCAACTTTGTCACAAAACCAAATCCTTAAAACGTCCAAACACACTCACCCTCCTAAAAGATGTGAAATTTCATTATTAGACCCAGAAAAGGAAGCAAGCACCCGTCTCAATAATGAACTAATAACTTAGAAACCCCGGGGAAAGAAAATCTGAAAAAGGAAAACTAATTATGAATTTTCTGGGACAAGAAATGGAACCTGGAATATTAAACCCGCTAATATGTACTTCCAATTTTCTGCAAGAAGATTGATCTCTGCGGTTGTCTCTGCACAAATTCTCTTCCATAGCTTCATAAGGAGAATAGCAAAAAGGAATCTATTATAATCAGATCATCAAGACAAACTTCAAAATCACATATAATCGTTAAAACAAACTGCAATAGAACTCTTTTAACAGCAACAGAGGATCCAACAGCACAAAACAAAGAGAAAAGAGAAACCTTTGAAGCCTCGCGACCAAGGTAAAGCGTCATCTTGTTGTTGTTGTTTGCGACTAACCACTACTTCCATAGTACTTCAAACCCAAATTTTAATGTCAACATCGCTATTCCCTCAATACTAAAACATAATCCACCTCTTAGCTCCCCCAATTACCCTCTTAATCCCAAAACCAGAAAGAACCCACCAACCAAATCAAACCAAAAAAGCAAACTTTTCAATCCAGACGGGTTTGATCTGCTTAGAAAGCTCGTACATGGACCAAGATCAAAAGGATCAAAAAGGGTCTGTGATTATACAAACAACAACGCGTTTTTAGGAATTCTCACAGAATAACTAATCAAAAAATCAACCTTTAAAAACCCCTCTGATTCTCTGTTTCCTAGCTGAATGGTTTGTCCTAAGAAACGCGAGTTTGACACGGAGAACAAAGTCGAGAGAGACAGAGAAGAAAAGAGTGGACCTTTTATATTTAAAACTTAAAAGATGATGAAAGATCGAAGCTTTCGCCTACTGTTCTTCTACAAATTGCTATGCGACCCGTCCATGTGACATTGCTAATAAAGCGAAAGATACACACATATATATATAAGACAACTAAAACGACACCTAACGTTGTTTAACGAATCCTCAAACGTTCTTTCCAGAACAAGAGAGCATTTTGCTAAGTTTTAATAATCTCGAAAGAAAGCATAAAAATGGAGGGTATTTTTTATTTTCTCCATAATTTGAAAAACTTTTTGTAAGTAGAAAATTTGTCCAATCAACATTTAATAAATTTTAATATAAATTTGAAATGGTAAAATAAAAAATATATTAAAATTTAAATTATAATTTTCGTAATGAATAATAGGACAATTTTAATTTCTAAAGTTTTAAAAGGGTCTTTAAATTGACAAATAATTATTATTATAAAATATTTAGATAAGACATTCATATCTAAAAGGTGTTTAATAAATAAGTCTATATTAAATATAATTGGTTCAACCAAAAGTATTTAACTTTTTAATATTTCCTAATTTAGTGCCAAGTATTTTAAATTTTTAATTTAGCAACTAATCTTTTAAAATTTATATAAATAAGTTCAAAAAATTGTTTTTGCTAACATGTTTATCAAATATCATGTAAATGCCTATTTATTAGTTGGATCAATAAAAACCATGTTTTTGTCTTATTTATACTAATTTTGAAATTTAGAAAAGGTCTATTTGTTAGTTAGAGGTAAGGTTGTGTATTATTAGACTTCGCATCTCAGCGGAATTTCTAATGGGTGTTGTAATCGTTGTTGTACTAAATTTGAAATATTAGTAACTAAATTTAAAACTTTAAAAAATTTGGTTAGAAACTTTTAAATATATTATCCTTCATGTATTTAGACTTTAATTAAGTTGTGAAGTTTTTAATATTAAGAAAAATTTTCATTCTCATCTTTAAGTGTAAACTAAAATTATATAATTTCCACATTAATTATATGTTTAAATAAATCAACACAAATTAATGATTTGAAATAAAACCATAAATTCCATCTAATTAAAGTTCAAGGTCCAAGATAATAAGATTTTAAAATTTTAAAAACTATAAAATTTTTAAAAAATATGTTTTTATTTATTGTTTCAGTTTTTATATTACAAATCTAATTTATGATTTTTTAATAGAAAAATAGAAACTAAAAATTAAAAACTACAACAGAAAAACTGAAATAGAATTAAACAGTAGGGATGTCAACAGGTCGAATCGGACCTAACTGGTTGGGTGGCCCATGACTCCGCAGGTTAGGCCAGCCTAGAATATCCCTATATATATTTTTAAAATAAATTAAAAAATGACGTTATTTTTGACGTTTCGGTTAAGCTACCAGTCAGCCTGCGGCTCAATCAATCAAAGCCAAAATAAAGTCAGGTCAGCCAAAATTGACATTCCTACCAAGACATACTGTAATATAGAAAACCAATATTTTGAAACCCAGATCGGACATTGAACCATATTAAAAAATACCAAAAAATACAAAAATTATTGAACCAGTGGTCGAACTGGTCGAACCGGACTAGTCCGACAGATCAATTGACCAGTTTTGACCGGTTTTCACTGGTTCAATTGAAAACTGGTTTTTAAAAGTGAACCGAACCGGATAGCAGACCAGTCACACTCGAACCGGCCAGCCCGATCCGATTTTTAAAACAGAGTGAAAAACTATATATATATATATATAATTAACCTAATGAGTGCGGAAGTTAAAGGCAGTTAAATGACAGTTGATTTTACATTATTCACCAACCGGATTTTGTGGGGGAGGAGGGCACAATGCTGTTGGCGACAGAGGACCGGTTCAATAGTTGAGTGCTGCACGATTGAAATCACTTTTAACGAGCCAATGGTCAAAAAGGTCAATAATTACTTTTAAGTTAAAAGCTTTTTAAGAGCTCATTAATTATAATTTTAATATAAACTAATTCAAATTTAATAAATTAAGTTTCAATTATTAAATTTTGAATTAAATCCAAATATAAAAATTCAACCCAAATTTTAATTTAAGTTACTTAAATTTCTATCCTAAAATGGTATTGTTTTATATTATTCAATGTTTTAAAAACCAAACAAAAAATTTAAACCGGTAAGACAAGAGATTTAAGGTTTAAAAGATTTAACCGGTTAAAGATTGAATAAAATTAAAGAATTTAAAAATAATTGAAACTATTTGTCATTACTCAACGAAAAATTTGAAGTTTAATTTGAAAAAATTTGATAGATGTTTATATATTAAAACTTATCAATTTACAAAAATTGATTAATTAATTAATATAATGATATTAAAAAGAGTTATTAAAATAAATCGAATTGAAAAATTAAAATTCGAACAAAACAATTGGACGATGTTAGATTTTTACAAGTAAACTGATTAATTTTGTTAATTGTTGATATTATTCAAATAAATTTAAGCTATGTTCGATTAATTTAGACTAAATTTATTGATTTTAAATTGAATCAGACCAAATTTGCTAGTATTATTTATAGAAATTTATTTGTCTTTCATCCATAAAATTATCACTAGATGACATTAGTAAAGTCTAACAAATTTTAAGTGTTAATAAATTTAGATCTTTTGATTTTGTATTTTAAGATAGTTATTTTGTTTATTTTAATGTTTACATTTTCCAAAATATCATTTATATTCTTATAATATTGTTTAATTATTATACAATTCATTTTATCATATTTTATAGCTATTCATTTATTTTTAATTTTAAAATCACATGATATTAAATTTTAAAATTATAATGAATAAAAAATAATTGAATAACTAATATAATATAATAAAGAGAGTTATATGATAATTAAACAATATTATATATGGTAACTAATAATTTATACAAAAATTAAAATATAAAAAATTATTACATCTAACCTTAAAATTTAATGAATTTACATTTAAAAATAACTAACTAATATTTAGTATACTACAATAATAACAATAATTTAATAAAAAATTAGTTGAAATCTGAGAAGGTCCAATAATATACAATCTTTTCTTTAACTAATAAAAAAACTCTCACAAAAGGAGTATCTTGTGCCTCTTTATATAGTTTTGAATAACTCCCTATCTGTTTATATACGTAAAGTTGTATATTATTAAATCTCTCGTATTCGCATATTAGTGAGAGTTATATAGAATTGTTGTCGGTTGTTGTTAACATTTTATAAAAATGAATCTTTACTACTGAACTCTCCGTAAGGCCTTACAAGAAGAGGTGAAATCGAATCCTAAATATACCCCCGCTCTAACGCTACGTTAACAAGTGGAGCTCACTACACTTGGGACACTTTGCAAATGGCCGACTCCAGTTATCGTTCGAGAGATCGAACTCACGACGTTGGATAAACTCATGACGAACTTGATGGCTCTGATATCACCGAGCCTCCCGTAAAGCTATAAACCAAATCTTAAACATAACAAATCGATAAGCGTAAAGTAGGGAGTTTTTAGATTACGATGGGTCTCTATCACTTATCAGAAGGGATAAAATTACAATTAAAAAATTAAAATATCCATCTTTATCTATCCAAAGAAATCTCAGAAAATCCATAGTCAAGGCTAAGAGACTTTTGGAAGTCGTTTTCTTCCAGAAGGAAAATATAAAACGGCGCTCGCTTTCGTACGCGTGCCCACACGCCGCTTCAAATGAAAGCCAAAAGCCCAATCAAGACCAAATCCATCCCGCTATGAAATTCTAGGTACGAGGAAAATTGGAATGGTTTACTCAAAACCCCATCTCTAAACCCAAACCAGAATTAGCAGAGGTGGTAATGGTTTTTCCGGCTCAAAATTTGATCGGACTTGAGTGGTGTGATTCGAGTTTAAAAACCCCAAAAAAGGGTCTGTCTAGATCACTGCCTTTGTGCTCAGGTTCTGTGTGCGTCATATGCATGCATTTGTGTTGAAGTGTTGCTAAGTTTGTGTGTTTTTTCCTCTGCTTTCTTTTTTTAGAGTCTGTCACTCAAACCTATTTGCTGATTCTTTAAATGGTTGCGTTTGTATTCTCCAAATGATTGCCAATATAAGCATGTAAATATGCTTCACACATCACCCTTTTCACTAACCGTTTCAAGTTCATTACGAGCATGTCTCGTGAAAAGTGAGTGCTTGGAGCAAATTTCAAGCAGTGAAAGCATCATAATTGGATTAGCAGACAGGAGAGCCGATTTTACCGGGCAGACCAGATGAGCGAGATTGATTTAAAGCCAAAGCACTGTACCAACTTGCGTACAAGATTTGTGAACGGGGTGGCTTAGCGCAGGAGTGAAGACGAGTTTCGACTGACTCTTTGGCAGCATCCTTTCTTTCCGCGTGACGTGAGATGCAAGACAGACCTTTTTTTTTTCCTCCTGCTTTGCCTTTTGTTTTTTCTTCCGAGCATCTCAATCAGCTCCACATGCGGGGAAACTTCCAGGTGTGGTTCTTGCCGGACTTTCCGGAAGTATCTAATAACTTAGCTTCCCACATGCGGAGAAACTTGCATATGTGGTTCTGGCTGGACTTTTCTGGTGTATCTAACAACCTTGTTTCTCCTCGCCGGCGCACCAATCCTAACTATTGCCTATTTTGAAAGTCATATTTAAATCCAGACGTTTTCAGAATGCTTTTAATAACCAACAAATGGCAAGTGCTTTTTCTTGTGTGAATGCTAGGGAACTTGATGAGTCGATCAGCCTAATGAATGCCATTGAAGAGGAGAACTAAGCTAAAGTTGCAAAAATCAGGGATAGCCTTTGAGAACTATGCAAAAATAACGTTCGGTTCTACTATGTGTTCAGGGTCAATGTATGTTGCGTGCAAGCCAGGTGCTCGTAGGCTTTCCGGTTAAACATTGTCCCTAAACACGAAAGCCTACAAGCACCTGGCTTTCACACAACACCGGAAAGCCGGGAGGTTGTTTGATCGATCGAACTATGATTTTCCACTAGATATTGAATTGGAAATTTTTGGAGTGATATGAATGGAACATTATCCTGGTTCCAAATCAGTGGTAACATTTTGTTTAATGCAAAATTATTCAAGCTTGGGGCATCAAAAATGGCTCTTTTGCCTTTTTTTGCATTAATGGACCATCCTATATAATAAGATCTTTCAGTCTCAAATCTTAATTCTGTACAACTGAAGAAATTAACCCGATTCTAAAGTAAACGTGATGTGGTTAGGGTAACTAGAGTTACCAGAAAAACCCCAATGGCTATGCCAATTTCCATACCAACTTCCTCTGCCACTAGAACAGTCATATAATCATGAACAAACAGGAAACATCTATCCTCACATCAACCTAGACCCTTCCAACAGGGGATAACGGAGGACTTGGAGTGTAACTTACCGGTGCTTTGTTAGGACCGAGAACGTTTGTATTCTTGGGCCCTTCACTCTCTCTTTTGGGTTCACACACGCCTTCATCTTCGGACAGAGTATATTCTTCTGCAAGATCGCATGGTTTCTGGCAGCTTATAATTGTAACACAGATGAAGAATGCCTGTAGTGAAGAGATTGAAGAATCGAATTCGACCAAGTGCACCCCATTGTGAATAGGAGTCAAGCTAAAGATTGGCTTGTCTTGTTGAGCTCCTCCCTGTGACGAGAGAGATTAAGATGACATTGCCAAATAGGATGTTAAGAAAATTCTTGAATGGAACAGAAAGAAGCACCTGAAAGAAAAGTTCAAAATGGTCCGACATCAAGAAACCTTCGGATTCCTTTGGAATGTGATAGTGTCTGTTTTCACTACAGAGAACGTGTAGGTTACAACCAACATCCCAACCTCCACAATCGCACGATCCACCTGATTTCCAACGCTGAATTAATGGTGAAGGAACGCCTTTGCTTGGCAAACCATGTATACCGCCAGGAAGTATGACTGTAGTATTCATTCCCAAGTTGCAAGAGCATTCTTTCACTGGCGTGCATGGAGAGAAGCCCTTTGCTGTCATATCTTCATAACAACTTCGCTGAATGGCAAGTCTTGAACTCTCACCGCAGACCCTGACAACAGCAGCTGCGAGCTCTCTTGTTGAAGTGAACCCTGGAGATGCTTGATCAACTTTCGTTAGCTCAGCACCACATAAAACAAATTCCTTTTCCACATACTGGTTAGTTGAGTTTTGTCCTCTACAACTGGAGAAAGAAGAGCAATTCACGTTCATTTTTGCAGCGACATTATAGAGAAAATCACATCTTTTCTCTTTAGTGCCATGACTTATCCAGCTGCTGCTCTTTTTTGGAGTTTCATCAATGGTGTAAAATGAGTAGCTGCAGCTTGAAGCATTTCTCCCCATTGAAGCAGAACTCTTCGTGGGAGCTGCGAAGATGCTACCTTTCTTGTTGACCACAAACCTGAAGAAAGGAAGTCCATTCCTTCTGCTGAAATGCAAGAAACCTCGTATACTTGATGTGATATCCTTTCCATTTTGAAGTAATTCTCTGGAAAGTGGTGGCTTCAAGCTGACGGGATTCAAACTTCCTTTTGGCGATTGATCAGTTTCAGCTGAAGGAACCGGAAGTAAGCCAATGGGCTTCAATAATGGATCAAGAAGTCTTCTTAGAGTGCTTGATCTACCTCTCTGGTGACCATTCTTCTCTTTGTTTGCAGCACTCAGACTACTAGAACCATTGGAAATCGGACCGGATTTAACCGATACATACGAGGACGTCAACTGAGGGACAGATGAATTATCCTTTAAGCTGAAGCTTCTTGTCATGTGACCTAAGCTGAAACTAAACCTGCGATTTGGTGACGGATGTCTGCCTCTTTTAGTTACCTGTTCAGGTCTTTCCTGAAATATTTTTGAAGTTTCAACCAAGTTTTCATCTGTGGCCTCCATGCTATTCTTTTCAGAAAACTCACCGGTTAATGGAATAATTGGCATCTTATTGAATGGTGCGTTTTTCCTTGTTTGTCTCGCGTTAGATGCATCAGACAACAATTCTTCCTCTTGAGTTCTGTTCAAAGTAGGTAGTAAGGAGTGTGGTTCCATGTTTGTCTCATCAGATTGACGCTGAATTGACAGATCAGTAGCCATTTTCTGCAATTCTTTTACCCTCTTCTTTGTGTCACCATTGCATATAATCTTCTTTTCTATTGGACCAAATGGAAGCTCACAACTTCCCAACTTTGATTTGGGAACTCTCTGGCTTAAAGTGATATTCTTGTCCAAGGATTTTCTCCTTATATCAGATTCTTGCACATCCTGAAGTCTCTTCTTTGCTTCGCCATCAGAAGCATGTGCATCCACCATGGACGTGTTTAAGATAGCATCGTATCTCGAGCTTGGCGATAAATTTCCCGTACTTGAAGTAATCTTCTGATTTCCTGAACTCTCTTCTTCATTATTTTTGTCAAAAAACTTGTTTGTCCATTTATCCCTCTTATGTCTACCAATGTGATTCTCTGGAGTAGTTTCAAAATGTTGAAAACTAAAAGCATTCTGGACAGAGAGATCACTGCCTCCAGAAATACCAGCAACACCATCACTACTGGTAAGTTTATCACTAGAACAACGAGGAAGTTGATTGATTTTGTAAGGATTCGTCCCATTCTGAACTGCGTTAGGACAGGCAGATGATCCCACAGTCGATTTGCTTGCCATTTTAGTGCCATCTAAAGCTACATTACTGGCATCATCAACTTGGGGACTCCTTGTTTTGTACTTCCACTTCTCTAAAGTTGCCCAGTCCAAAACCCCAATGTTCAAAGCCTTATCTTGCAAATTTTCACGTTTCTCCAAACGATAACCGGACAAATCTGTCGTACACTTGACAAGCTTATCATCTTTATTCACATTTTCCTTGACAGACTGTGGCCAGCAATTCCCTGAAACATTTTGTTGAACCCGAGTCCCACCATTCACAGGTTGCTTGAGTTCATGAGATCGACCCACGGATGTTTGGATGATGCAGTTTTTCCCTCTGAACTTTTCCTGATGCTTTAATGCCTGCCTTACATGGCCTGGAACAACTGTCTCCTTCCTCGTCTTTAAAGAGTCTTGCCCTCTTAAGCCATTCTGATCTGAACAGGACCCCATTTGCTCAGAAAATACTGATAATGCCTTGTAGCAGCAGCATTGTCACCTGCAAATTCATTAATTCATGCACTAGAAGTTTATTTCAAGCAAGCACGTTTATTGATTCCCAAATCAGACTATCATAGTTCTTCTTGTGATGAACAGAATCATAATCGAATCAAGAAACTACTAGATCTAGAAGAAAGAAAACAAACACGTAAATCATATGAAAATAAAGTAACTTCAAATTTTGTGGATGTTTAAAACACCGTATTTCTCGCTTAACATGTAATGACACGGCCGTTATCACCTTTTTCTCCAAAACTCAAACAGTATCAAAACCAGAAACTTCCCCCATTCCAACATTTTCCTCCACTTTCTCGACAACCAAACACCATAACCACCAAAAAGCCAAGCACTAAAACATCAAAGCACATAGTAAGAGAGAGCACGGAGAACAAGGTACCGATACAAAACAATCACCAGAGATGCCTGATCACGAGAAAGATCCGATTCGCAAGACAAAGCGTCTGAGACAGAGAGAGAGTGTGCCTATGTGCGCGGGCGCGCGGTTGTGTGTCGCAGTGCAATAGTGTGTCTGTGTATGTGCAGAGCGTAAGGAGTGAGAGTTTAATTTTGATCCGACGGTTAAAAAAACAGCAGACTGGGCCCCACCTTTGCCCACGACGGCGCGACCTCTTTTCGCGTATCGAATCCCCAAACCTGCAATGGGGGGCCCATTGATTACGTTATAATTTCAATATCATTCTCTAAAAAATTATTTTTATTTAAAATTAAGAAATAATAATAATTATTTTTATTATAAGAGAATATATGTAATTATAGAAAATGAGCTAACTTAGGTCTGTTTAGTTAAGAGGTTAATAATGAAATAGGAAAAACGTAATATACTTTATTGTTTCGTTGAAAGTTTTATAATAAAATAAGATGAAATGAGATGAAAGTAGAGAGTTTCATGCTACGTTTTATTCTATTATATACAGCAAAAATAAAAAGCGCTAATTCGAAGAGTTTATAATGAAACGTAAACTAATAAATATATACTACCTAATATACCATCAATAATTTTTCTTAATATTAATTATTTCTTCTAATCCTAACTCCCTTTTTCCCATACTCATTTATTACTGTCCACAAAATTGTATATAATTAATAATATTTTTATATATTTCTCCTTACCCTAATAATAATATTTTTATATTATTAATAATAAATTGTATATAATTAATAATAAAATAATAAAATTTAATAAAAAGTTTATTAATAAAATATATATATATATAATTATCTTTAATTTTTTGTATATATTTCTGTATAAATAAAAATATAAATAAACTATTTTTAAATATAAATCACATATAATATAATTTATTAAATAATTAATAATAAATTGTATATAATTAATAATAAAATAATAAAACTTTAATTAAAATTTTTATTATTTTAAAATAAAAAAAAATATTTGTCACAGTTGTGACTTGAACCTGACTTTTTAATTGGACATGATTTCTGTTTTAAATCATAACGTTAAACCTTCTGTAACAACCATTTGAATATCCGGAATATAGTAGTCATTTATTATATATTACATTTCATTCCATCTATCTTTAAAACAATATTTCACTATATTATATTATGAACCCTTCCATCCCTTCCAAGTAACTTTTTACTATATTACATTCATTCTATTATAAACCATTACATTCTATCCATTCTATTCTATTTCATTCCATTAATTATCATTCAACCAATCAGGAGTTAAAGAAGGAGTCAAGTAAACTTTATGACTTAGTTGCCAAATATATGCATGCAAATTAGTAATTACCACATGATTATGTCACTTTCAAGCGCTTGGCGCAAAGAAAAGTAGGACATGTTCCTTGACTTTAGAAACTTACCAAAAATTATAGTGATTAATAGTATTTTAAAAATTAGACCGAAAGTTAAACTAATAAAATAAGAGGTTGAAGATTTAAAATATTTAACTAATGTTAAGTTATCATAAAATTAGTAATAAGATTAAATCATTTAAAATATGATTGAAAGAGATTATTTTGAAAGTTAATTTAAAAAGATATTATTAAATAAAAATTAATTGATTTATTTAGTTTATAATAACATATCAATTTAAAAAATTGACTGATTAATTAATAAATTGGTCGATTTTTAACAACAAAAGTTATAAAAATTGACCGATTAATTAATAAACTGATCGATTTTTAACAACAAGAGTTATTAAAATAAATCGAATAGAAAGCTAAAAACATAATCCAAAAATTTAACAGTTCAAGATTTTTTCTGGTGAAATTTTTTAAACATTGATAACTAAGAATAACTGAGGTAAATTTTTAGTAAATACGTTATTTTTAAAATTAATTAAAATTATAAAAATATTAATTGAATGATTTAGATTTTATTTTTACCATAAACTCTGCTAACGTGAATCGTCATATAAATTAGATATATTAAGAAGAGATAATTCATTGAATTTTCATAAATAAAATATATAAATTAAAAAACTTAAGATTGTATAAAAATCATGTATAAGTTAATGGACTTGAATTTGAGATTTCAATTATGTGACCTTCCATGTAATAATTAATACAATTAAATCAGAATTTTGTATTTATAATTAATAAATTTTGTATTAATTAATATTATAAAATTAAGTAGAATTTTAAATTTTAAATATAATTTACTCCATACAAATTCAATTATAAATAAAAGGATAAGAGTAGGAAGACATGAGATCAATTCCCTTATTCCCATTTTCGTGTGTTACTGTATGCCTGGAACCATCCATTTATTTATTAACCTCTAATGAATAAATGATAATTTCGATAGAGAATGATACAGGAAAATAGTAACAGCCACTGCTGCCTGGATGACATGGCCATCCTTTAAATAGACATTTCTAGGATGGTCTAATATTATGGTGTTTTATTATATCCAATAAACTTCAAATATTTATTTATGTAGGTTTCGCATAAGGCCCGCATAAAGCTCGTAAAATAAATAGCTGAGATTTTATAAGATAAAATAAGATAGAGTAAAACTAGATAGAGATTCTGGACTCACGATGGTAACTTTGTGGGCGGCCTCTCTATTGTCTCATACTTTGTTATATAAAAAACAAGATCTGTGAACAGTTCTCAAAGTTGCTTTGAATGGTTAGAAACACATGTAAACATGTCCGTTCAATCATCTGTAGCGTTTAGCGATTTAGTGACTGAAATTTATGTAATTTTCATATTTGGTAATGAACATTTACCCACTTTTAAAGATAACAATATGCTATGACAGGCCTGAGGTAGAAGGTTCGAGCCCAAACTTGATCAGACAAAAGACAACCTAACTAAGTCCAAGCTCAACTTGGCTTGACTTGAAAATTTTAAATTAAAAATTAAAAAATGTTGTCATTTCAGGCTAGACTTAAGCAGCCAATATTAGTTAACCTAGGCTTAACCCCTTGACTTCGAGTCGGGCCCGAGCCTGGGCTCATTTGCTATCTCTATCCACTTTGGCAATAGTTCACATCTTCTCTTGATTTCTGAAAGATGGTTCTTTGTTGGGCTGGAGGATAAAGTTACTTTCGTTTTGAGCCTAACTTAACCTATTGTTATAATTAATATTTTAAAAATTGAATCAAAAATTAAATTGACGAGATAAAAAATTTAAAATTTAAAAATTCAATCGTTATTATATCATTATATAACTTATATACGTTAAATATTGAACATTTAGCCCACTTTGATAATAGGTCATATCTTTTCTTGATTCTTGATGTATTATTCTACTTTCACTTCTAATTAATTATTGTTTTAAGAATTGAAATTGAAATTAAATCGATAAAATAAAAAGTTTAAAGTTTAAAGATGCAATTATCATGCTTATAAATTTCGTACCGTTCTAGTCGGAAAACAATACGAAATTTTAAATGTTGGTATCGGCCTCAGATATCGGTCGGTACCGGCATTTACCGGACAATACCGACCGAAACCATCAATTCCGGCCAATACCGTAACTTTCGACTAACTTGCAATTTCCGAAAGTTTTAAACCTAAATCTAATAACCCCCCCCCCCCCCTTTTGGATTCTT
>JANVCL010000004.1:28923958-28940226 GCA_026546855.1 Erythroxylum incrassatum | reverse complement strand
TTAAACCTAAAACCTAATACCCCCCCCCCCCCCCTTTTGGATTCTTCTTCCATGCACGTCGCTGCCTCCTCTCATCTCCGATCTCTCTTTCAGCGTCTTACCGTCTCCTCCTCGCTGTTGACGTCTCCTCCAATTCTCCAGTCCTCTTCCTTCGACGTCACTAAATCACTAAATTTTAGCGACAGAAATATGCTTTCCATCGCTAATTTTTCATGGTAATTTTTTCGTCGCTAATCTACATTTTTCTTGTAGTGTTTCAGTAAAGGAACAATTTATAAAAATTTTAGAAACATATTATTAGCTTATTTATTATTCCAATGATATTAAAGAGAGGTGAAAGCAATTTTTTTGTAATTGAATAATTAACACTAATTTGAATTTTTATTATTTTAAAAATATTTTACATAAATTAATGAACAATATATTCAAAATGTCTAGTTTTAAAAAGATTTTTAATTTAAAACGCAAAATTTTTAAAATTGTTTATTTAGTAAATAAATGTAGTAAAATTTAACTTTTAAATTAAATTATTAAAAAGTTTAAAAGCTTGAACACTAAATTAAAAATTTTCAAAAAATTAAAACATTTTAAGATTAATTATTTAATTTATATGTTAATTTTTTACAAGTAAATTTAAATGTACTTATTTTTAATAAAATAATTTTGAATTATTAAAATTATTATGTTTTTTTCCTTTCTAAAGTATACATATTAATCAATTATTTTGAGATTTTTTTTCTGTATATTTGTAAATTGTGTATAACTCATCTTTTTATTGATTTGTTAAGGGAATTGACTCTCAACAAAGTACAACAGTAGAAATTTCGATATTCAGCCACTGATCTCAATCGACTTGACCTCGGGTTTCTTCTCCTCAGCCTTGGGATGGTGATGGTCAAGACCCCATTTTCCATTGACGCTTTCACTTCTTCAACCTTAGCATTCTCCGGCAACCAGAACCGTCGCAGGAACTTGCCCCGACCTCTCTCCACGCGGTGCCACTTGTCGTTCTTGTCCTCCTTCTACACGCTTCTTTCCCCACTTATCTGAAGAACACGTCCTTCGTCAATCTCTACTCTCACTTACTCTTTCTTTAGCCCTGGAAGATCAGCTTTAAACACATGCACTTCTGGCGACTCTTTCCAATCTATCTGTAAATTAGTTACTGCTTCTATCTCGTTGTTTGATGTGTCAGACGGTGCCCGGATATCACCGGAATACGGACTGCCGAACAATGATTGAATCAGGGACATGTTCGAAGATTTCACAATGCTATTCCTGTATTAATGATTGATATGATCGTGAAGGAATATGATCATAAGATTCATCTATATACATACATACATACATACATACTATGTATGTATGGTGAGTAAAGAGATTGATTAACTGAAGTTTCTGGGTTGTTCTGTTCTTAATCATACGTGGGATGTCAAGTTTCATCTGTAAGCTTCGACAAGCTTCTGTCTCCAACTACTTGCGTGGCAATGGCATTTAACTACTTGTATCTTACCAGAGAGTTCGTGGGGGTTCTTTAACTAACCTGATCTTACGTATGAGTTGATTGGTTCCAGGAACAGTTGTGGGCTTCTTGTTGTTGAGGATCTGAACAGGAACGTGATCTACGTTGGGCTCTCGAGTTTCGAACTTTGAACTAAGCTTGAGCTTAATAATAAAATATATCTATCTCATTGTCATCCTACATGGAATTTGAGTAAGCAAAGAAGATGGTCAATCTGTCAAAACAGATTCTCTCAAGAGCACTATAGGGAATTAGATTCTGTTTTCCAATTTCACCATCAGATTGAATAGACACAACTCCAAGCAAATGGATAGAAAAGGACAAATGAAACACTATTGTATTACATTATAAGATGGCCACATTGTTTTATTCCTTTCCCTTTAAAAAGCATCACACCCCACAGCATCTAACTTAAGGGCTAAGAGTTTCACGAATCCAGGCAAAGATTATTAAGCCAAGCTTTCAGCTCTTTGGCATGAGAATCCATTTCTGGAAAAAATCAGACGAATATATATCAAATCAACTTTCACATAATCTAAGCTAAAACCCCTTTAAATACTGCTTTAAGATTTCCACCTTCGAACCACAACAAGTGTGTGTGTTCTAATACCTAAAAATGTCCATCTTCTCCAGGAAAGAGCGCACCAGATACGATCCATCAAGTTTTCATATTTGGGACCCTAACCATAATCGCCATATTGAAGAGACCATCTTTGAACCTGATCATCATCAATCTGCTGAAGCTGAGATTGAATGGAAGGAGACTCCACAGGCGCTAGTGATCAAAGCTTTTCTTCCAGGGTTTGAGAGAAAAGACATGGAGATTGCACTCGAGAGAGGTAACATCCTACGCATAAGTGGCGAGAAGTCGGTGGAGAGAGAAGAAAATGGCGGTGGATGGTTCCGTGCAGAGCGTGCTAGGGCCAGGTTTTCACAGCCATTTAAGCTCCCTGAAACTGCCATCGTTGATCGACTCGATGCTCGTATGGAAAACGGACTCCTCACTGTTACAGTTCCTAAGAGGGAAAGGTTTGATTCCTGCAGGATTATCAAAATCTCTTGAGGAAGAAAACTTGTGAAATATCGAAATAAATAGTGTGCAATCTGCATCAGGGCACTGATATAGTGCAGTCCATGGTGTTGAAATATCGAGCTTTATGTAGCTTTGTTGTTCTAATTGAATGCTAAGAAATAGTGTTGTTATTGAACTACTACGATTATAAGTAAATAAAAGCTTTTTTATGAAATATCTGAATTTTAATTCTTTGTTTATGAACATATTACTTATACATATTGCTGAAATTGAATTCTGACTCCATTTTGATTAGAGTTTGTTTGATTCATTAATTTTAAGTTTAATTAGTTCAAAATTTTATAATTAATCAAGTTTAAGGAAACAATTTTTAATTTGTATTTAATTTAAAATTAGTTTATTAATTTAAGGTCAATTCTAATTTTTTTTCTTACAAAAGACTTTTCGGGTTTAATTGCAGCAAATTAAGATAAAAATAAATGTTTTCTACACAATAAATACTAATGATAAAAAAATTCAACTAGTATAATTAGTTTAATCATAAAATTTTGAATCAATTGATTTTTTATTTATTTTTTAATTTTTTAATTTACTTCAATAACTCTTTTCGTTAAAAAATGACCGAATTATTAATTAATTAGTTTGTTTGTAAATTAATCAATTTTTAAAATAAAAATATTTTCATTCAACGGTTTTCTTTCTTAATTAAATTTCAAATTTTCAAGTTTTTCAATAGATAAGTGCGGTCTTTTTTAATCATATTTTAAATTTTTAAATTTTATTCTGTCTAACACTTTAATTTCTGACGATTTTTAAAATAATAATAAGTATAGTCAAACTATTTAATATTTATACTATAACCTAATAATCTCTCCATATATAGTCTGTACTTTGTAAATCAAAAGATAAAATAGTCATACTATTTTCTAAATCTGGCCATTCTTACAAGGCGAGCCAGAATCCGACCGAGATCGGCAGTTCAAGGAACAAAGGCTGAAACAGAAGAAGCAGGTTGATAAGTTCTTTATTCTCATGTTTCAGAATCAACCATGCACTTATCTGCACCTACTTAGCGCAAACATGTCAATTGTTCCAACCTTAACCAGTGATCGATTCGTCTTTGACGTTTGGGACCCTTTTCAGGGTTTCGTTTCTGAAACACTCTAGCTTTTCGCATGGGAAGTAACACGCTTTGTTAATGCAGAAATCGACTGAAAAGAGACTCCAGAGGCACATGTCTTCCTGGTCTTGGGAAAGATCAGATGAAAGATGAAGAAGAGGAGGTAACATTCTTTGTATAACCCAGAAAATAAGAAAGTAGAAAAAATCAATTGAAACTACTCAGAATTGGTCGGATTCTTTTCTTAAAATTTGAGTTTAGTTTAAATCCTGATAAATTCATATTTATTTTGGTGACTTTAATCTGGAATTTGTTAGGAGTATCCAGAGTTGAAATTATCAATGATTTAAAAACTCAATTGATTTGACCGGTTTAATTGTAAAAAGTTTGAACAATTTTTTAACTTTTTAATTCTATTAATTTAATAATTTTTATTGTTAAAAAGTGATTAATTTATTAATTAATTGATTAGCTTTTATAAATTAATAAGGTCTTATAAATCAAAATAAATAAATTATTTTTAATTAACAATTTCATTTTTCAATTAAAAGTTAAATTTTTTATGAATAAAGACAATATCTTTCAATCATATTTTATAATTTTTAATTTTGTTAAATCTTTAGCTGGTCTTTTATAATTATCTAATACTGATTGAACCTTTTAAATCTTAAATTTATTTTCTTATCGGTTTAACTTTTAATTCGGTTTTAAAAATATTAGAAATTATAACTTAATTATAAGTGGTATCAATTTCTCTTAGTAAATCAGTTTACTTTCTATATATGTTACAAAATATTTAAATCTGAATTATTTATACAAAATTACAGGAGCTTACCCCAAAAGCTAATTTGGAATCAAAGAACATGTTGCTTCCTTGACCTAAAAACAATAAAGCTGACAATCTTCTGTTCGGTGCTGTACTCTAAAAGAGCAAAATATTGCCAAACCCTAAACCTTTAAACTCACACAATATTTATTGGCCCTACCAAATCTTCATTCTTCAGTACAAAGCTCATTGCTTTCCTCCATAGATTGCTTCTTCTCGAGTTATTGCACAAAGCGAAAGACATAGATCATTCATGTCCTCACTTTTCTTCTCTTTCGCTTGGTTATAAAAGGGTAGCTAACTATCCCCATCAATCACACACAACTGTATCATCAGAATGGGACAAGACATGTTGCCACACCACGGCACCACTGTGTCCGCGTGGGACACCACCACGTTCCACGTCCACCGGAAAGTGAGCACGCCCTTGAACTTCTCATGGGGTCATAAAACACACTTCCTGTTCCCAAATTGGCCTGGTTCGAACCCTGGAATGTACACCGTGTCGTTGATATTCGTCTTCACTCTCGCTGTGGTTGTAGAGTTTCTGAACTATTGCAGTATCATCAAACCGGGCACAGACAAGGTGGCCACGGGGTTTTTCCAAACTGGGTTGCACATAGTTCGTTCTGGGTTGTCTTATATGGTGATGCTAGCCATCATGTCGTATAACGGCGGGGTTTTCCTCGCTGCCGTTGGTGGCCATGCCTTTGGCTTCGTGCTTTTTGGGAGTCGGGCGTTTAAGAAGTCTGAGAAGCCGCCGGATCTTCCTTCCCCTAAAATCTGAAACGGTTTGACAGTTTCGTACTGCCCATTTCATCTTTATCTTTTGGTTTCTGTGGGACTGAGAAAATTCAAGTTTCTCGTACTTGGAAGTTGGAACACGAACTTTTGATTTTACTATTGTCTTGTCCTAGTTGCTGCAAAATAACACATTAGTTCGAAAAAGTGTTGATGGGCTATCCTGTTAGCCTTAGCCCAAGCCCATGCCCAAACCCAAGTATGACGAACTTTATTCCTCATTTGGGTGTCGAAACTTCCTTGTTTTCTTTAATTATTTTAATTTTTAAAATTATTGAATAAATTAATTTTAACTTTTAATAAAAAATCTTTCTCTTAGACTTTCCTTAAAAAATAACAATAAAAAATACTTATAAACATGGCATGTGAATTAATTAAATGTTACTAATACATTGATTTAATTAATCTCTTAAGTCTGAATTGAAATAATTAAAAACGATTCAAAATGTTATTTTATTATATTTATCTTAAATTATCAGTTTAAGTTAAATTTGATTAATTCAGGTCTAATTTAAAAAATATTCAGGTTGTTATGTCAACAACATTTGATGATTTTATATATATGAATGCAAAAAATTTTCTAAAAATTTAAATATCATGCTTTTTATCATTATCTTTTATAACGAGACTTTAATAAAATCTAAATTTGAACTTTAATTTAATTCATAGTTAAAGTTCAAACTTAAATTTTTTTTGAGTTTCAAAAAATATATTTTTATTTAAAATTGGTTAAATTTTTGTGAAAGCTAAAAAATAAATAAAAACTTTAATTCAAATCAAATTTAATTCAAAATTTTAAATATTTTTTATTTTTTACCCTAAATTCGAAAGAGGATGATCTTTTGTCCATTTTATTTTATCCATTAGTTAAGACGACATCCTTTTTATCCGTTTAATCATGTCTCGTGGCCAAAATGACATCGTTTTGGTCTTTAAACGAGGTTAAACGGATAAAATTGAACAAAGCATCCGAACCCAATTTGAAAGACTTGATGAAATCCAGCTTTACCGGTAAATGCTTCGGATTGGACATAAGATATTTTTGCCAAGACTTGTAATCCTAAATACGTGCGGTTGACAGGGCCCAAGTGGTCGTTTTCTTAGGAGTAGATTATCAGTTTATGTATAACGCTTGTGAACCAGACAAGACATAGCATATAACCAACTTGTAAAAACATATCGTGTTGAAGGTTCACAACAACAAAGATGTCTATCATCAAACAAGTCCGTGCGTCAATGGAGTCCATTGATGGTTACTGAGAACAACAAAAATGAAGTCAGTCCCACCTGGGAAAACATTATTGAATCCTGACAAAACCAAACATCGAGAATTCACCAAATTAAAAGCCAACCTTGTCTTAAATCTGTCACTCGCTGAAGCTTTGTCCTACTTCTCGAAACTATCAATCAAAGTTCGCAGCTTTCTCCTTGGATTTGTCTCCGATTAATATTTAACTCAATACCCGATAAAAGTTTCGTCTCCCACTCTCAAACCCCATTCTTGAAGCCTCCTTTCGTTGTCTCTATCGATCACTGGGGCTTTCAAAGGAAACCAGGAACAGCAATGTCGGACGGCGAGATGAATATGAACATGGGTTCAGACGACATGCCGATGATGCACATGAGCTTTTACTGGGGCAGGAACGCCATAATATTGTTCTCTGGATGGCCAAAAGACAGTCTCGGAATGTACGTGTTGGCTCTGTTCGTCGTGCTTTTTCTGGCCATTTTCGTGGAGGCGTTGTCGGTGCCTCCAAGCTATAAAACAGGAACCAGTCCCGTGGTTGGTGCGTTGACTCAAGCCAGCGTTCATGCCGTTCGTATGGGTCTTGCTTACTTGGTCATGCTAGCTGTTATGTCCTTTAACGTCGGGATTTTCATAGCCGCTGTGGTTGGTCACGCCGTCGGCTGTTTTTTGGTTAAGGCTCGCGCTCTTGCCATCGTCTACCAAGGCGACCAGAACGGTCGTGTCTCCAGGATCTGGTAGAGACAGTAACTGACCGATCTACAATTTATGTTTCGTTCTGTTAAAATATTTGAGAAATTGTACTAATTATTAAATGGAAATAATGCATGATTTCACTATTTATTTTCTTAATTTCAATCTTTAAAATTTTTTGCTGCTTAATTTAACAGTAAAAATTTTAAATTGACTGATTTTATCTTTATTTTTCAGTTTAATTTAATTTAATAATCTTTGTTATTAAAATTGATTAATTTATTATTTAATTTTTATAAATTAAAATATACGAATTAATTTTTTTAATAATTTACTTTTTAATTATGCTTTAAATTTTTATAAAAAATAGTCTTATTCAATTTTTTAAATTTTTTTAATTTTATTCAATTAATTTTTATAACAATCTAATATTAATTGAATTTTTTAAACCTCAAACTTATTATGTTACTAATTTGATTTTTAAAACATAATTTCACCTTATTAATGGATTATTATACTAAAAAAGAGTAATGCCAAAAAAAAAGAGTGCACTTAGTAAATGTTATGACAAAACTATTTTTGAATAAATTTAATGACATAAGAGAGAACTATTACTTTGTTTTGATAGCAGTTTATTTAATAAGTATATGTAAAATATATTTACGAAAAGTAATTTTTATAACTGAAAATTATTACTTTTTATATTGTTATTAAATAAATTCTTAAATATATGTAATATTTTGTAATTTTTAAAAATAAGTTATAAATTAATAACTCAAAATTAAAACGACATCATTTTGGACCGTAAATGTGAAGGTCGGACCTGGGCAGTGCCATTGTGATCTGTGTTACAAAACGATAATGGCTGAATGCTGGACATCAACTAGTAAGTTGTCAATCCTAAACATAAACACAATCTTAAAAACTTCGTCACAAAATGGTGCATATGGGAGAAAGGCAACTTCTTCACCACCACTCTTCTGATTACCTTTCTTGTGACTTCCACCTGTGATCTGTTCTTCTTCCTTCTCTGTGGTTCCCACTCTCTGATATTGCCAAATAGTCCTTGGAATTGTTATCTTGTCCTCTTTTCAACTTCCTGCAAACGAAAACACAAGTAGAGACAAAGAGGAATCAGAGATTGCATATAAGAAACAAACTTTTGTAATGCTTAGCCCACCAGTTTCCTCTGCCCAAGTTTCAGAAGACCCGCTTTTGCTTCAGCTTCATATGACTTGTCAACTTTTCCCATCTAATAACAGTCAGAAACAAGAGGGGGCAAAAGAACCCGAGTCTAAACCTAAGCCTGATCAAACCAGACTTGTTTCGAAGGCTCGGCCCTGGCCTAACCTTTTGCCTCCCATCAAGCAAGCTAAGAATATAAGTCACGAACTTAAAAGTCTGCCACTTAGGACTCTAATTATTAACATTTCAAAATCAGCTCTTGCTTCACAAAATCTCCAGTTGTCATGTAGGCCATTTCACAGCGGTACATAGCTGTGTGTGTGCAGGGCGGATTTCCAGGACCTGAAGAGTTCTAGCATCAACTAATCTCAAACACTACGGACAACACGACAAGTTTTACAAGTGAAGAACTAAGGACTCACTGAAAATATAATTTTACTAACCAAAAATTTTAACATCACTTAAATGGAAAGTCACATAGATCTAAATATAGTTCAACCTAAGATGTACAGCTAAGAAGCAAATGCAAAAACCTGAGGCATCATCCACAGAAACAACATTAAAGACAAAAATCTTTGAAAAGCTTGTTTCCCGGAAACATCCCAAAAATTAGAAATCTGTGGTAGGGAAGGTTTAAGCCCCTTCAGCCAGCTTATGCTTAACCAAGTTAGTATAGACAAGCATGGCTGCAATAAGGCATAATCAACTGAATAGATATAGGGCATTTGATGTTCCTGTTCTCTGCTGCTTCATCCATTATGCTCAAAACTTCAAACCAGTCCTATCCTTCAATAAGGATCTAGATGAGGAATTGACTACCAAATAGAACAGAAAAATAAAGTTCCAACAAAACCCACTGAAGCCATATTCAAAAATTCCCACACTACCAATCCACTAAATTTCCTATTTGAGCTCAAAGCAGTACAATCAAAAGGCTAACACCGAATACTGAACCTATAGATCCCATAGCTAACTTCAGAGACAAGCAAAGTTATTGCCTTGAATGGAGCAATCCATAGGAAACTCACCTAATTGTTCAGACAAATTAACAAAACTATATTGTATTATGCATCACATAATTGTTGAAAGGGTAAGCAGTTATATGTATAAATGTATCCTGACACCTTTTCCATCACGAAGACGACTTTTAATAAAGTGTCCATCTCCTAGCATATTAAGCATCTTCAATACTAAGCAAGAGAGTTACATCACAGCAAGGCAGTCAGTATCATCAACGTAAATGCAATTGACTTGAGCAACAAAAGATGTCTAACCTTTAACAACATTTAAAAGCTTCCCTTTTAGCTCAGGCATAAAAGAAAAAGGGAAATCTTCATTAACATTTAAAATTGCAAACATAATAATATTTTCATTAGTACATTTAAAATTGTTAAATACTTTAGAAAGAAGATATTGCAAACACAATGACAGTGCACAATCTATGACCAAACTCAGACTTTCCCAATGTAAAGAAATTCAGTTCCTGTTTATGTCACAGGGTTACTTTTGCCATCACCTGTTTTAGCAAAAATCCTGAAAATAAAGCATGTTTTTCACAGAACTTCAAATATTGTCTCAAAGCCCAGTACAAAGATGAACATAGAATGCAGAGTAAATATCTATGAAGCTATAGCTTCATAATGTTCCCTTGGCGATTCCTCCTCCCCCTTCTTGTAATTCCTTGTATAAAATAGATCCATACTGATTGTTAATTCTGAAAGAGACAATTTCAAACTGCATTACAGAGGCTGCTAATTCACAAAAGAAAAAAAAGTGAAATGAAAAGCAACAGAAGCTGACAGCCATCAACGAACAAAGTATAAAGGGCACATAACTAATCAATCATAAAGTTTATTCTTTAGAAATATGGCAGTAAAGAGTGAATCTTTTCCTCCATTATAACCTGGTAGTACATACACTTATACATTCCCTATACCTGCTTTGTAACTCCAAAATCATCACTGACAACTTGAAGAAGATACATGCTGAGAAACATTAGCAAGGGAAACTGCTCTAAAAAACAAAATGATGTCAGATCGTTTAAAATTTTCAGGTCTTGCCTTGACCTAAGAAAATTCTATCATCTCAACCTCAAAATGAATTTAATCATCCTTTGATTTGGGGCAAAACAAGGCAAACATCCTCACCGTAGTGCATTTAAGGTTTCATCTCGAACTGAAACAAAAGAAAAACCTACTTTGAGAATAAAAAGGCAGGGAAAGCAAACAAAAGAAGAAAAAAATTTGGTGAATTCCCAATGATCCCAGAAGGAAAATCACAAAAAGGAATCTTCAAAACCAAACTAATGTACCTATATCCATCCTAATATCATTCATCACCTTCAACCTACGCATTACAAACTCAATTAAGCAAAACAAACACAATCATGGACACTTTGCCATTGCCATTTCACCATTCAACATTGTGGGAATGCCTTCCAGAAATCCCACCAGCATCTTTCTTTTTCCCATTGATCCAATGACTATCGTTTTGGTCATTTCGAAAACCCATAACTAAGTACTCCCACTAGACACTAACCTCCATATACAGATGTACAAAACTGGACCACAACACCATCCATTGTTCTAAAGGTACAATCAAATAAGACCTGAACATTACTTCACACTTAAAACTCATTCACAACAAGTTAAGCGTAAACAAATTAAATATAAAAAGACATTACGGGCTAATCATCCTCAGATGGTCTATCATCATCTCCACCTGATCTCATCTCACCTTCAGTCAAACTTCCAGAACATTTATAGTCACAACCTAAATCAAAACTCAACACCAACTCTCTCTCAGACGCAAAACTTGTGTTAACTAGTTTTAACTTCGGTATTAAAAATTACAAATAAATAGGAAAAGAACCTCTTCTCTAACTCAGTGGGCTCTTTCTTCTTCTTCTTCTATAGCGGGCTTAGCCTCCGCCGTCACAGTCAGACCCATCAAGAAGGTAAACGTGGCCGGATTATCCAATCAGCGTCGACGCTCGGAGGTATCAACCGTCGAAGAGAACCGTACCATTCAATTTTTTAAAACTAACTTGGAAGCAGAATAAGAAAACGACATCGTTAATACTTTCGCGCCAAAAATATAAAAGCGGGCCTATGCTAAGTCCTAGTCAAAGTAGGACTGGACAGTCCAAAGCCTAGTTAGGCTGGCTAATGTGGACTCTTTGTTGGTCCATTGGTGCCAGTTAACTCGATCTGACCCGACCCAATAACAATAATTAAAGTACAAGTCGAATGGAGTTTTAAATAATCCCACTAATTATGAATAGAGTATAGTTTTGATCAGAACTTAAATAATCATATTAATTAGGGATAATTATTTAAAAAATTAAAATTTACTCAATTTTATAATACTGACTTTAACTTTAAAAAATGACCTTAAAATGTTCCAACTGTTAATTTTTAACAAAAATAGTCCGCCGTTAAGATTTTCTTTAAAGTGAATGACATGATGAGCTACGTCAAATTAGATTTTTATCACAATTTGCATCTGTGTTATGTATGAATTTTATTATTTAATAAATTTAAAATATTAAAATAATTATACAATCCTTCTTATGTTTTAATATTTTAATTTACTTAATAATAAAATTTATATGCGGCACAAATATAATATGTGACGACCTTGTGCAAGGGTAGGAAAGACATCTGCCCAAAGCCCACTCTTTACTTGCCACTATTTTGTCTTTTTTTGTTTTTTAACGGGAGCTCACTCTTGACATTCATAACGAATAAAATGAGACAAAATAAGAGCTCTTTTCTTACTTTATTCAGAGCCTATAAAATGCTAAGAACGACGCTGTAATCACAGGGCAAAATGGTAATATAACATAGCTCGTCGTGTAATTCATATTAACGAAAAACTTAGGTCGAGTTGAGTTTTAAATAACCTTAATAATTACAAACAAAGACAATTCAAACCTTATTGATTAAGTACAACATAACATATTAGATGGAGTTTTAAGAATAGGCCAACTGCTAACCACCAATCTTCAACGAGTGGATGTTTTTCATCATCCGTTTTATTTTCTTTAATTTCGTTAACTTGTAGGTTAAGGGAAAGTTTGGAAAGTCTTTGTATATTGTGTTGAATCAAACGTCACGGTGTTAGATTTTAGTGGTGTTTACGGTATCTACAACTTTAGGTAACTCATAGTAAGTTGCGTATCGATCAAACCATTCACTAACTATTTGTTTTTTTATTACCTAACTTACAAATATCTTGGAACATGTAAAAGTTTTGGTAACAAGTCGAGTCAGTCCGTTTGAATTTGATTAGAGACATAATTAAATTAAAGTATACAACTAAATTAATTCATGTTATTAAAAATTGCGTTATTTTAAAGAATTAAATTAAAATAACATTATTTTATAAAATTAAAATAAACGTATATAATGTACACGGCCTTTTATTTTGCGGGAGTCTAAAGAGGGTCATAACGTATGCGGTTTATCATTTATATTTTTACAAAAAAGATTGTTTATGTGATTTAAATATGTTTAAGGTTAAAATAGTTTAGTCACTATTTGACTGTCATAAAATTTATTAAAGATTAAATCAAATTGAAATTTGTTTAAAATAATTAAAAATTTGTCTTTACTTATTAAAAAATTTAAAGTTTGATTAAAAATGAGGCTATTAAATGAAAAATAATTTATTTTAGCTTATAAAATTGATTAATTTAAAAAAATTGATCGATTAATTAATAAAATGATCAATTTTTAACAACAAAATTATTAAACTAAATCAAACCTAAAAAATAAAAATTAAACTACACAATTAGTCAATTCAAAATTTTCACAGTTAAAACTATTGAACCTATTCATTTTTTTAATTAAATTTTATCTCGGTTTGGATTTAATTTCCTATACATTAGTAAAATATAATTAATTACACACATGCTTTGACATGACTTGTACTCCAACGTTTAGAACGAGTCTTTGTTATTCTAGTAAAACTACGTATTTTTCCTTGTTAACCTCTATTAGTCCATATTAAACTTGTGCTTAATTATGTTGCAAAGCTAATCATCAATCACAATCACAACAAGGACTAAACAGGGTTGATAATTTCAACTTGCCTCTGATCTATAATTAATGGGTTAGGCTTGAATTAATCAAAATTTAGATACTGTTAAAGTTTAAAAAACAGTTCAATTAATACAAATTTATTTTATGATCGTACCGTTTTAATTAAAATTTTCAAAATGGTATTATTTTGATCTAAAAATTTTAAAAAAGGGTTAATTTCGTATAACTTCTCGTATTTTGACAAACAATTATATATTTATATTAGTCATTCATTTTTAAAAATTATCAAATATTGCATTCGTATTTTATGTCGTCAAGGTATTATTAAAAACCATATTTATGAACATAAAAAATGGTATCATTTTAAAGTTTGAGGAACTAAATAATTTTACCCAATTAATAATTATATTTATTAAATTTTCTTATATTTTGACATATTATCAATGTACCCATTAACTTTTAAAAATTATCAACAACTCCATATAATTTTAAAAAATGAGTTTAGTTTTATGTATATAAATAAGATTCTTAACCATAATTTGACAATAGGAGAGTCAAAAGACTTATTAACTAAAACACAAAGTTATCTATAAAAAAAACTAAAACACAAAGTTGATATTTGATAGTTTTTAAAAATAGGAGATTAAAGTGATGGTTTGTCAAATTCCAATATGATAAAATTTTAAAAACTTAAACTAAAATGATATTAATTTGAGATGACTCGCCTCGAACCAAAATTAAGACTAAATTGAACTAGATTGTGTAATACGTAGTACAAACTTTATTACGTATCCAGGATTAACATGAAAGGATTAAAAACGATGGTAATGCGGAGTACTTGATTTTAGTTTCATCTATGATTCTGATGCCAATGTCGAGCTTCAAACAATCATAAATCTCCCAAAACCTTTATGGGAAGTGTTTACTAACACATGGTTTAGATTTTTTTACAAATTTCTTAATATGTAAGCTCTCTTAAAGGGTTAGAAATTTCTTATACGTACGATTGATATGAGCAACTGCATGAGACCTTAACTTTTATATAACTTTCATATCGAGCTTCTCCATCACAAGGTTGATATAGATCCGGTCTACACTAATTAGGAACCATTTTTTACTCGGACTCTAATTCATTAATCTAGATCATTTATTGAGTCACTTTATTATCTTTATCTTGATCAAATTACGTAATTTAACCGATAATTTATTGAAAACTAAAAAATGCATGGAAATGATAAAATTATCCAACAATTGAACTTAAAATTAAGCTCAAATCTCCTATACTCCTAATCATTATTAACCTAATCCATTATCATGCCTACGAATGACAACATTATGTTTTCCCTTAAAGCAATAATCATGAAATGCACACACACAGGCCAATCACTGAGGAACCAGGGTCAACTTAATGTGCTTTTGTCTGAATATTAAACTAAAGTATTATATATATATATATATGTAAGGCCCAAGGTTTGTGGGATTTGACACGCGAGATTGCCGTGTTATATGCAAGGGAACAAAGCCGTACGCTATCTTAGAACTCTTAATACATAATTAACGGTTTAAACAATGTTTATACATTGTTGTCTTTATCAAAACTGTCTTAACTTCTATTAAGAGGTGTGCAAGTGGAAGAGTTAAGAGCTAAGGTTCAAATCAAAGTGGAAGGAGTGTAATTCATTTCAAGCTTTAAAGAAAATTAGTTATCATTTGGATCAAACACATTTCTTGTCAAATTATTTATTTGAAAATAGAAATAATAATAATAATAATAATAATAATAATAATAATAATAATAATAGATCAAGAAAAGATTAAAATAATATTAATTTAGTCTATTAATTCTTTGATTATTGAATAAATAATTTTTATTCAATTTAGTTTAAGCTGATCTTTTCGAGTCTAGCTAATTTGATAACGAGTCAGATTATTAATCAAATCAAAGAATAAATCGAGGTCGTTTTAATCAATTAAGTCCTAATTATTGAGCAATAATACTAATGTTTTAAAAACTATATTATAATTCAAACCAATAAAACAAGGGATTTAAAGTTTAAAATTTTAACTTTTGTTAGGTCATTATCAAAATTGGTATATAATTGAAGAATCTGAGCATAATTGAAAAAAGAAATTGTTATTATTTATTGAAAATTTGAAATTTAATTAAAAAAGAGGTAATTAAATGAAAATTAATTTAGTTTATAAAAGTCAATTAGCTTATAAAAACATGTCAATTAATTAGTTTTTAAATAAAAAATTATTAAAATAAATCAAACTAAAAAAGTTAAAAATAGAACTAAAAAGTTAATTGGTTCAAAATTTTCGTAGTTAAATTGATAAAATTAGTCTAATTTTTTAATTATTAAACAAAACGATTATTTTGTTCAAACATATTTAGGTCAAACCCTTTGGAATCTAACCTGAGATTGATCAATTAACTTCAAATTAATTTAAAGATTATTACCTACAGTTTAATATAATACAATGCTCATGCGAAGGACAAGCAGCAAAAAAAAAGGTTCAACTTGTCTCTTTATAGTTGTTGTATCTACATCGTACGTGAGGAACTGTTGGTGCGTTTGGTTCAGTTGGTTGAGCAACCATTGATTTTGGATTCCTCCTCCATGCCAACAATAACTGGGCCATCGTAGATCTGTCGTCACGAATCGACGGTCCATGTAGTTTTTGTCAATGCCACCTAATCTACTGATTAAGCACTTGGTAAGGAATTCTCTTAACTTGAGACGATCCTCTATCCTATTATTTTGTCTCACTCTATCTTAGCCATCTATTTATG
>JANVCL010000004.1:28912655-28923858 GCA_026546855.1 Erythroxylum incrassatum | reverse complement strand
CATAAATAGATGGCTAAGATAGAGTGAGACAAAATAATAGGATAGAGGATCGTCTCAAGTTAAGAGAATTCCTTACCTCTCACATAAATAGATGGCTAAGATAAAACGGGACAAGAGTAATGGAACAGAAGATCAGGTCTCAAGTTACATAAATAGATGGCTAAGATAAAACGGGACAAGAGTGACGGGATAGAAGATTTGAAGGATCCTAGCTTAAGTGAGGTCGTGTATTTGAACCGCCCTCATGTATACAGTCATTTAAAACTTGAGGTCAGAACTTTACTTCCCGCAAGAAACATACTTAACTCAAACGAAGATTAGTCTTAGTGTAGATGACTTAAAAGTAACTTCTCATAATTAGATGGCTAATATAGAATGGGATAAGGGTAATGAAACAGAAGATTTAAAGAGTCCTAGCTTAAGTGAGGTCGTAAATTCGAACCGCCCTTATGTATTCTGTCATTTAAAACTTAAGGTCATAACTTTACTTCTCAATAATTTAAAAGTAGCTTCTCATAATTGAAACCTTTTTAAG
Organism: Erythroxylum incrassatum; assembly: GCA_026546855.1. Taxonomy (NCBI): domain Eukaryota; kingdom Viridiplantae; phylum Streptophyta; class Magnoliopsida; order Malpighiales; family Erythroxylaceae; genus Erythroxylum; species Erythroxylum incrassatum. Next base: position 28,923,323 of record JANVCL010000004.1, on the reverse strand, counting down.
AGACTCCATGAAAAAAAATTAAGGAAAAAAATAGAATTTATAATAATTAATTAATTAATTAATCAAACTATCATTAAATGCTTAGTTGAACTTTTAGAAAATCAAAAAAAATTTAAAAATAAACGTTTGATTGTAAAATAAAAAATATTTTTTAATAAATATAATTTATTTTAACAGAAATTTTTTTTGACAATTAAAATATAACTCTTTTTTAAATGATTAACCGACTTCTTAAACAAATTTCTCATAAAAATTCTACCCATATACTTAAATATAGTACGTCACTTTCAAGGATACTTAAGGGGAAAGGTTCAACTTCAATTAATTAAAAAAATCAAAATTGTGATTACATTGACAACAGGCGGAAAGATCAAAGAGATTAATAAAGAGAGACGACCGAGTCAAAATCATGCGAGAACATGGGGCGCACGCACGATCGCCACAAACGACACACCTGACTCGTTCCGGCACAAGTGGTGCGAATCACGAGGTGTTGGTTTGGAAAACAAATTAAATATTGCACACAAATGTATGGCCCTTGGGAGACGGGGTATACAACCACCAGCACAACCACCGTCAAACACCGGACTCGGCGGGGAAAACAGCTAAGTCTGGTGGGGCCTTAAAGCGACGGTCGATAAAGCCAGCCAAGTTTTGGGTCAAATTCCCAGTAACTCAGAGGTCTGTGAAAAGTTAAAGATACGAGAAGATCTTTTAACAGGAACGCGTTAAACACACTGACGACGTGTAAAGGCAGAGAATGCTTCCCTCTTAAGCAAAATAAACCGTAACCCAGGCAGTATCCTCCGGTTCGTCATTTTTTAACACCATTTTAATCATTTAGTTATTGAACAAAGTGGAAAAGATAAAAAGAGGGAAAGAACAGAGAAGAAGGTAGTGAATTTCCTGCAAAACAATGGAACAAGTACCACCACCACCTTCCCATTACATAGATTCAGCTTTCTTTCTTATTTTACCCCCCAAAACAGATGAACCCTAAAACCATAATCCACCATTAGCGTTTGCAAAAACACAAACTGATCATTTCCCCAAAAAATATGAACTTATTTTCCCCTAATTTTTCTTGTTTTCTTCATTCTTGTTTAATCCTGTTTCTTCTTCATCATCTTCTTCTTCCTTTCTATACCCTTACTACTACTATTACTACTAACACTTCTTTCCTATAGCAAAAACCAACAAGCTTTTCCCTTTTTCTGTTTTTATTTTATTTTTTTAACTAAAACCTGAATCCCCTGCTTCTTCCCTAAAAACACCACCACCCAAGGTTTTCAGTAAGTCCACTCTTGTGGTAATCTGACTTCAGTGTTCATCCCCTGATGTGGCCTGAAGCTTCGCTTCTGATGAGAGACAACGTTGGCGTTGCCACCATGGAGTGTTAGCGCGATATCTAAACAAAAAACAGATCAAATAACGAGATGAATCAGAAAAATAAGATAAAACCCCTTATAATGAACACCCAAGTAAATAGATCAGGTCAGGAGCTGATGGGGAAAATTACCACAGTCGGATGTTAAACCTCCATTGAAGCGAGGTTGAAGCTGAGGCTGAGCACCCATGTCGTCCAAGTTCAAGTTCAAAGCCTGCACAACTCTAGCCGGTAGCAGAACGGTAGAACAACCTGTGTGTACAAATTAATCCAGAATCAAAACCAGATCAAACCATTAAAACATAAATCTCCACTCTGGAATAAAAACAAAAGGCTTCTTTTAGGTCATGGTTCTTGCTAAAAACCAGATTCACTACGTTATACGAACGAGTAAACAGTTAAAAGTGTTTGAATGAGCAAGTAACAAGAGACCAACTTGTCTTCTTGCGGGTGGTCTCCGTCTGGGTACCGACACGACGAGGCAAGAACACGCCTGTTCCGGTGGACTCTCTTTTGCCTCCATTGTTCCCGAGAAACACCGCCCTCATACCCGACCCACCTTGCTGTTGCTGTTGTAGAGTTGGCCAAGCATTAGCAGACAAACTCATAAGTTGTCTAGTACCAGTATTACACCTTCCTCTGATGTTGTGTACCGGTTGTTGAGGTTGGTACAGTCCAGTACCTTTGGCCTGTTGCCCTCCCCAAACACCACAGTTTTGTTGCTTCAAGATTTGTTGTTGTCTCAGCCTCTGAAACTACAAAATGTAAAGCTTCTTCGTTACACAACAACCAAAGATTAGTTGTTTCTTTTTAGTGTTTGTCACAACTGTATTTCAAAGCCTACCTGAGTTGCTTGCAACTTATGGTAATCGGAAAGTGACTGTTGCAAGTATAAACCAAGCTCTGCGTTTTGGTTCTGGTTGTTCGCCGGAACAGAGACTGGTGACCGTGTTCTTGGTACAGACAAGAGTCCTCTGTTTTGGCCGTTGAGACCAAACCGTTCCTCGTTCACCCTCATCCTCGCTACTTCTCCGGCAGCGGCGTACAGCAGATCCCAAGTCCCCGGCGGCGAGGACACCTGAGAGGGTCCGTTCGGGCTTCCAAGGCTCGACCCCCTTCTGCAACCACACCCACTTCCAGCAGCACATAACGTCGATTGCGGTGAACCAGAGACAACCCATCCCTTCAAAGAAAATCAATAACAAAAAGAGAACCCATAGTCAGTAATCATTTTCAAACTATACAAAACGAATCAAAACCAGTCCGTTTGATTCACTACCTTAGAGTTTTCCGTCGCGAAGCACCGTTCCCGTCTCGCAAAGTCATCATCAAGAGTCGAGTGAACCATTTGACGGGTCAACCCAGCGAGAAAATCCTCCTCATCACTCTCCGTTTCGGTGGAACCCACAACCGAAGCAACCGGAGAGCTTAGATCCGAAGACCCTTTACCAAAACCATAAGGAACCTCAAATGGGAACAGCTGTTTGCCATATTCAACTTCCATACCACCACCAAAAACCTTCAAACCATTTCCACCACCACCACCATCCACAACAGTTTCTTCATCTGAAAGAAACTGCGGTGGCAACCAAAATTCACCGTCGTTTAAGCTATCTGCCATACTGAAACCACACACAGAGACAGCTCCAAAGAACCAGAACTTAAAAGACTAGCAATTGCTGTGTTTCTATGAGAAAAGCTTAGTGTTACTCACTCAAGAGCAATTAGGGGGAATAGAGACAGAGCATAGGGGGGTATATGTAGAGTCAGAGAGGTGTAATTTACATTGTAATTTAAAAAAGCAAGCTTTAATTAAAAGTAATAAAGTTCCAGTTGCCGAGGATTGAAGGTGGGGACCACGCGCGGTGGTGGAGGGGGAGTGGGTCCAGTATAGAACTGGCGCCAGGTAAGTGAGTGGGCTACTCGGCAAGCATGTGACTGGGCCACCGGAGAGATTTTTTTCTTTTTTTTCCAATTTTATCCTTCCGCTATTTCTTGATTTTGCACTGTAATGATGGGACCCAGTTAGGAACTACATAACTTCCCGGCACGACGTGGGGTGGAAGTGTTCCACACGCGTTTCACACTCCCACTCTGTCACGTTCCATCTTTTAAAATTCTCTTTGATAATTAACCCAAAAAATATATCTATATGTAATTACATCATCGGTTGCAGTTTACCCACTGACTTTTGTCCTTCCCTGCAGTCCACGTGGCACTATAGGCACTGTCTGTCTCTCTTTTAAAATCTTTTTAATTCAAGGTTTATAATATGTAAAATAATATTTAAAATAAATTACTTAATAAATTATAAGCTATTTAGTTAAATTATTGGTTTAAAATTTATTATGATAAAAATAAATTCCAATTTTTATACTTAATTAAAAATATTTATATTTAAATTAATTCTCTCTATGGTAAAATTTAAGTTTAATTTATTATTTTAAATTCTAATTTTATAACAAAATTTATTATTATTATTTTTATAAGTATATATAATTAATTGTTGATAAAAAATACTCCTGAGGCTTTAAGGTCATTGTCTGTAGGTTGTGTACTCAGGTGACAGGATACTGAACTAGTTACTCGTTCCATTGCATCCCTGTGAGTGAACATGCCCATACTCCCTTTTCAGGGAGATCAAGATGGCAGGGTGAGAGACCATCATGATCCTTTTTCTTGATCAGTCAAAACCAAGGGTTGAGATTTAAGGCTGGTTTTGTTGGGTTGGGGAGTTCCCCTTTCCTTTTATTGATTTGAGAAGCAAAGCAAAAGGAATTGGATTGAAAATTGCACGTAACCCTAAAACACCCTAAACCATGTGTTTTAAGATAAAGTTACTTCTGACCAGTTTTTTCTTTTTTAGTTTACTTACCTAAAATGCCTACCAATCTTGTCTTATACCTTATGATGTGGGACTGAACGGTGACACACACAGAGTTATAAATGAATAGTTCTTAAAAAAAACCGAAAAATTCGAAGTTGTCATTATTTAAATACGCAAACTTTGAATTGACGCAATCGTTTACAAATTATGTTAATCGGGTATTTTACATTAGACAAATTTCGTACGACAGACTCAACCAAAAGAGTGCAAATAAAAAGATTAAAAAAGAAGACATTTAAAAATAAATTTTGTTATCCTCACCTTCTAACTTCTATATATGTTAGTAAAACATTAATAGTACGTGGCAGCGAGACTTCAAATCACGTGCCGACTGGATTAAACTGTCGACGGCCGTTTCTTTTTTCTTAACTGCCGTTTATGTCTCCATTACGGCGTGTCCTTTCTAGTTGCCAACTTGCCGGCGTGGGACGGCGCTTGTGTTTCTTCGTTCGTCTTGTTAAGCGGACGCAAATCCCGCCATCAACTCTACTTCATAAACAGTCTGAGGTCCATAAATTACAGGGCTTTTTATTTTTCCTTTTACTGTGGAAAATAGTTCAGAACGTGATAGAGACGTGCTTACCTGCGGACGGCGACAGAGCAGGACTCCTAAAGTGGATACAAAGAGCATTTAAAGACCACTCTTTTTCTGACAGTACGTCTACCACTCGCGATATTAGTGGTTCGAATGACTGCACACTGGTGTGTTGGTCGAACCGTGTCTTTCACATACGTTCCCAGCGCTTGTGCAAGGATGTAGAGTAGGTCGGCTGCTGAGTGTACACTGTATACGGATAATCGGTGCAAAGAAAAAAATAAAATATTTATAATTAGTTATTATTTTTATTTTTAAATAACTAAATATAAATAAAGTAAAAGCCATAGAGGTTACTTTTGTTTAATTAAAATTTCTTTAATATTTGATTTTTTCGAAAAATCATTTTGTAATTTCTCAAAATTTTTATGATAAAAATACCTACGAAACAATATGAATATCAATTTTATATTAATCAAACATTATTATAACTCAATTCTTAAATTTCACATTTTTTTAAATTATAAGTATTATTTGATTAGAATAATATTCACACCGTGAATATTTTGTCATTATTTTAAACAATTTTAAAAATTAAAAAATAAAAAGTATTTTTTGATAACTTTAAAGATTGAATAAATTTTCAATATCTTCTATCCGTATAAATAATTAATATTTTTTCTAGTCTTAAAAATGTTTGAAATGTATATATACACATATATACGATAGTGTCTCTATTAATTAAGGATAAGATTGCGTATTTTTTTTATCTTTCCAAACCTCTAATTAAGTTGTACTATCCATGTATTAGTGGGGATGGCAATGAGTTGGACTCGGCCAAGCTCAAATTATGTGTTGGGAGGTTCGGAGTCTGGTCAGGGCCCCAATGGGCTAGTAGTCGTCGTCGTCGCCCGATCACTTATAGTTTTTTTAAAAAGTTGACAAAATGACAACGTTTTGTACCTTTTCGTCTGATCACATGTTGAGTCGAGCAGAGACAATTTCGATGTTACCCTGACTCTCGATCCGATCAAATCAAACAGTCTCAACTTATGGTCCTATCAACTCGAGACAAAGTTAGGCCGGATGATATTTTTCATTCCTTTGTATTAAATATATTTATATATATGTATTAAAGAGAGATAAAATATCCTTTTTTTAAGAGAGATAAAATATACTATTAAATAACTTTACCTATTTTTGTGGTGGTTTTTTTTTCTCATTCTCTTAATTCGGCGCCGAAAGAGGTACAAATTAAGACACCATTATTTGACTAACGCGACTAATTAAGAGGGAATGAATAAGTCACAAGTTGTGTCTGAAACGACAGGACTTTTCGTGCCTCGCACTTCCCACCTAAGACACACACCCAAAGATCTTGTCATGGCCCACAACATTTATTAAAATAAGGACTTTTTTTTAATGGTATTAAAATAAGGACTTTGAAAATTCTAAAATTGGATGCCATTTAGTGTAAAGTAAATTAAGTTATCTCATCACCTTCAAATTCTTAAATTCAAGATAAACAAATTAAACTATACCTAAAATAATAATTTATCATAATTATTCAAGTACTAATTTAACGTTTGAAAATAGTCTTTCTATTAATTAAAAATAAAGTTATATATTATTTAATTTTTCAATTCTTAGTAAAATTTTTACTGGATTCTTACTATTGATGTAGCATTAATTTTACTCAAATTTAATTAATTTTAATTAAGTTTAATAATATTTGATTAGTTTACATATAATATTCATATCAAGTAAATTTTATAATTGTCTTAATTAAATTATAAGAATATGATTTTTAACTAAAAATAAAAGATATTTGAGAAATTTAAATTTTAAAATTTTTCTAAAACTTCTTAAATCATAAAAAAGTTTATATATAAAAAAGTTTATATTTTTACATGTACAAACTTTTAAATAATAAAAAATTAGCTTTTTAATAGGAGTGGTATTAAGAAAAGATTCAAACCAATTGAAGGATTTGATAACTTACTTTTTGAGAGTTATTAATTTTGTTTGATTCTTAATTTATAATTTATCTTATTTAAAGTTGACTAAATATAATATTGGGATGTTAATAATAATTATAATTTTTATTATATATATGTATAATAAAAAGAAAAAAATAGATAGGAGGATTATAAATTATTATCTCCTTATCGTTAATGATTACATTGGCAAGGGGCGGCGCATGCAATATGAATAATTAATTAATGTGTGATGTGAATGTCTCTTAGAAGCAAAGATACTCCTACGTGGTGGAGTGCATGTGATTAGTGACATAGACGAGCATTAGTGGGAACTGGGAACTGAGACACCTCTAAGACCAACAAGCCGGCCCCCTTTTTGATCATGTGTTTTGTGTTTTGTTTTATGTTAGAGAACAAACAGGTTTAAACAAATATCGACAAATGCTAATGGCAGATTGAATCGATGAGCATACATCATTCGTGATTCGCACACTTTGTCCGATGCACACACAGACGGCGAGACGACGAAGGGCATCAGAATTCAGAAGTTGATCGCCTGCACGAAGTTAGAATATATATATATATAAGTGGACAAGTCACAAATCTCTGCAACTGGGTTGTGTCTTATCCCATCCAAATTGCGCTTTTTAGGGGAAAATCTGCAAAAGGGTATCTAAAAGAGGATATGATTTTCGGTTATGGGGTCTCCCAAATGTGGAACGAACGATAATAATTTGTGTTGTGTTTGTGTTTGACATAATTGAAGCAACCGTTTGGGGAGAGTTAGTGGAGTCCAGGTATGAAGTGGGTCTTCTTAGGATTCTCAGAGAGTTGAAGTGAAATGATTTTTAGGGTTTATCGAGTGATTTTGAAGCTTCCATTATACCATCTTTTGTTTCTCCAGCTTTCACTGCCTTTTGCTTTTCTTTTTCTCTTTTGGTTTTTTGAGGAATGGCCATTTTCTTTGAAATTAAGGGAAAAAAGAAGAAGCAAAGTAGGTCAGCTTCCATACCGACTCCAGATTTTGCATCTCTTTTTTCTTCTGTTCTTTGGAGTGAACCCCACAACTACATATAATTTCAGTAAGGGTGCTTAGGGATTTGTGTTTGTGTCCAATGCTTTTAAGAACCAACTAGTAAAATAGATATTCATAAAATTGATTAAAGATATAATAAAATTGAAGAATTTAAAAATTAAGTTTAATTATAAAAGAGAATATTAAATAAAATTAATACAAATTTGAAATTTTTACTTTTAAATTGATCAAATCAATTTATATTTTAAAATATTAGTTGCATGTAATGTTTTGTTCTCGTCTCATCTTAGATATAACAATAACATTCATTATAAATTTCGCTAGATGTAGGATTTGAAGAGGTTCAATAGTATACAATTTTATTCTTGAACAAAAGGGAGGTTGTCTCCAAATAACTCATATGTATGAATGAAAATAAAGATAGAAATATGACCTAAATAGATCATTTGTTCAGTAAATAAATAATTAAATTAAGATTAGTTGTATAAAAAATTTAGATTTTATTCAATTTTTTAGTATTAACCCAAAACTTTAAAAATAATGTTAAACTTTAGCTTTCAATTTCAAATAAAATAACCTGATATTAAATTTTTTATTAAATCGAATGACACAATGAATCATGTAAATTTATATATTTGTCAAACAGATACCATATAAGATAGTTTTGATCCGTATTAAATTTATTATTTAATAAATTAATAAATGTTAATATTTATGAAAAACCCTAAAACAAGATTGCCCCCCTCAACATAATAAAACTATTTTATGTAATAGCCATGTGACAAATATATATGGTTGGGTCGGTCTCGTTAGGCTCAGGTCCAAACCCGGAATGACATATGGGTCGGTTGGCCTATTCATTAACAATGACCTAATGGTGACCTAAACCTAGCAAATATTGGTTATATAAGGTACTACTCCATTGTGACACAGGTACGACTTTAAAATCCTATTATTCTTTATCTCTAGCCACCAAAATCCCCACAAGAAAAAGACTAACTTAAGCGTCGGAGGAGCCTACCGACAGTCAACCCCCGGTGTGCTTTCATTGTTTTGCAGGAATTCACTAGCTAAAGACAACCAATCTCATGGATCCAAGTAACGGCATCCAGCTTCAGCAGATTCAGACAGAACCAATATAAATTTAACATAAGACTTTTTTAAGAGAAAACTTAATATATGACTTTTTTTAACCAATTGGAAATTAAAACAATTTAACATTGTTTTTAAAATTCAAATTATTATTAAAAACTAAAGAAAATAAGAGAATTACTTTTATAATTTATTCAATTAAATATAATTTCTTGCCCTGTAACTATAGTGAGCTCAAATCAAGTTGATTAAGTGTCAATTCAAGCTGTGATTGAAAATTTACTTTCAACTTAATGAATTGAACAACATTAATACCTCACTTAGATAAAGATATGACTATACCTTATTTGATTAATCTAAATACTTACCAAACTGGCGTGACTAGAACAATATAAACTATAGTCCAAAGTTGAAAATTATGCATGTTATGTCAACTTTACACGCACATCACAACCAAAACTCTTTGTGTTTCCATTATATTATATTCACTTAGCTTAGGTAGTTTAGTTCTTACACTAATAAACAGAAAAGAACCAATTTGAAAGCCATAGTTTCAACTTACCGAAAGCTTTGATTCTAACTCTAAAACTCGTTTTGAATCATATTCTTCACCTTCCTGATCTTTCAATTCACACAAACAATATAAAACATGTTTTTACTAATTAACAATTCAAAATTAAACGATAAATTCGATAACGACTGATATTAAAATTTAAAATAAAATTTAGAATTTGAAAATTCTGAAAAATCCCCACCTAACCCTTGAATATGCAAAAATGTGAGCAACACTATCACGAAGATTTGATCATACATCAAGTGGGAACATATGTGACTATTCACCTCCCTAGAAAAGGTTCTCTTAAGCGAATAAAGAGATCGAAATCACGGGGAGGTGGATCCATAAAGTAATAAAAAGCCAATTTGGGGAAGACAAAAAGAATGGAGACATAGAGTCAAACAAGGATGGCATAAAGAAATCAGAAAAACTCAAATTTAACAATAAATTTAAGAGAATCAAAATAAATTAAAAAAATACCCGTATCAAGTTTAATCTCAAATTTTATAACGTTTTTCTCGCAATTAAAAAAAACCCATCTCAAGTTTAATCTCATACTTTATAACGTTTCTCTTATAATTATTAAATTTATTAGAAATAACATCTTTAATAGTTAAGCATAAGATTACGTAATATTGAATCTAGTGTTAATATATAAATAATTTAATTTATATAATAATTTATGAATTAAGAAAAACAATTTTCTAAAAGATTGTCGGTTAGTGAGGTGGGCATGGTGACGGTGTGAAGGGGCACATGGGGATCTTTACAAGTAATTGAACTTGGCCCCTTTCATTTCTTCTTTAAAAAGCCATTTGATCTTATCAGGACTACTCATTCACACGTGTGTATCTGTTGCTCTCGCAAGTGTTCACGTGAGCTTGCACAAATTGCCAATTCTAGGGTTTGTCGCCGTCGACGCATTCCCATTTGCCAAAAGGCCCAATTGCAAGTGCCAGCCCACACACTATAAATTCTTTTAGTTATTACTTTAATTTATCAAATTTGGGTAAAGTGAAAAAAAAAACTCAAAATTTAAAGAACTAAGAAAATTTCCTGACAAATAAAATTTAAACATAGAAAATAAAGAGATTTATTTTACTAATTACTTTTGTAAATTTCAACCTTAATATAAACTTTAATATTACTACAATTAGGGATGGCAACCCGATCAACCTGAAGTCAACGAACTTGAC
>JANVCL010000004.1:28873917-28887814 GCA_026546855.1 Erythroxylum incrassatum | reverse complement strand
CTTGTTCATGTTTTTATTATCCTTATACCATATCATGTATGAATTGGCATGTTGATTTGGATATGTTGCTTCCGCTGCAAAATGATTTCTTAAAAGTTTTGAAATCTACTGTTTCTTCAAACAAAGCATGCTTTCTTTTTCTGATCCAACATAAGTGTATGGCATATTATGCATGAGCTTAAAGAAACATTTCTAAGCCTCTCATAAATTACTCACATTTACTATTCTAACCTTCCCACAAGTAATGGGACGTTACAAAGACCTAAAAGACAAAGTCTATCGTCCGAGGGATAAAAAATGGTATAAATGATAGGGTTAGATGATTAGAGAACAAAGGGAGAAGTCCTGGCTTCACAATCAAAACAGACGAATGAACGATAGCTGACGAATGCCACAAAGCAGATGAATGCTGCAGAATAGACGAATGGACAAAGGCAGAAGAATGCTACAAAGCAGATGAAAGGGAGAAGGTAGACGAATGCCACATGGCAGACGAATGCCGCAGAATAGATGAATGTCAGAAGTCAGACGAATGCAGCGGAACAGACAAATGGATGAAGGCAGACAAATGCCACAAGGAAGACAAATGCTACAAAGTAGACGAAAGAGAGAAGGCAGATGATTGCCGCGAAACAAACGAATGGACGAAGGCAGATGAATGCCACAAGGCAGACAAAAAATTGTACAGACGAAACCCGAGTCAATTTAAGACGAAGCAAAGTCAACTTAACACGATACAACGTTTAGGGCAAAGCAGGTCAACTTAAGACGAAGTAAAGTCAACTTAAGATGATGCAATGCTTAAGACGAAGTGATGTCATCACAGACGAAGCGTCCTATACGGACGCTACACCTTAACAAACGATGCATCTCTATAGACGATACATTCCTACAGTCGAAGTGACGTCATCACAGACAATATGACGTCATTACAGATGGAGCGTCTTATGTAGACGATACATTTTGACAGATGATGCATCTCTATAGATGATGCATTCCTACAGACGAAATGACATCATCACAGACGATGTGATGTCATTACAGATGAAGCGTCTTATGTAGATGATACATTTTGACAGATGATGCATCTCTACAGACGATGCATTCCTACAAACAAAATGGCGTCATTACAGACGAAACGTTTTATGTAGACGATACATTTTGGCAGACGATGCATCTCTAAGACAAAATACGTCATCACAGACGATGTGACATCATTACGGACGAAGCGTCTTATGTAGACAATACATCTCCCCCTTATAAAGACCATAACTTTCAACTTTGTAGTTTAAACTTTCTATACTATATATCGATGAAAAGCTAGACAAATAAACTATAACTTCCAGAGGACAACTTTAACTAATTTAGCCTCAATTAGTCTAGTTTCCCCTTGGAAGTCAACTCTCAATTTCTATCCTTATTAAAGGTTTGGATCAAAAAATACATCTACGCAAGGAATATGCACATACTCCTAGGGACCTTCAGTTTTTTACGCATTTACTCAAACAACAGAACTCATACACCACTTTACTTATATCAATACAATTTCAATCAAGGGCTTAACCCCTAAAAATAGTCTATACAAAATGCTCGATGTTTACATGCTTATAAATCTATCCCAAATCTGAACTACTAACTTAGATAAAAAAGCTACTATCTTGGAGTTTGCCCCAAAAGCCTTGCAAGGATCACTTATCTTCTTGATCTGCACCTGAGGAGGGAATAATGGGGTGAGTTACATAACTCACTGGTTAATATATATATAGCCATTGGCAACTGGTCACTTATTCAAGCATATGTATATGTATATCTAGCATTCATACTTTATTAAGAATTTAAACATGCATCATTGTTACTCAACTTAATACACTTCAGCCATCAAACACAAGCACTTTATTATGCACTTTACTCGAACATCTAAAGATGCAGTGCATATCAATTGGCTCAAGGGTTCTGTGAACAAAACAGATAAACCGAAGTTTACTCTGTGAACAAAACAAATCCACTGTTCGAATTTCTTGGGCCACAAGCATTCAATCAGGAGAAAGCTTTGTGTCGACGTGCAAGTGACTTACGAAACGGTTTCTCTCTCGCCCAAACACAATCATTTTATGCTCAATTTAGTCAATCACAATTTGCACTCTCATGCTTCTTTCATTTCATCATATTCTTATATCTTTATGCCTTTCTTCTTTTCATGTAATTCAAAATGGCATAACCTTTTTCAAGGTATAACATGATCACAATGCATCATGCATTTCCAAGTATTCATAATTATTTCAATTTCAAGCACAACACTTTAAACAAAAACACATACACGCACATAGGCAAGAATTTTTCCCAATTACACAATAAATATAAATACATTACCCACCTAATAAGCTTACGAAAATCCAAGTCAAGCTTTCCTTTCCCGTTGCTCTTAGGTAGTATTTCCTTGGTTTCCTAAAACAACCAAGGTTCCAATCAAAACAACATTCCAATAAAGTTCATAAACTTCAAAATCACAAGGTTTCAACAAACATAAAGTTAACACCGATCTAACATACCCACGACCCATCTAGGTTAGAAAAACCAAGACCTAGTTTAGAAATCCATAAAATCTACCTAGGGTCTCTCCTAATCCATCTTCTTTCCAAAAGAACCTTCTTACTGTCTAACTCCTTCATCCTCAACACAACCCATTCTTTTAATAAAGCAAGAAGAAAAGACGGTTAATTTACTTCACAACTTGATTTCTCCTTCTCTTCTTCTTCATCGAAACCCCTTTTCTTCTCTCTTATTTTCGTTCCTCTCTTCTTTCTCCTTGGTTCTCACGATACTTCTCTCTTCTTCCAATACAAAACCCCTCTTTAATGGTCTTTTTCCCTATGTTACCCTTCATTTACCTTGTCCTTCCCATTTTCCCCTTCTTTTACTTTAATCCATCTACTATCTTCTTTAAGCTAACTTACTTCTAACCTTCCTATATTAGTTCTAACTTAATTCAAATCCATCCATCAATTTCTAATCCTTATTCATGCCACTAAATTTGTGATTGAATTCAAACAAAAAAATCAACAATTGAAAGAAAAATAACCCAATTCTTAATAAAAGTCTAAATGCATATCATAAAAATTGGAAAAATTTTTGGGGCCCAACAAACTGGGCCCGCACGTACATATTTAGGCCATGGGCCTCCCCAGCTAGCTCCCTCCTTTGGTGCATACCTAGCCTTTGGTTAAAGAGATTCCAAGCCCAAAAATAAATTGATATGTGGCCCTATCAATCCCAACTGCAGAGGTGATAGTCCAAGATCCAAATATCACCCTGGACATACAGGAAAATGTGGGCTGCGGAGGACCGCGACGCAGAAGGTCTTCCTACAGTCTTGACTTCTTTAAGAAATATACAAAGGATACCCCCACGTAACCCCCTGATGCAGAAATAGATTCTACGATAGTAATTGAACCTAATGTAGAATCTGATAACCATATGGAGGAGACCTCTCAAGGCCACCAACTACGTAGTCACCTGTATTGTAGTATAGCTTGACTTTTTATTCCTTGGATATGTCAATATTTATATGGAACTGTCAAGGGGCTGGAGGTAAGACCTTCAAGCCCATCATTAAGAACTACATCCGAATCCATAAACTGACTATTATTGTTTTAGTGGAACCTTGTATTAGTGGAGTTTGCGAGTTGAAAGTTATTAGAAGTCTGGGATTTAGACACTCTTTCAGAGTGGAAGCTGAAGGCTATTTGGGAGGAATTTGGCTTTTATGGAAAGGGAACATACAGGTTAAAATTCTGATTGCTCACCGTCAATTTGTGCATGCTAGCATTGAGTGGGAGTAACTGTCTTTTGACTTCACTGCCATCTATGCTAGCCCTACGTATGCGGTTCAAAATTTTTTATGCAATATCTGCTTCAACTAGCTAGGATCACCGTCAGACCCTTGTTGTTGGGGGGGACTTCAATGCCAAGTTGGAGAGTGTTGATAAACGTGGAGGCTCTCGAAACCAACCCATTGTCAACTCTCACTTTAGGAACTGTGTGAACAGTTGCCATCTTCAGGGTCTCAGATTTTCTGGACCAAGATTCATTTGGAGGCGAGGATAAATTCTTACCAGACTGGACTGTGCCTTCTGTTTCAATTATTTGCATTCTGTCTTCCCCAACACCATAGTTACTCACCTACCTTCTTGAAATCGGATCATATGTCTCTGTTAATCACGTTTCAATATAACGCGCCCCCTACTTTGCTAAGCAGACCCTTTAGATTTGAATCTGCGTGGTTAACCCATAATGGATTTGGTTAAGTCGTAGCCGACAATTGGAACCCTTCCAATATGGACTTTAGTGGAGCGATTAGAAGTTTCTTAAAAAAACTCCAACATTGGAACGTCAACACTTTTGGTAACATTTTCCACCTAAAAAAGAGACTCATGGCCCAACTAAAAGGCATCCAAAAGCAACTAGACGGCACTGACTTGACATCCTTCCGAGAGCTTGAGGACTACCTACAGACTGAAATGGAGCAAGTCCTTTATCAAGAGGAGCCTTACTAGCACCAGCACTCCCAAAGCCAGTGGCTAGGCTAAGGAGACAGGAATACCAAGTATTACTATGCAATCACTTTAACCAGACAGCGACAACTGAGGATTAATTCCTTAAAAGACGAGCATGGCAATGTGGTCACAGAAACTTCGAGCCTCAGACATTTATCACAAGACTTCCTCGAGAAATTATATCGGAATGAGGACCAAATCCCTACCGCCTGGCAGATCCATAGCCATTTCCTTCCCCTTCCCTTTTAAGCTAAAGATGATCTGGCTCGTCAACTGTCTAGACGAAATCAAGACAACTTTCTTCTGTATGGCTCCTAGCAAAGCTCCAGGGTTTGATGGGTTAACCACTCTTCTCTACCAATCCTAACGGGACACTGTAGGCTCTTCCTTGACCTTATTTATCCAGCAAATCTTTTGTCATGAAGCTTGGCAGTCTGAACTCAATCGTACCATTATAGTCCTTATTCCTAAGATCCCGTCTCCTACTGAGATTACGTAGTTCAAGCCAATTGCTTTATGCTCAGTGCTCTACAAGGCCATTACTAAGATTATAGTTAATCGGTTTAAACCCTACCTTAAAGATTTAGTTGCTCCAATGTAATGCAGTTTTGTTCCAGGGCGACTTATCACGGATAATATTATTATCACCCAAGAGGCCATCCATACAATGAGAAGGAAAACTAGTAAGAAAGGGATCATGGTTCTCAAAGTGGATCTGGAGAAAGTGTATGATCGTTTGTCTTGGGATTTCATTCAAGATACCCTAGTTGACGTTGGGCTTCTAGAATCGCTTATTACTCTCATAATGAAGTGCATCTCATTGGTCTCCCTACAAGTTAACTAGAATGGCGAATTCAGCAAAGCCTTTAGTCCCTTAAGAGGCTTTTGTCAAGGTGACCCCATTTCGCCTTACCTCTTTGCCCTGTGTATGGAACGTCTTGGCCACTCAATAACCCAAGCAGTGACACAAGGACGCTGGTAGCCAATCATGTCAAACAAAAATGGACCAACTCTTTCCTATTTGTTCTTTGTTGACGATCTCATCCTTTTCTCCGAAGCTTCAATGGATTAAGTGATCGTTATCTGGGATATTTTAAACTCTTTCCGTGTTGCTTCAAGTCAACGCATTAGCCATGCAAAATCAAGATGATATTATTCCAAAAATATTCCTACCTCGACAACTTACTACTTAAACTGAGCACTGGGATTCAAACAAACACAAGATCTTGGACATTACCCTGGAGTGCCTCTGCTACACACTCAAGTCAGCAAACAAACATATCAATACATCCTTGATAGGGTCCACCAACGGTTATCAGACTGGTCAGCGAAACTTCTGTCTTTAGCTGGACGCATCACTTTAGCTCAATCATTCCTAGCAACTTTCCTAGTTATACTATGCAGACGGTCAGGTTGCCTCGCAATCCTTGTGATGAATTGGAAAAATTAATAAGACAATTTTTATGGGGCTCATCTCCGAATAAAAGGTGAATTCACTTAGTCAACTGGGAGGAAGTTTGCCAACCCAAGGAGATGGGAGGACTTGGCCTCCGGAAAGTTCGTGAAACCAACAATGCATTCCTAGCAAAACTAGGATGGACTCTGATTGCCAAGCCTAATGCATTATGGGTCAAAGTTCTCTCTGGAAAATATAACTTTGATGCTAACAATATCCCTACCTCTTTTAATGCAACAGGTGGCTCTATGATCTGGAAGAGTATAAAGGCAACTTGGCACATTGTTCTACAGGGTATGAAATGGATGCTTGGAGATAGGTGTCGGACTCACTTCTAGCTAGATCCTTGGATAATTAAAGTAGGCCCTCTTATTTCCCACTCTACGATCCCAATCCCGGTGACAACTCTGAACCTCAGTGTCCAACACTTTGTGGACCCTGCCGGTAATTGGAAATGGGATGAATTTCAATCTAGTCTCCCAACATCAATTTGTCGGTTAATTGTAGGAACGTTTCCCATGAAGCAGTACCTCGGGCAGGATAAGTTGATTTGGGGTTTATCTAACACTGGGCATTTCACCATTGCCTCCACTTATTCCATGCTCTTGGACTAAGAAGAAGTCGCCTATAATGGTATCTGGAAGGTAATCTGGCAGTGGCAGGGACCATAACGAATTCGCTTCTTTCTCTGGCTCCTCGCTCATGATCGTTTACTCACCAACCAACAATGCGTGCATAAGCAACTCACTATAGACGAAGCTTGTCACCATTGTAGTCTCGAGGAATCCGCACTTCATGCAGTGTGGGGTACGTTACCTACTCATATAGTTTCCCTAGATTTTTTCAATATGCCAGTTCGAGAATGGGTCATCAAAAATCTACAACATCACCGAAGGGTTTTTGGGCAAGATTGGTTAATAATCTTTGGAACGACTTGTTGGTTCCTCTGGTCATGGAGGAATATGACACTTTTTGATAAAAATTTTACTTGGCCTACCTTACCATTATTCTTATTTTGTCTTATGCAGATCAAATCCACAAGTCTACCGTGTGGCAAGGCTACGTTGCAACCAATGGTTGACCTCGAGAAAAGCAACTCATAGGGTGGAGAAAACCTCCTACGGGGTGGGTAAAATTAAACACAGAAGGAGCTTGCAAACGTTCCCAGTCCTCAGCCACAGCAGGTGGTCTCCTACGGGATAGTGCAGGCAATTGGCTTGGTGGGTTAGCACAAAATCTAGGCTGGTGCTCATCGGTGTCAACCAAACTCTGGGGCGTATTTACCAGGCTCTCGCTGGCGTGGAATCTGGGTTTCTGCCAGATTGAACTGGAAGTGGATTCTATAGTGGTGAGCAATATCCTCTCATCCTCAAGAAACTGCTCAAGGACACTCAATCCCATTGTAATGGGTATCTTCGAACTGTTTACTCAGAACTGGACTGTTGTTCATCGACATATATATCGAGAGAACAACAGATACGCTGACTGGCTTGCTACCTATGCCGAACATTTTGATGTAGGAGTCATTTGTTTTGATACTACACCTATTGAGTGCCACAATATCCTTTTAGAGGATATGTTAGGAATCTGTTTCCCCAGACTCGTTTTGTAGTCGATTTTATTAATTTTCCTTTTAATAAAAAAAATTTTGACACCAAATTTGAAATTTCAATGACATGTTCTATTTATAGTGGTTTGCCTATAAAGTGTTGTTCTTATTCTTTTTTACTACTAAAATTTATTAATTAATAATTTTGTTAAAAAATAATTTTATTTAAGATAATTTAAGAATATGTTAAGGAGATATATTGAAATTTTAAAGAAATATTTAACTTTGTTAGAAAATAATTTTATTTAAGATAATTAAAGAACGTGTAAGGAGATATATTGAAATTTTAAAGAAATATTTAATTTTGTTTGAAAATAATTTTATTTAAGATAAATTAAGAATGTGTTAAGGAGATATATTGAAATTTTATAGAAATATTTTTAAAGAAAATACTAAAAAATTATTAATTAATAATTTAATATAGATAAAAAAATTTATTTAGAATAATTTAATAATATATTGAGTAGTAATGTTTAAGTTTTAAATAAGTATGTTTAGAAAAGGATACTAAAATTTAAACATAGTTTAACCTTTTCTATAAGTAAAATTTTGATTTTTATTATTGTTTTAAGTTTTACATTAGACTCAAATTTAGTTTGAATTATTATATTTGATTTATTATTACTTTATTATATAATAATAGACACTGCTTTATTTTTATTTCAATAAAATATTTTATTTTTTCTTATTCTTATAATTTCTACTTCTTATTTATTATATACGAATTTTATAGTAGTTTAATACCGATTAAGCCTTTAAACCTTAAAGCTTTTCTTTGACCTGTTTGATGTCCAGTCCGATTTTTAAAACATTAATTATGACCATTTTCTAAATTAGTCAATATTTCATTAGTGATGGAGGTATTTGTGATGAAAGGTGATAACTTTAAAAATCGGACACTATTAATAGTAGTGACTAATATTACTTCTTTTAGTGACAACTGTTGCTTTCACTAAAAATACAATTTCTTGTAGTGCTAGTTATTTGAAAAATTCGGAGGCATCTTCTTTAAAAAAATATTTCCCAACTGAGGTATTTGTTCAATCAATAAAGGAGTACAAATAGGAGCTTGACAACCTCTTAAGGTTTACACTGACTACTTTCAAGGAGGATGATAATGCTAAAAGGGAGAGGGTCATCTAAGGGTTGGACTTCAAATTAAATCATGAGGTGAGATCCTTTGAGCTTGCTAATTATATTGTAGTAATAAGCAAGGATAAACTTTCATAGGAGCAACAAAATATACTATGAGCTAAGAGGGAGAAACATGAGAGGAAGAGAGGAGATGGTTCCAATTATACCCCACATAGAGGGAGGCTAAAGCTACTAATCTAAATAAGATGCAATAAGTGACATAAACTAAGAAATGTTGGTAAAACTAAAGTACCTCACAAAGGTGTATGTTATAATTTTAGAGGATTACATCATAGAGAATTTGAGTATACTTAGCTAAAAGTATGTCTAAAGCTTGATTTATGTGTAGGGAGAGGGGACATAGCATAATGGCTTACCTTAGGAGAGTACAAAATACCTTAAAGACTACTATTTGATGACTTCATTTCACACTATTGGCCCAATCAATAATTATAAAGGGGACTAGAGGCCTAAAGATTAAGGTAGAGTGTTTCCTTTAAATAGGGAATAGGTATAAACTGTGGATAATGGTTAGAAGTATTTTACCTATTCCTTCAGTACTTGATTACTTCTTATTTGATACTAGTACATTACATTCTTTTTCATCTTATTTATTTGTAGTGAGGTTAGGTAGGCCTATTTATTATTTACAAGTTGAATTGTATGTGAATACTCCTATTAGGGAGCCTATGATAATAAAGGAATTATCTAAGTGTTATATACTTAGTATTGAGAATGTTGAATTATCAATTGACTATATTATTCTATAGATGCCAAATTTGGTTAGGATGCTATATGCTTCCATATAATACTGTGAAATATGGATGGATTTCAACACTTCAGCAAAAAGGTGTTCAATTTTTTTAAGGAGGCTAGACAAGATAAATAAGGAGTGGGGAAAGATTATAATGGATTTTAATAGCATTCGTGGGTGAGCTAAGAGTGGAATTATGAAATATTCCAATGGTTAGTAAATTTCTAATATGTTTCCAGAAGATTTTCCAAGTTTATTGCTTGAGAGATAGGTGGAGTTTATGATTAAGACTGATCCAACTACTGGTCCAATTCCTAAAACAACTTATCAAATGGCACCAACAAAGTTAAAGGAGTTAAAGAAATAATTACAAAAGTTATTAGATACGGGTACATTAATTACATCTTCTTAGGATGCATTAATTTTTTATAAAGAAAAATGACGATTCTATAAAGATGTATATTAACTAAAAAGATTTAAATAGGGTAACAATGAAGAACCATGATCCTTTTCATAAAATAGATAATTTATTTGACCATTTGTAGGAGGTAAAAATATTTTTAAAGATTGATTTAAGAATAAGTTACCATCAAGTGAGGATCAAAAGTAGGATGTAATAAATATAACCTTTAGGATTCAGTATAAACATTGAAAGTTCTTGGTGATGCCATTTAGGATTACTGATTGCCCTGCCATTTTTGTAAGTTTGATCAACTTATAGTAGTAATTATAGATGGTATCTTAGTTTATTCTAAGAGTAAAGATGAACACATAAAGCATTTAAGGATTGTAATACAAATATTAAAGTAGTATTAATTATATGTTAAGATGAAGAGCTACTAGTTTTGGCTTAAGGAAATCTCTTTTCTAGAGCATTTCGTGAACTAAGAGGGGGGCTCAATGAACCCTAAAAAAATCAAGGCAGTAAGAGAGTAGAATAAACTTACTATAATGAGTCAGGTACATAGCTTTTTGGATAAGACAGGTTATCACAGGAGGTTTATAAGGAATTATCCAAGATAGTTAGACCTTTAACTTGATCGAATAGGAAAAAGGGCAAGGTTTTAATAGATAGGATAGTATGGGGAGAGCTTTTAAGAGCTAAAAAGGAGACTAGTTATCTCCCTTATGCTTACTATTCTTGATGGTGATAATGGTTTCATTATTTCTAGTGATGCCTCAAGAAAGGTGTTATGAAGTGTTTTATGTAATATGATGGTGATAACCAATACTACTAGAAAACTAAAACCATATGAGGAAAATTATTTCACACATGATTTCAAGCTTGTAGATATAGTCTTTACCTTAAAGATTTTGAGGCATAATTTCTATGGTGAGAGATGTGAGGTGTATGTAAATTGTAAAATCATGAAATAAAGTTGAATATGACACATAAGAGGTGTTTGGAGTTATTGAAGGATTATAACTTGACAATTCACTATTAGGGATGGTCTAGGTCACAAAGATCATAGTAAATTAGTTATATTGATCACTAATCAAAGAGAGTTTCTTGAATAGTTAAGATGTTTAGCAAGATGATTGAGTATTTTTATATTTCAACCAACTTGGTCACTAGGATCAAGGAGACTCAGTTGAATGATAAGCAGAAAAAGAAAAGGATTTCAGAAAGGGAATACAAAGATAGTCTTAAAGTTTCAGTTCAATAATGGTGGAG
The DNA here is from genome assembly GCA_026546855.1 of Erythroxylum incrassatum. Classification (NCBI taxonomy): domain Eukaryota; kingdom Viridiplantae; phylum Streptophyta; class Magnoliopsida; order Malpighiales; family Erythroxylaceae; genus Erythroxylum; species Erythroxylum incrassatum. The sequence goes on along the minus strand of JANVCL010000004.1, from coordinate 28,876,633 downwards.
TATTAAGGTATAGAGATAGAATATTTATTTTAAGATTCTCCACATTAGGGGAAATTATAGAGGATGCTCACTCTTTTGGGTATTATAGAGACCCAGGTGAGACTAAGATGTGTAATGAATTGAAGACAAAATTATAGTGACGCAACATAAAGAGGGAGATAGTAGTATTTATGGCACAACATTTGATCAATCAATATGTCAAGACAGAGCATCAAATACCATTCCCCATTCCTATGTGGAAAAGAAAGCACATCACCATAAATTATTTTAAGGTTTTGACAAAATAAAAGGTTATAAGCCAATCTAGGTTATTATAGATAAATTGACCAAGTCAACATATTTCTTACCTGTTAAAACAAGTTACTCACTGTGCAGGTTAGTGAGACCTTTAAAACAAGATATTATGAGACTTTATAGAGTTCCCATTTCCATCACATCAGATAAGGATACTTGGTTTTTGACAAAGTTTTAGAGGACTTCACATAATATAATGGGGACAATATTGAGTTTTAATACAAATTTTAATCCCCAAGTCATGGCCAATTAAAGAAGATGATGTAAATTTCGGAGACTATATTAAGAACTTGTGTATTGAATTTGAGAGGGTTCAATAAGGTACGAGGGCGAACATTTGACACTAGTAGAGTTTTGATGTGTCCATAAATAGCAAATTAAGAGATCTATTACATGTTTATATTGGACTAATTATAAGAATTAGAGTTCAGGAAGAGTTGGAAGCAAAAGCTTATAAAAATTACATCTAATTTCTTGTTTTAAGGTATATCCATTATTAAAGTTTTTTTAGCTCTCTATTTCATTTCTTTCATAAGATTTCAATCTTTCTTATAGGTTGTTTAGGTTTTATTGCCAGTTAAGTTCTTACTATTTTATATTAGGGTTTATCTAAATGAGGTAAACTTGATTAAAAAATTAATAGATTTGATACATATGTCTATTGGACTAATTACAAGAACTAGAGTTTGAGAAGAGTTGGAAGCAAAAGCCTATGAAGTTAAGTATAATTTTGTGTTTTGATATTTTTCAATTATTATAGTCTAAACTTTACTTAATTATAAATCCTAACATGTATTTAATATGTTTTCATACTTGTCTTTTATTTTATTTTTTTTGGATTAGGACTTTCGTGGGGTTTAAACTCTAATATAGTTAGAAAAATCCTTAAACATGGTACTTTTGATAGTATGAATCTGAATTAAGATAGGATTATCCTAAATTCCTAATTTAAGTATTTTACTTTATTCTTATGATTATTAGATTAGAATTACTATCTCGTTTTCTAAATAAATAAGAACTGTTAGAGTTCCAATTCAAATAGTATTATTAATTATTATTTTGATTTAAGTAAGAATCTTTGTTGCAATTGTAGTTAAGATGTTTACGATATTTTATTATTCACCATACATAAAGGGGACATTTTTAATCAAGAATTCAAAATTTGATATTTTAGTCATGAATGCTTTATCCCATATTCTTCATTGAACTTTGGAACTTATCAAAGAATTTCTAGAGAACAAGCTCACTAAACTAACCCCATATGAGAAATCAATTTGAAATATTACTTATGTATTTGTGGAAATTTTCATTATGATGATTGTATAATTGATTCTCTGACTTAAGATCTCTGAAGTTATCTTATATAGGAATTGTTATGTTTTGATACTACTTATGATCTATCCTAGTCAAGGATAGCTTAGTCGATAATCATTAGATATAGCACGAACTATATGAAGGTAGTTGAGTGATCAAGATAGAATTTATTTGTCACGACCCAACCTTGGACTGTAACCAGTGCTAAAATGTCGTCGAATCTATATATCCATAATAAAGATGAGATTGCAAAATAATCAAACTCATACTTATAATAATCAAAGAGTTCTAACAATATACAATACTTAATGTGCTACAACATTGAGGTAGTTAATACAAGGGAAGTCCAACATATACATGACTACTGTGGCTCTAAAGTCATAGGTCACCATCAAACATACATCGAATTGCCAAAGGGGAAGAAGATCGGTAAAGTACCCTACTAAAGGAGATCTGGAAAAAAGATATTCAAAATATAGTTGAGGGGAGTAAGACCTTGCTAAGTGAATTAATACTATGGTTAATGTTATGCACTCGTAAGAACTTCAAATGTTGCATATATATTTATATATTTATAATGTATTACATACATAAATGCAATTTCATAACATAATGATTTTTTTCATAAACATGCATTCATTTCTCATATCAATAACATGTCACATAATCATCACAATCATAAATCAAAAATAATAGTGAAGACCTGATGAATGATCTTATAACATAACTGATCGCGGCTCGTCATTCGATCCTAATATCGATCCTTGGAATACCGGTCAAAAATAATTTATACCAAGGATTGCAGTATAGGGTGCAACCTCGGGTCATCTCTCTTGATCGGAACCTAATGAAATGGACCTAAGCTAGCCTATATGTCATAAAGTGCAAGAGAAATTAGTAAGGAAAGGGGGTTTTGATTTTTGAAAACATTAATGAACTAAAATGCAATGCAATAAGTATTTTTGGATTTTTGAAAATAGAAAAAGAAAATACTAAAACAAGTGATAAAATCCTCTTGAAAATGAGCTTTGGCTATCACAGTTCAAAACTAAGTGTGAATGGTAAACCTTAAAGAACTATCTTTAAGTCCAGGGTCTTGATCGATGGA
>JANVCL010000004.1:28826269-28853658 GCA_026546855.1 Erythroxylum incrassatum | reverse complement strand
TTTTATTAATAATTTGTTAATAAATATTATATAAGACATTAAATAAATTTATTTAATTAAAAATAATTTATCTTTAAATTTTATCTAAAATGTAATTATTATTAGTGATAAAAGGACAACTACATTAACATTAACAACCAAACAGGTTTTTGTTTTTATTAAAAAAAACAGAAACTAAAAACTGAAAACAGAAACTAAAAATTACAACAGAAAATTAGAAGTAGAACCAAACGACCCCTAAATTTTAACCATTTTAATTTCAAAAATAATCTTTTTAAATATTGGTTAAAGGTGTAATTTTTACCTTCCTGTTTTTTTAAAAAATCTAAATAAATCATCATCATTTTTTTTTACATTAAATAAATCATCATCATTATCTCCATTCTCACTTTTATTCTCTAATCTAAGATGTAATGAGTAATATTAAAGTTTGAAGTGATACCGAAATTAACGATAGAGACTTATTTAAACCTTTTATGAAATGTTGAAGTGCAAATTACATCTTTGTCATTTTTCTTAAATTTGACTTAATTTAAACTTGTAATTTATAAAATTTAAAAAGCTAATTTTACTATCATGGTTAAGAGCAAAAGGGGTGCTATGGTGTTCATTTATTTTTATAGGGCCTCACCTACAAGTCTTCAGTGTCATTTTGACTATCATTCCATTGTTAGCCACCTTTCATACCTTTACCTTTGTTCTACTTCATGTATGGTTTGTGATGCAAGTCTACCCCAACTACATTTTCTAGCTAAAGCTGATTTGAAATAGTATAAAGGAAGGAAAAAAGAATTATAAACTTTTTTTTTCAATTTTAATATCTATTTTTAATTAAATCTTTAAAATTTTATAAATATGACTACTTAATTCAAAATAAATGGTTAAAAAATCGAACCAGTTTCACTTTAATTCGATTTAATTTTTAATTTTTTGTTTAATTTACTTTAATAACTCTTGTTGTTAAAAACCTATAAACTTATTAATTAATTGATCAATGTTTATAGATTAATAAATTCTTATAAACCAAACTAAATCAATTAATTTTCATTTAATAATATTTTTTAATTAAACTCTAAATTTTTCGATGTTTAAGAACAATTTCTTTTAATTATTTTTAATTTTTTAATTTTTATTCAATATTTAGACAATTTAGGATGATTTAATACGGTTGAACTTTTTAAACCTTCAGCCTTTTGTCTTACCGGTTTAACCTCCAGTTTGATTTTTAAAATATTGTTCAAAATATTATTTTTGTTGATATAATTTACATAATAAGTAAAGACATATATTTAAAAGAGTTAAGTGATTCTTTGTTTTTATTTAATATAATTTTAGAGTCTTTTGATTATATATTTAAAATATAATCACCTTCCTAATATCCAAAATTAAACGAAAAATGTTATGTAACCATTTTACATGTAAAATTTTTAACTCTTTATGTTCTTCTATCAGTCACAATAATGAAATAATAGCGGAAATAATCTTTTATTTTAAATTATTTGATTAAAAAATTAAACCTTAGTAATTTATTAATTAATTATTTTTCTACAAAGATGCACATTTTGCTGGATTCAGATCTTTTGTACCACTTATCCCGACATTCAACCCTATTTTTACCCAAAAACAATGCCGTTTTATATATAAACAAACGTAAAACTACTTGGTTTCGAGATGAAATCAGTACTAGAGCAGGTTAAGTGGTACTAAGATCTAATGCCCGTTTCCCGTTGTGCATGATTTTGTACATAGCAGGAGAATATATAGCGGACAGTGTCAGCAGGTACTTGTAGTTTTGTACCCTACCACTATTGCGCAATTTACTCCAATGCCCTTGAGATACAGGTATATCTTCCAAGCAGTATGTGGATCTCCTGGTTTACTGATGTAGGAGCCAAAGGCAAGCAACCCTTTTTCTGTTATCATCTTCCTGTCACTCTGCAACTACTATGACATCAGATTTTCTCATTCTCTGCCTCTTTGTTTCTTCTGCTTTCTATCTTGGTCTCATCACTAACCAGATCCAGGAAAGCTAATGTTGCCAATAATCATATGAATGAATGCAATCACGAGCAATATAGCTACGATTAAGATAAATTACGATAATGATTTGGATACTATTCCTGTTACTAGATATGTTTGTTCTAGTGCAAGTATTGGTAAAGTGAACTAATTGTTCGCTTTCTCCTCTCACAAGCTACAAACGAAGTGTAAGTGAAGACACACTCAAGTGCCATATCAGTAAATTTTGGCATTGAATTTTTACTATTCATGTACATAAAGAGGGGCAGAGTAGTCCTTTTCAATCGAAAACCTAGGATGCCTCGGTATGTAACAAGAATGATTAAGGCTAAGAAAGGAGTACAATGTTAGGAGGTGTCTGGTTTACACGAATTCCATGATCTTTTTTATCATTTAGGAGCCTCGTTTAAGCAAAAACTGAAGAGATTGTTTCCTTAAAATGAGCTTAAACTAATGAGGTCATCAAGAGGAGCCTTTCTGTGTCACTTTCACGTCATGTGCCTAAGCAAGTTTCAGTAATCATGGCTAAGAATATGAGGGGCTCTTTAACAGGTTAAAAAGAAAACTACATTTATCCATCCTTCTTCACCCTTTGCCCCACAGGAGTGGACAATGGTTGAGGCCTTATGGATGGAGCTTTCACCCTCCAGAAAGAAATAGAGACAACCCAACAACAACGAGGACAACTACATTGCTTGTTCAAGCTTCCTGTGCCACGAGTAAAGGTTAGGACTTTCAATACCCCCAACACATTTCCTTTGTGGGGTTTGTGGGTCTCGAAATCTCTACGATACTTGCGTGACAAAGCTCGTTTGCCAAATGGGTTGCGCTTGAAAGGGTTGGAATTTCATGGCATGGTAGTGAACAACTCTGTTTTTCATGACTCGCCTGGGTTCCTGGAAGAAGAGGTTGAGGTGGAGAACTTGATGGAGAGCACTAATGCAGTTACTGACCAGAAAGATGCAAGCTTTGATCATAATATAGGTGAAATGCAGACTTCTGGGGACTTGATTGAAGAGAAGGGTAGAGAAAGCAGTTCAGGCTCTGATACTTTGACATCTGAAGCTACAGTGCGCGAGGAACATAGTCATATTAGCTCCGAGGAGGACTCATCTTCGCCTCCTTCATTGGGTTGGCCTATTCACAAGGAAGAATCTCCTAACTGTACAGGTAAAAACGGTGCAACTAGTAGTGGAGAGAAACACCATTCGGATGAAATGAAGTTACAGAAACAAGTCTCTTCAATCTCAGGTAATGCTCCTATTATCTTCTTTGGATGTGTATTTGTGGTTATATGATTAATTGAAACAAAATCTTCATGAGGCACATTGCAGATGGTGTCATAGAGATGGATATGATGAAGGAAAGGTTTGCAAAATTGTTGCTTGGAGAAGATATGTCAGGTTCTGGCAATGGGGTTAGCACAGCATTGGCTATTTCAAATGCCATCACTAATCTATGTGGTATGCTACTTACCTGGTTCATTCAGCATTCACTTTAGTTTCTTTTTATGCTTCAAGATTGGAGTTCAAGTCTATATCCTTTTTTAAATGTCTGTTTCTGTAGCTACTCTATTTGGACAACTGTGGAGATTGGAACCTCTGCCACCTGAGAAGAAAGTGATGTGGCGAAGAGAGATGGAATGGCTTCTCTGTGTCAGTGAGCATATTGTGGAATTGATACCTTCTTGGCAGACATTTCCAGATGGATCCAAACTTGAGGTAGGCTTGCTTTTCTTTCTGTCTTTTATCTTTTTGGATTGTGCCTTTGCTTGCGGACTTTTGCACTCCTCTTAATGTACTGCTCCGTTTCTTTCGCATTCTGATTTCGTTTACTGGAATTCTCAATAAAGTTAACTGCCAGAATTTTAACAAACTCTACCAGGTTGAATGTCCAATCTACATGCAAATTTTGGGCTGTGATAAAGAGATTGATGAAAATTAAGTAGAACCTTCATGTTGCATTTAAAAGTTCAGTTGCTGTTGCCTGAGATTAAACTCTAATTTCTTTTCAAAACTTGCAAGCAACTACTCATTACATACGAATTGTATCTAAAGTATTTATGGAAAGGATCAGGAGATGATTTAATCCTTTTAAGGATACGATGATTGGATGATCTGCTCAGTTTTCTCACTGCCTTTCTATGCCTTTCTCCAGGTCATGACTTGCAGACCAAGAGCAGATCTTTACATAAATCTTCCAGCTCTGCGCAAATTGGATAACATGCTTCTTGTAAGATGCAGGATAAGTTCGTCGATTCGCATAATTTCTACATTTTTATGAAGTCACCGTGATGTAACACCTTTTTCTTCTTTGGCAGGAAATATTAGACAGTTTTGAGCATAAAGAGTTCTGGTATGTAGATCAAGGGATTCTAGCCCCAGAAGCTGATGGTTCTTCTTCTTTTCGACGATCCCTTCAACGTCAAGAGGGGAAGTGGTGGCTGCCAATGCCTCGAGTCCTTCCTGCTGGTCTTAATGAGAACTCAAGGAAGCATTTGCAACACAAACGGGAATGTACCAACCAAATTCTGAAAGCTGCCATGGCTATCAACAGTGCTACATTAGCTGATATGGAAGTTCCTGAATCCTTTATGGATTCCCTTCCAAAGGTATCAATTGAGCTATTGTATACAAGACGTGATGGAGTAAAACAGGAACTCTTACTATTGACTTTTTGCTCCAACCTTGGTTTCAGAATGGAAGAGCAAGCTTAGGAGATTTTATCTACCGCTACATTTCTTCGGATCAGTTTTCACCAGAATGTCTACTTGCTTGCCTTGATATAACTTCTGAGCATCAAGCTATAGAACTTGCCAACAGAGTGGAGGCTTCGATCTATCTGTGGCACAAAAGAACTAACCCAAAGCTTACTAATAGCTCAACTCGCTCCAGTTCAAAGACATCATGGGAATTGGTCAAGGAACTGATGGTTGATGCAGATAAGAGGGAGTTGCTTGCTGATCGAGCAGAAAGCCTCCTGCTTTGTTTGAAGCAGAAGTTCCCTGGTCTTCCTCAGACAACCTTGGACATGAGCAAAATCCAGTTTAACAAGGTTTATGTTCTTCTGTGGTGAAATAATGCAAAGTTATTGTCATTGAATATCACATTTCCTAAAGCAAATTTATGATCTTAATCAGGATGTTGGGAAATCCATTTTGGAGAGCTACTCGAGGGTGCTGGAGAGCTTGGCTTTCAACATAATTGCTCGTATAGACGACCTGCTCCACGTGGACAGTTTGACAAAGCATTCAAACCAATTCTCATCCATCTCCAATATCAGTGTCATTGCACAAAGAAGTGTTTCCATTCCATACCTGCAACCAACCTCAATCACTCCATATAAGACAGCATTCACAACACCGAACTTTTCGCCAGGCCATCTGATTAGCCCCGATAAGCTAGATAGATCGACTTTCGTTGCCAGTGGAAAAATTGCTAGGCAAGGTTCGAATGTGAAAAGGGTTTTAACAGATTATATCAGCACTGATATAAAAGGAAAAGGATGTGGAGATCCAAAAGAGGTGACAGGTAACCCAACTGCAAAAGCATCCATGTCTCCTGATGAAGTTTGTTTCAATTTGGAATGCAGGAAAGAAGCAATCAGCTCTATCTCTATCTGCTCACTTCAGGAATTAAAATTAGAGAAATAAGCTTAGGGACACGATTTATATTACATGTTTTTAGGCAGCATAGGAGGATTTAGTTGCTCCTTGTTATTTGGAGGTTGTTAGCATATGCTAACAAGACTTCTGTAACGAGAATGAGTTGATTATCTGGTAATGTCATTCTTTCACTCTTCATTACATCATTTGTCAAACAGTACCAAAATCAAAATGTTCTGTTCCTGAGGATGGGGAAAAGAAAAATTCCAACAAATGGGGCATTCCGAGAATTGAACTCGGGACCTCTCGCACCCTAAGCGAGAATCATACCACTAGACCAAATGCCCTGCAATGACCTTGTTTTTTAAGTCACTAGGGACAGGACTCATTTCTCACATAAGCAAATCTACAGTGCCATTTGATAACCAGGTATTATTGATTATAAAATAACATACAATAGAATGGTAGGGTTTGGTTAGATATAAATAAGGATGACAATAAGTCAGGTCAGAAGTGTCAGATGGATTAGGTTCGAGCTTGAATGAAAACGAAGTTATTTTAATTAATCATTCTTTAATCATTAAGTAAAAAGAGATGACATCCCTAACTGGAGTTATAATCATGCTACCTTTGGTTACATTGATCTGATTACATTAAAAAGGTCTTTTCTTGGGATACACGTTAGCTTGATTGGAGAAGGTCCTGTGTGTCATTGGAGATTTCTAACATCTGAAGATAAGATTGTATTATAACATGATTATAGTACAATAATTTATGTACTGTTTTGTTCCAGTGATAGCTCCATTTGATTAGTGAATAAGACACAACACAAGCACCATAAGAGCTCATTTTTTAACAGCATAAAAAGCTGTCCATGTAAGCTTAGTTTATGCATTCCAAGATCGAAGATTACTTGTACTACTGTGTTTGTGTAAATATAGAAATGGTGGCTTTAATCAAATCGATGTGCCTGGTTGGTGGGTATGCTTGTGCTTGTTGTGAGTGTTGTTGAACAAGTGAACGGAGCTGGAGAGTGTGGAAGATCATCGACACCAGATGATGAAGCAACGAAGCTTGCTCCATTTGCAATGGCTGCTCGGGACCCGAACGCCGACGTGAGCAGCAGTTGCTGCACTCTGGTGAAGAGAATAGGAAAGAACCCGAGCTGTCTCTGTGCTGCAATTCTTTCAAACACCGCCAAGGCTGCAGGATTCAAACCTGCAATCGCCATTACAATTCCCAAAAGATGCAACATTTCTGATTTTCCTGTGGGGTACAAGTGTTGAGGTAAGTTTGTGTCGAGATAGTATAAATAGTTTCATTGCTTCGTGGGTTAAAATACTAACTGAGATTATCGTGATTATGGTTTTTGCAGCTTACATTGTTCCATAATGGAGTATAAAGCTAGAGTGGAAAGCCATGGCTTCCATGGATAGAGCATGAAGTACCTTACAAAGCTTAGCATGAAGTACCTTACAAAGCTTAGTTGTCTGTTCTACTACTAGTGTTAATAAAAGCTCTCAGATTCAATATCATATCCTGAATATAACTTCAAAAACTCTGCAAGTTTCTGTAATAATAACAGAGGTTCTGACATAACTGAAAATTCCAAGGTAAGTGATAGACCAACGTGGGCCACGCAAGACAGATTCATCCGAAGATCAAAATCTGACACGAAAGATGTTAAAAATGTGGCTGAAGAATCTTTGTCCTCAGCTTAAGATATCTAAATGTAACAACCAGTCTGTAACCAACCCTTGGAAAGGTATCCTCCCACAGATTCACTGATAAGGACTTTAAAGGAATTGGTGAGTCAAGTTACTGATTAGAAGATAATAAGCCACAAATTGTTGGTGTTAGGCTCAGGATACGGGACAGTTTGAATACAAAAGAAGACTATCGAACAGATGTAAGATAATTCTGCCATTTGAGAATTCCATGACCTGAATTCTGATTATACTTCTTCGAGACAATGTTTCTGAAAACAATGTCAGGGACGGACCTGAAGAAGCTAAAAAGAAACGAATTTTGTAACATAACGAAGCTTTGACCAAGTCTCCTGCCTATGCTTCTAGGAAATTAATGTAACCCTCCTAAGTTTAGTATATGGTACAACGAATCCTCCAAGTTTTTAGCAGAAATCTATAATGTTCAACAGTTTTGTGGATCACAAGATGAAGGCTAATTAACAATCTGTTGTCGGTTAAGATCTTTCAATCCCATAAACGAACCTTGACAATATTATTACATGGCGTACTTATCAAATACCTACGTTGGTATTGGTTTGTTGCTGCTGGTTAACAGCGACAGGCCATGGGAAATGGTACCCCACAACCAACGAGGAAGGTCATGGTGGTAGCAGACCCTACTCGTGAATCAGCAGGTGCACTCCAATATGCACTATCCCACGTAGTTCTTGAGAATGATGAGTTGATATTGATCCACATTTCCAACCCAAGCTCGTGGAGAGACACGTTCACGTTCCTTAGAAGGTCCGGTGTTTCTTATGTCTATATGATTGCCAACAACTCCGTCGCAGACGGTGGTGGTTCCGCCCATATTGCTGGTGGTGGTGGTGAGGTTGATTTTCTGGAAGAAATGAAGCAGTTGTGTGAGGTTGTCCACCCAAAACTTCGCGTTCGTGTAGAGAGAATGCCGTTGGAAGCTAAAGACAAGGCCAAAGCTATCCTTGTTCAGACCAAATCCATAGGAGTCGATCTTCTTATCGTCGGACAAAGACGAAGTCTCTCCAATGTGTTATTAGGGTATATTCATAATCCTTATCATTTCCTGAGATATCTATGTTCTTTTATTCTCTGTAACTAAGATGATTGTTTCTGCAAAGCTGTTCATCTTTATCATCTATGTTTCACCCAATGTTTTCAACCTGCATAAATGATTCAGGTCATATAGGAGATCAGGAGGTTCAGGAACAAGAGGTTTCGACATAGCACAATACTTGATCGAGAAATGCAATTGCACCTGTGTAGGAGTTCAGAAAAAGGGCCAAAATGCGGGCTATGTTCTAAATACCAAAACCCAGAAAAATTTCTGGCTCCTAGCATAGTTTTCATTCCTTCCATTGGATCACTCAACTTGCTTCCTCATCATTCCCTTTCCAAGTTCAGTGTCCTTAAAAATCATAATGTGATCACTTGTTTTTTGTGATGATATAAGCAAGATCTTTCTTCAATTCTTATTTAGTCTCTACAATGTCTCAGAAGTATAATTACCACACAGAAAGTTGCAGTAGAAACTAACTTACAATTTCTCCATTTTCTTTCTACAGAATTCTGATCTCTTAAGTAAATTGCATATACTGAACATCACAGGATCAAGTTCAATGCATTTTAATGGGAACAGATGTTGAAAGAGTAAATCAAACAAGAACAACAACATATTAAAAATACCAGAAAGCATCAATTGATTATTAATGAAGTCCTCAGTGAAACTTCAAATACAGGATCAAGTTCAACATCTTTTACAATATAAATTTGCACAAAAGAAGCACCAAAAAAGGATAATGGTTTTTCCATAAAGATATATGTGGTTTTTTGGCTGTGAGTACCCAACAGTTAACCAGCCAACTGCTACTACTACTGCAGTTTCCTATCTTCGAAACAAAAGATAGATGCTGCTGCTTCCCTATCTGGTATACCTGCAAGGTACGGGTTCAGGAATTAGTAACATAAGAATGGGATTAAAAGTAACAACTTTTTAAATAGGAAAGGGTATATAGTTCGGTTTTTTTAAGGAAGAAAATGTCAATTAGCGATAGGTTCCAGTTGAACGTTATCTGCTTTCGCAGTACATCATAAGTAACCCGAATCGCTAGATAAATCTGCCAACAGGATCTGAAATGTTCGATGGATGGTTATCTGCTAATACTACAGCTAAGCCAGAATAACAATACTCATTAGTCCATTCACAGAAGCTTCAACACTAAATTACACTTCAAGAATGTAGGCAATACCTAGGTGAGTATATGCCTTGCTTTCAGGTGAAACCTTAGTAATAGAGAGATCCTGGAGGAAGAAAAGGAAGAGGAGATAAAGTTAGGCCCCAAATACATTTCGATAATGCCTTATCCGGAGAAAGATTAACAAAAAGGAAACCATACCCTGCCACCAGTTTCCTCTTGAAGCACTTCCTGTATCATCTTCTGTTGCATCCATCTTGAACTGTTGATAGAACAAACTTGTTAGCAACCTCTTATTCGGACATGTCGGTGGGAATTTTGATATTATGAGATCATTATGCCTTTTAATGAGTTCTTCTTTCTCAGACCTATCATCATTTTCATATAGCCAAAAAATTCTGTACAGCTTGCAAGTAGTTGCTACTTCCCAATATCTTGGTGTTGATGGCATTACAATTCCAATTTTTCTTGTTGTAAGCAATATTAAGGGCCATAATAGCAACAAAATCACCTAGGTTTATGGAATTCATTAGTAAAGGAAGTTCGTAAACATCTGATATGCCAATCTTCCCAAATTATGACGTGTTTATAAGAAGATTTCGCAAGGATATGTAACCTATCGCATGATTTACTCACCATTGAGTTCATAGTGGAGCCCGACGAGTTCTGTGGATGGTTATAGATGTCTTGACCACCATAGTAGATTGAAGAACTAAGGTGGCATGGTTGTTGTACTCTTTGCTCCTGATAAATAGAATTCACATCTCTACTTGCTGTTTTCTGACTTTCTCCTTCATTACTCTTCGAGGTACCATCTGAGCATGTGCATTTGAAAACTTAGACAGAATTACATTGAACAAACTGAAAATCTAAAGCAGTAATACACCTCTGTATATAAAGATTTCCATTTTTCTTTTCAGCTCAATCTTTTCTACTCGTATTCTCGAAAACAGAACAGTAAACATTGAGAACACAGAGCATTTCAAGACAAAACAGAGTACTTGAATTATAACTAACTGAAGGAAAAACATAGGCAAGCCTACGCTGTTAATATACTAACCTTGAGTTTCATGTTTGGTGTTCCAAGTATCGTTTGCAGGATCCTGCCTTCTCCCAACCGTTTCTTTTTCTACCACCTAAATCAGCATCAGAAATTAGAAAATAGAAACCAGTGAAGTTTCATACTTTGAACCCATAAACACCAGCAGAGACTTCGAATCATGTAAATAATCTCAATTGTGAGAAAAAAATCAATCTTGGTCAATCTTGACAGTTTAAGATTCGTGAGAATAAAAATCTAAAAGCATCAAGACTCGTACATAGAATCCCAGGATAAGGATGACAGAAAAGATTCAAAACTGAGGTATCAATAACCTCGACTGTTCAGCAATCAACAGAGCAGGCCAAACTAGAATAATTGATTCAAGAGCAACTCCATTGATTATATCAAAGAAAGTTGAATTAAAAGCACACAAAACCCAGAAACCAAAAGAACAGAAACGCAAAGCATACCTTCGAAGACGGTGGAAAAATAGACCCGAAAATCCCCGGAGAAGCAGAGGACTCATTGGAACCAAACAACTCAGAAGTGAATGAAGCAGAGGAGCCCACTTGCTGCGTCTTTCTATCCATTAACACAGACCGTCTTTCTAAAACCTACGTGTATCGATAAATCACACCCTGCAAACCAATACGATATTGGGCTGTATATAAACAAATGTCACAACGGTCAGACCGACACCACCGTCAAGATAATAGAGGGAAGATGACGACTTTCTTGAGGAAACAGGCAGAGGGAAACAGAGGAAAAAGATGTGAAACGATAAGAAGAAGAGAAGAGATGACACGTGAAGGTGAAGAGGAGAAGAGACTAGAGCGTTTGTTTTGTTGAGAAGTAAATGAATCCCCAATTTATAAGGTGAAGTTGGAATCGCATCAACAAACAGAGAGAGAGTTGTACAATATTACTATACGATGTTGATGTGAAATTCCTATTTCTCGCCGAAGATCTCTCTCCTTTTCCATTTCTGTTTCTCGTCGTGCTTGGACTTGTCGACAGATCACCACATGTTTGCCACGTACTAACTGATGGGTGAAACCTTGAGATTTGATAACAACCCTCCAACGTTTTACTGGCGCGAGTTAGTTTCAATGGATAATCATAACTACCGCCACTTGAGCCATCTGCCTTTTCCCTGCACCTGAACTGAATCTTGACTTTTCTTCTTTGTTTAAACTTCCTCTGTTTTGTTTTTTCCGCCGTTATTAGGTACAGCGAATGAGGTGAGACACTCAAGGTGAACAAAACTAACAAAAGTCCAAACTTTTTTGAAAGGAAACTAAATTTTTTTAAAACTTTTTTCAAAAAAATATTTGATTTTAAATTTTAAATATTTTTAATTCAATAATAACTCTTCAAATTTTTTAATAATTCGATCAAAAATTAAACCGATAAAATAAATTAATTAAGGTTTAAAAGATTCCATCATTATTAGATTATTATAAGATTGATTTAAATTTTAATAAAATTAAAGAATTAAAAAACAAATTTTACGCTATTAAATAAAATTAATCAACTTTTTTATTTATAAAATTGACAAATTAATTTATAAAATAATTAATTTCTAATAATAAAAATTATTAAATTAAATCAAACTAAAAAGTTAAAAATTAACTAATAAATAATCATAAATATTTTAAATTTAATTTATATGATTTTAAAAGTTAATTATTATTTTTCTTTCGAACTTGTATTATGATCACGTTAAATTCTCTCTTCTAATTACTCTGTTTTAACCTTATTTTATTAAATATTTTCAAATATTTACATATATTGGTATAAGTATATGGGTAAGATTTAATAAAATATAATAAATACAATTTCGCATTGTGATACATAAATGATGCCCTTATCCTTTTATCCTCCTGATAGTTAGTGGACCCTCGCGGAAAAGTTTCAGATATACACGGTACGATCGGGCAAGTTATGAAGGCCACCAACTTCTTTAATTATTATGATTTAATAAATATGGTAATTATGAAAATTACTAGATTAATAATTCTCTATTGTTTTTACTAAAAATGAGGTCTTCAACCAAATCCTAATTAATATTATTTTAAATAAATAGTTTACCAAGTAAAAAATTGATTTAACTAATTACTTAATTTCTAAATAATTTAGGACTATTTTTACCTTTTAAATCTTTTTAAATATAATTTTTAAAACAATTAATTTAATATAATATATTACTTAATTTTAAATTGTTTACTAATTAAATAATTTATTTTAAATACTTAGTTTATAATTATCCTTTGAATTAATTAAAAATTTTAAAATTTGTTCAATTTTATAATTATAGTCTCAATTTTAAAAAATGACATTCAAATTTTCAAATTTTATCAATTATAACTCGAACGCTCTATCTCTCTCTCACTTCCTCTCCTTTTATGTGAGTCATTTGGAAATATTCTCTTTATTAGTTACGGATAGAGCTTTGTACAATTGAACCTTCTCAGATATCGCGAAATAGAGAGATTCATATTGAATTTTGTTGTTGTTATTTCTAAAAAATATGAGTATTTTATTGCCGCTTTTTAAATTTTGGGCTATAATTATAAAATTTAGCTAAGTTTAAGGTTTTTTTGTAATTAACTAATATCCTTTTATAACATTAAATTTTATGTACCCCAATCTTCTTAATTACCTTAACTTGTTTGTTTGATTTACTTTAATAATTAAAAAATAATTAATTTATTAATTTTATAAGTTATAGTAAATAATTTAATTTTTAAATTTTGTTTTTAATTAAATTTTAATTTATTGGACTTTTAGATATAGGATAAGGTTGGGTGGAGTATAGAGTGTAGATGGAGGCACTAGGGTAAATAAAAAAGCTTTAAAAAAAAGAAAAGAGGAAGTGCCGAGTGCCGACGCAAGAAGGGTTAAGGAAAGCGACAAAAGGAGGGGCGGTTCGAGCCACGGTAGGTCGCCGCATGTATGTGCGTCCAATTTTAGGCCACGTGGTCTTGTCGCCGTCCAAAACTAGGATGGATCTGTCATGGTTCGTATCACGGATAATTTCAATTTCACCCTCGTTTTTCCTTTTTCTTAATTATTTTGTGTTGGACTTTATTTAAATTATCTTTTAATATTTAAAGATCTATTTATATATTTTCCACAATGAGTTATTTAGTGTAATTTTCTGCATCATTATATTAGAGAAAGACTAAATAATGTTGTAAAAAACTATATAATAATTGGTAAATACTTTCTTTTTAACTTTATTTTTTTAGCCTATACACCGAGAGGAGGTAATTTTATTAATAAGCTTTTTTTCTGCAGGTTATTTGCTTCTTTTGTCCAGGTTGCAGCATGCGGAATTTCTTTGGCAAGGTCATGCCTACCTTCGTATCCCTGATGATTCCACTCAATCCCTATGTGGTGGTAGCTTCCATTTCGATGCCCGGGGAGTACTGGTTTGCTTCGTCTGGGTTTCTAATTCTTGGTCGCATTTCACTTGGTTATTAGACGCTTGATTCCATATGTAGTACTTGTATTATAAGGTTTTTAGTCCGAGCCTTGTTTCAGATTGCTTAGCGTGTGTTAGGTTATTTTTGTCGCTCGCTGTGCCTTTTAGGGCACTTGTAAATGGACACTTTGTACATATTTTTCTTTCTAATATATTCTTCTGATTTTTTTAAAATAATCTATTAAAAATAAAATAAGAACCTTAAAATTTTACCTAAATTCTCCTCTTCCTCTCATCACCAAACCAAATGCACCACCGTCTCTTCTTAATTGGGTACTCTTCAAATAAGTTTATTCAAGTGATCTGGTGACAGTATCTAATTACAATCTTGTTTATCTGAATTGTAGATTCCATAGCATAATTTAGTAATCATTGAAGAGAGTTTCTTCCTTACAGCCTCATGTTCGAGGTAACAAACATTACAACAAAGTAGGGAAAAGGCTACGATTTTTTTTGCAGCAATTTTAAAATCATAGCAAAAGATCGAAAAATCATCGCCAAAAGGTTAACTTTTTGTGATGTTTTGGCAAATAGTCACTAAAAGTTTACTTTTAGCGATAATTTTAAAAATCGTCACCAAATGTTGACATCTAACGACGATTTCAAGAAGATAGTCGCTAAAAATTAATCTTTTGACAACAATATTAAAAATGCTCACTAAAGGTCAAGCAAATAAACAAATTTGGTGACAAATTTGAAGAAACGACACCAAATATTTGGCCTTTGAAGATGATTTCTAGAATCGTCACTAAAGGAAAATTAAAACAATCAATTAGGTGCAATAAAAGTTAACGACAATTTATTAAAAGTGTAGCGAAATCCAATGTTTATGAACGAAAATGATGATTTATTATTTATGAAACCTAATATCTGTGTCCTAGCGTCCTCCTCTCTCACACCTTTGAAACCTCCTCCATCGTCCTCCTCTTTCGCCTTTTGAGCCTCCTCCTCCATAGTCCTCCTTTCTCGCATTTCTAGCCTCCTCCACCATCTTGCTCTCTCACGTTTCCAGCATCCTCCACCGTCCTCCTCTCTCACGTTTCGAGCTTCCTCCAACGTCCTCCTTCCATTTCCAACTCCTTGTGTTTCTAGTCTCCTAGTCATGTTCTAGTCGTCTCCTTCTAGTCGTCATGTTCTAGCCTCATCCTTGTGTTCCAAGCTCTCGCCAATACATCATATTCGCTGCATTTTCAGGTACCCATTTACCGTATAGTTTAGGTAATTAATGAAAATGATTTGTTTTCACTTATTCCTTTCATTTCTTCTCTGTGTTAATTTGGTGGGTTCTTTTTCAATTCCTTCCCTATGTAGTGACAACTAATTAGTTGTTTGGATAGAAAGAAAGATGGTGACTATTGTTTCAAAATCTGTTTTTTATTGATACCCATTTTTAGCTTTTTACTAATTGTTTAGGTATTACCATTTAGTGCCTAGATGACCTTAATCTTTTTTATTTTGTCTTGGTCATATGGAACAAGAAATTGAGGTTTTCATTTTGGGGAGTTGAGTTGAACAAGAAAGAAGGTCTATTTACAACTGCAATTTGGGTTGTCTTTTCATTATGTAATAAAATCTACTCAGTTAAGGAATTGTGCAAGAAATAAGATCTACTTAGTGGGTGGATGTGTGAGAGATTTACTTTTGAAAAGAGCGCCAAAAGATTTGATATTATCACCACTATTAAACTTCAATAGGTTTTCGGTGATTCTGTGTATTCTTCACACGTTTTTGATTCACAGTTATACTTCTTATATACTAAAACTAGTGATTATTGGATGAATGAGACCTTATTTTTCACATAATGTACCATAAATCAAAGAGCAAGTTTTTCGTTCTATGATCATTAGACGAAAGTTTCCTATATGCAGGGTGTTTATCAAACATTTAGCAGTTGAGGTCTGGTATTGTGTTGTGGTTTAACTGATTCCTTTTTTTGTCATTCACCCTTTCTGGGTTGGTGCAAACATTATTCTAGTGATTTTTGGCTTGTACTTAAGTGGAACTGATTTCTTGCCTACATAAGTGTCCAGCTTTGAAACGACAATACTTGTTAATGGAAATAAAAAAAGTTTGTTTCAAGATCCTTTTTATAGTACATGTAGCTATTTGTAAATGATCATTGTTAAAGTGTTGGCTAAAGTTCTTAGGCTCTCTCACTTATGTGTCAAAATTTTAAAGCTATTAAACGTGAATTTTTAGTTTAGATGTTGTAATCTAATCTGTAATTAAGGGTAAACCTTGTGCTCCAATAAAAAAACCACATATAAATTTTTTTTGTGAATGTTCATATACAAGCCTGTTGAATACAGAGATTGATAGTTTTGGAACAACATTTAGGCTCATCAAGCATTAGTTATGGACAAATTAGATATAACGATATCATATAATTGGTCTTCCTTTTATGTCATATAAATTAGATAATATTTTCTTACGTTTCATGTCTAGAGGAGTCAAAAGCAGAAGGAAGGATTGGACGAACCACGAATGTGGTTATTGGAGGTACAGTCACAGATCATTCTTCTAACAAGTGACTTACTTTAGATCAAAAGATAACTGTTGTTCACTTCATTGATTCTTGCTTCCTGTAAATTTGTCATCTCATTTACCTTTGGTTGTCTCTAGTTATGGAAGCCTAGAATGTTGAGATTTTTCAATTTTCATCTTCGGGCAATCTTTTACATTTAACTATAATTATATTGTGGTGCCTTGTTTTCTGATGGCGAATCTCACTAAAATTTTAAGTCTTCATTCATTTTGTAGGTAGAGATGGTTTCACTCGTAACATGTTGGATAATATTCATGCTCATCAGAAAAGGAGGAGAGTGTGTAAAATTAAATGCAAAGGAGCATGTACTGTTGATATGGATAATGTTTGGCAGCTGTTAGAGGTAGGTTTCTATCTATCATACTAAGTTGTGATTCATTTTTCATTTTCATATGTTATGCTAAGCTTGATGATTCCAAGTATCGTTGAGTTTGTAATTTGTATAATTTAACTTCTATAATCTTGTATTCAGCTGCTGGAGTAATTCTTACATATAACTTACACTACTGGAGTAATCTTGTATGTTATGGCATGCTTATAACTGATTGGTTACAGACTTTAGTACTAGTAAACTTAATAGAAAATGGGTGATATATTTTAAGAGATAGTCAAGTAAATGAACACCTATGACTAAGAACAATGATATTTAACTTTTTGTAGATGCTATCTTAAAATTCCAACAACCTAAAAAATTTAGATTCACTTGCAACTTGAAATTCATATTAGTGATTGTATGTAATACCCAGTATCTAGTTGACCCAGTACACCGAAATAAATCGATATTTGAGACTGATGTCATTAAAATCATAGAACAGTTAATAATAATTTATGGTGACATCAAATTAAAGATGTATGACATTTTTCGGTCGTCACAGGAAATTGTTCGAGCAGATGTTTAAAAATCAGTACAAGAATGACATTTTTGTAAATAAGTGGACATGAGGAGTATATAAGAAGCCAAGTTGGAGAATAAGACAAAAAGTCATATTCTTCTTCCTCCCTCACCACTGAAACCTCCATGGGAGCTTCTCTCAAGTTTTTCAACTTTTGTAACAAGAAAGAGAAGGAGAACCAAGGCATTTGGGTAGCATAAAAAGGTAAGCCTCCATTCCAATGCTTAGTTCTACCCATTAAAAAGCTTAGTTTTTCTCTTCTTTTGTGAAACTCACATGATGGAAGGTGATGGGTTTGATGTTTTGGTTGATGGGTTTATGTTCTTTTATGTCTAATGACTCTTTAACATGAAGAAATTTTGTTTTTATGGTGATTTGGTGGGTTAAATCAAAACCTAGAGTTTTGAAGGTTAAGCTGTCATGGAGATAGATTCATGGATCTCTTTGTACATTTTTTTTAGCTACTTAACGTGTGAATCTGGAGAAACTCAAAACATATAAGTTGTAGATCCAGATGGCTACTATCTCCCTAATTTTTTTCACGATTTTAGGTTGAGATGAAATAAGGTAAGAGGCCCCTAATTGATACTGGTTCAGAATACCATCGAAACTTGAAACGAGAAATAAAAGTTAATTGTTTGAAGACCTTAGAGTTTGAATTGGATGATGAGTTCTTCTTACGAAATGCTCAAAAATGTGTTGTCTAAGTGTTGTAAAAAGGAAATTTTAATTTAATGAGTATTTTGTTAGATATGGCTGATAAAGGGAAGGGTGTTACTAACCTTAGTGACACAGAAGAGAACAGAAACAGGATAGGCTTGTAAAAATCACAATAAATCTAATTTACATCCTTTTTTAGCTGTCTTTGGATATGTGATAGCCATATGAGTCTATTGAAAATAAAGTTTTGAATCACCTTAATTGGATGAGAAATGATTAAGTTATAAAGTTTTGAGACAGGAAGGGTCCAACTCATGACTGATTGTTAAGGCTGATTGTAAGTGGGAGATTTGGATTCCCTTAATGACCGAATTAGAACATGATCATAAAAGAAGTAATGTGAATTTATGTGTTAACTAGAGGTCTGGAAAGTTTAAAAAACATTGGATCTGTGTATAAGAAGTTATGCTTTCGCGAATGAGACCTATGTTGTTGGTTTAAGAGTAAAATAGTATTGTAATGATATGTGTTAAGAAATGAGGCTTATGTGAGAATGACTAATGTGGGTATATGTAATTTTCATGTATGTTACCCAATAGCTTGTGAAAGCAGACAAGGAATAAAACTAGAAGTCGTACCTAGTACCTCTCAAGTTCAAGAAAGGTAGAAAAGAGATCAGAACCATTGCGATAGTTGAGGTGAGTATAATCATGCTACTATACTTATGTAGTAATCCTTTTCTTTTATCTTGCAGCTTGTTGAATTGTTCTTGAACCTTTATGACTTATTTAATATATGACTCCATGTAGTTGAGTCTAATATGTTGTATGCTAGACTGACCAGATGATTTCAGATTCTTTGCATCTTCTGGTTCCCTTATTGTGTTAAACCTATTGAATCACGATTCTTTGATGAATCACATTTTCTTGTTAGCCATGAGTAATAAGTTCACAGAATACCCAGCTGATAAGGTAAATTATCAGACTATGTGTACATAGATAACCCGCCGGTGATGGGTTAGAATCGGGTCCTACCTAAAGAGAGGGCAGGCCTCCAGGGGCAAGGTTAGACCAACCTTGTCTAAAATTAGAAAAGGGGAGATATGCTATACTAGCATGCCTCTGTCTCTTCTTAAGAATTTCAGAAAGAATCAGAACTCAAAAATGAGAAAGATCATAATTAAGAATCCTATAGAAACCAGAACTCAGAAAGAAACTAGAATTTAGAAAGAACCCATAACCCAGAAAAAAATTCAGAAACCCGATTCATGTTTTCTTTGAACAATTCATATTGAGCTTTAGTATTGATACTCATGTTGTTGTCGTACTTGAGATTACTACCTATGTATTCATTGATGTCATATATTGTTGCTTAGAATGCCACAGGCCATTCTTGTGAAGCTAGCCTTGTGTTACCTAGCTATTTCAGGAGATTAGCGAATCGTACGAGAAAGAAAATCCAAGCCTTTTGAGACTCACTTGGATAATCAGACAAGTAATATTTTTAGCATGATGTTTAGTACAGATGTTTATAGCTGCTCCATGGTTTGTCATAATCATATGTACATAAAACATGTATGGATATGTTATGTTATTGAGAACGATGTCAGTTGATGATATGAGATGATCATAGATTGGCAAATGATAAGTAGATAATGTATGTGAGAATTGCAAATTTGGATCCTTACTTCTTTCAAACCTATTAAGCAGGTATAAGGATTAATAAGACAAATGAATGGGTTATACCGGATTTTCAGTAGAATATAGAAAAGTTAGGCTTACTACAAGTTTTGGTGGCACTAAGCCTACCCATTCCCTAGTGCCAACACGGCCCAAAAGGTGGGTCGTGTCACTTAGATTGAACCAAATGATTCACACATTATTCAGTGCTTAGTGGAACTCGTTACATTTGATTTGAAAGAATTCAACTACTACTAGGTCTTTTATGAATGGAATAGGTTTACATTTACTTTACAATTGTTTGACAAATTCACTTCCATTTAAATCATGGCATCAATAATTTTATGCTTTGAATGACTTCAAATTGATACATGTATCATGCAGATACTACTGTATACTTTGAGGTTTAATTCACACCACTGCAAGAGATGTCTCATTTACACCTCACGGTTACCTATTTCTTAAATAACCATCTTGTAGGAAATTATATAAAGAGATGTCTCATTTTCTTGTAGGAAATGAAAATAATATGAAAAATAAATATTAAAACATATAAAAAGCTAAATAATATTATAATCTCAAAATAAATATTCAAGTTGAGTAAATAGTTAAATACATAATAAATTATGCATTTTATTGTAATACAAGAAGATTTGCAATATGTTCCCTCGCATCATTCATCTCGCTATTTTGTAGCTCGTCTAAATGATTTTCTTCAACGTCTTCATTTTCATTGATTTCTTCATTTGTAGAAAGTAATTCATCATCTTTATCATAAAGAGAAAACTCTTCATCCTTTTGAGCATTTAATATTATAAAATTATAAATAGCCATTGAAGCAATTACAATTTTAACCTGCTTTGGAAAAAGGAAAACTGGGCATTTGACATAAAAATTTTCACCTATTTTTTCAAACGCCAAATGTTCTTTTGATTGTCCATCTTAAAGAATAATGCGCTTGATTGAATATTTCTTTCTTCCCTATTGGAAGACCAGCATGCCAAAAATTAGGAAGATGATATCTCTCACATTTGTATGGTCCTAAATAATCTTGCATGTAAGGGTATCCTGCATCTACCAAATAATATTTTCCTCAATTCCAAATTAAAAAAATAAACAAAGAAGTAGTGAATTATTATGAATAAATAAAACAAAAAAAGTATAAAATTTTAATTCACAAACCTCTAGGTGGATGAGGGAAGTATAATCTATCATTACACAAAGCATCCATAAAAATTCAAGCATCATGTGTTGTGCCTTCCTAACTAGCCCAAGCAAAAGTAAAGCACATATTAAAATCACATATAACCATTACATTTTACGTAGGAATGCCTTTTCTCCCAATATATTTTATTTGATTGGACCTTGGAACTACAATTGGTGTATATGTTCTATCAATTGCTCCAATGCAGTCTTTAAAATAAAGCCAATACCTTCTATCATCTTTAATTTTGCTTGGAATTTATCTAAAAGTTGGATTTTTTGGTTTTATGAAATCAACCGACATACATGAAACGACCTCTAATACTATTTCAAACCATCTAGAAATTGTTTCGCTAGAATGTTGAAATCTTTCTTGAACCATTCTATTATAAAGTCCATGACCTAAAGTGATCAAAAACATAGCTACAACCTCTTCTATTGTTACTTCTGTACATTTCTTAAATCCATATGACTCATTCAACAATTTTCATAATTTGATAAAAACATCATTTTCCATTCTAAATTATTGATGACATCTATCTCTATAGCCATTAAGCATTTCCATTACAAACATCCATCCAGTGTGAGGGGATGTTCTACATGATTTTTTAATATAATATTTAATAAAATAGCCTATGATTAGTGTTACTCCAGTTTGAACCATATGCAAAATTTCTTCTTCAATCTCTTCATTATATTCATGATCATTGTTAGAATCATTATCAAAAGATGGCATCTGTATCAAAATATATATAAATTAAATAATAAGCTTATTGTATAACAAGTTAATATAGCAGTAATCGTGACACAATAATAATAAAGTAAAACTTAATTCATTACAACAAAATTAACCAAATAGAAATCTAATACAACACATTACAAGTAGCGAATTCCAATACAACACATTACAAGTAGTTCAATATTAGTAACCAAATACATGTATAATTTATTAAAAAATCACAATCATTTCATTTTCTTAAGCCATTTGATTTGAAGATCAACATCTTTAAGCGCAACAAACATCTCTCTATTTTCTTTCTTCAAAAATAATTTGGTAGCAAACATAAAAGTTCACTTCTCCTTTCTATTTCATTTATACTTCATAAGATTTCCATCACCTTAGGAATGCTACAACTAGGTTCATCTCTTTTAATAGAGGTTACTAAAGTTCTACTCTCTACTACATCACATATACGGTCCAAATGTTTACATAACCTTTCTGTTGCCCCTATTTTACTATCATGTTTCTTTCTTTTTTTCCCCTTTCCTTGTGTAGAAGTTCCTCGAGTTGGAGTTGATAAACCAATCTCATTATTAATATTTTCAATTTCTTCATTGACAGTAAAGTCTTCAAAAAAGTTATCATCAAGATCGGTATCAACTATGCTTTCTCTAGACGGCACATAAGCATCATTTGGTACAAAACCTGAAGAAGGTGCCCAAACTCCTTCCTTTGTAGCTGCAACATCTTTAAATAAAATATTTAGTTGTTCAATATGTTTCAAACCTTTAGTTCAGAATTTGGTAGCCTCTAGATTTTCCTATAATAATATTTTTTAGTTATTAAACTATCAAGTAAAATTAGAAAATTATAAATCTAATGATTAAATGCTTACCTTCAATTTCTTTTCCCACCATTCGTCACTTACATCAATAGTTTGATTAATAGGATCCCATCCTAGTCCAGTTTTCTTACCTACTAATTTTGTCCAACGTTGCCAATCCTTTTTTAATCCATCCTATTTATTCTTAAATTGTTTGTATTCATAATTCTTCTTAGTTTTATGAACAAACTTTGAAACTATATTTTTTCCATCCAATCTTGTTAAAGTGGCCATTTGGTCGATTTCTAGCTAATGTCTCTTCCACAAAAATTTTGATTATAGCTTCAAGAGTTCTATCATTCCACTCTACTTTAACTCTTTTTTTAATTTACCCCCACCTTGAATATCTTGACTTGGATTTGACATTTTCTATCAACAATAAATGATTCAAAAAACAAAATCCCCACTGCATATAACAATGAATTTAGCAAGTTTACGAAAAATATAAAAGCATAACAAGAATGACATATACAAAAGTATAATAAGCATGACATATAGATAAATAGCTTTTGAAGATTAAAATTTGATAATGAAACAAAACACCCTGCAGATAACAATGAAGGGAACGATTAACAATGACAGGCGTTGATGATGTTCTGTATCCATCAGGCTATAATCATGACACCATAATCTTCTTTTAAAATTTTACTTATATAACATTGCAAGTACTTAAAAAACATAAATATGTTTACATCACTTATCCTTCAGGGATACACTTGATATAAATCTCTTGCCTTGATTTGAAGCCAATATCAATTGGGTGTGTCGAGATCTCTAGTGCCAGGTTTGTGTGACAAAATTTTGTGCTCAAACCAAACCTTTGGTTACTTATTCTAACGAGTAATCAGTTCTTAGAAGCCAAGCTCATATAGAAAGAACTTGTGAACTGCAAGTAATCAGAAGGTTCATTAGGAATAATATAACGCTACACATGGGTTGTGTTCATCTTAGCAACCCAATATAATAGGATTAGTAACTTTAATTAATGTAATAGTTGGGGCTAGCTTTTGATATAGTATATCACAAAATTATTCATGAGCAAACAAATTTAAGTCTATTTGGCTTCTGATTTGTAACACTTTGCTTCAACCAAATTCCTTTAAAATGATTTTTCTTGCTTTATGTAAATACTCTTGAACGCCCCATCTATACTCAGTTTCGTAACAATAAACTAAGCTTAGAGGCACCCTATCTGACTGTTTTTTTGTGACAATTCATTCTTTCTATGATTCTTCTCTCCTGAATTGTCACGTTTCTTGAATTCTCTAAGTGTCTCTGGTTTAGCTGTACTTTTCACTTCATCTTAACAAGTTCAAAAGAAGGAGATAAATTACCTAAGCTTTAATTGTTGGTTGTTGTAAAGCAAGATGACTATTTAGGAGTTGAATTATAAATCAAATTTTGATGAGCAATAACAGTCAGACATCTCGGATCACCTTTTGACCAAAATACTAGATTCACAGGAGTCTTCTCGTGCTCAAAAACTAAGGTGAATCTGTCACGACCTGGTACTACATCGGCTCATGACAACCACCACATATCCAGGCTAAAGACACTCACAATATCCTTAATCCTACTATTTAAGGCTAACCGAATATCTCTCTCCTTTTTTATAAAAAATTTGGGCAGCACAATGACTGTATTTTTAAAATCCCAAAACTTGCAAACAATTTTAAACACACTTCTATATTGACACTAAAAATTTTACCACGACTTCAGGACTTTAAAGTCCACTCAAAGCAACCTCAACAACAGTATCAAAGTTCATACATAAGGTCTTTTACAATGACAAAACAGTCAAGAGTTAAATTTATAAAATCATAAAGCATATTCACATAACCAACCTAAAGAAAATAGTTATGAGCTACTATGCAACAAAGGTACAAAATAGAGACTACTCACGTGCAATAATGTCCCAAAAATGTCAAAAGACCGCACGATCCTCACAAAGCTTCAAGCTCACTAAATTAACCTATATGGTTGGAAGGCGGATGGGGGTGATTACACTATGTACTCAGTGAGCAGGAAAAACACATATCGCAAATAGAACTCGATACACACTAAGACGATATAGATAACCTATAAAGTGAACATGCACCACATAGAAAACGCATAGGCCTAGCCTATGACTCAATGTATACTGGTTAGGAACCATATAGTCCTAGCCTATTAATTCACTTATTCGGTGAACATAGGTTCCAGTTCCAGTATACAAAAGCATAAAAACATCATATGTATAAATCAAATCTTATTAGAAAACAAATATCAGGATAAGCCAAAACAATCATGTGTGACACCATTAGTCGACCAATTTTCATCAGGATAACCCATTGATCCTCGGTGTTGGCTCGATTTTCATCGGTGGTGAGTCCAGAGTACAGTCAAAAAGAGCATCATAATTCTAGGTGATGACCTCGTCGGTGTCCAGACCCTAGGTTTGGAATCACCTGCAAGTCTCGTAGACAGGTGTCGATACGGAGACTCGACTTTTATGTACCAGTGTCAAGGGTACGGGGGTCGCTTAATTAGTTATGCCCAGCATACGATTGGCCAATTGTCCTCATCAATCACAAAAATCATATATAATAATTAAGTACATAAGAATTTAGTTGTATGTCATTATTCAAATGAATAGAAGTATTTAGTTCCTTCCTAATTTTTAAGGGTTTTCTCTTCTGTTTTATGCACGTACCTATGCGCTATGCATATCTCAACCCTAGAATGATCTAATCTCATCTCTCTTCTTGATTTTATTTTTTCTTTGTTCTCTTTCTTTTCTTTTCTGATTTCTGTTGGTGGGGTTATGGAGGACCACTTTTCATAGCTGACGACAATGAGTATTTTAAGCTGGAATTGCCGGGGGTTAGGTAACCCTGGAACGGTACGAGCACTTAGTGATCTCCTTTTTACCTATAGACCTACGATTGTTTTTCTTATGGAGACGCTAGTGCAGCGGAATAAAATGGAGGAGGTTTGTCGTTTGGTTCGCTATGATAATTGTTTTACAGTGAATTGTATTGGTAGGAGTGGGGGTTTATGTTTATTATGGAAGAATGAAGTTGATGTGTCTGTTAGGGGTTTTTCGAGTAATTTTATTAATGCTATTGTGATTTTCCAGAATAATAATTGGCGATTAACTGGTTATTACAGCTTTCCTGAGAGTTCTAGACGTCATGCTCCATGGTATTTGCTTTGTGATTTGTCGAGTAGAGACTCAAGGCCTTGGTTGTGCTTAGGAGATTTTAACGACTTATTGACGAAAGAAGATAAGTTGGGTGGTGGTGTTGTTCAGAGACATTTAATCAACGGTTTTGCCGATGCTATTTCAGATTGTGGGTTGAGCGATGTTCCTTCGGAAGGGTATCGATATACATGGGAAAAGAAGAGGGATAATGGGGTGGTTTGTCGCAAAAAATAGGATAGAGAAATGAAATCTTTAAGATGGTCATCCCTTTTCCTTAATGTTGTCTCTAAGTATGTTGTAGACCCAGTTTCTGATCACTCTTCAATTTTGGTTCGATTGAATGGAAGGCCAGTTGGGTGCAAAATATAGGAAGTTTTGGTTTGATAATAGTTGTTTGGGGGACTCTGGTTTGGAGCAGGTAATCAAAAATTCTTGGAATCTTGTATTTGCTACTGATTTTATGAGAAGTCACGATGCATGTATAGAATAGATTAAACGTTGGGGCAGATAGCATAACTTTGCATTTTGGAAAAAACAGAAACAATTACAGTCGTTATTGGAGGAGTTGAGGGACGTGTTTGACGATAGGAAGCTTTATAGGCTTCGAAAAGAGTGGAATGTTATTTTATACAAAGAAGAGTGTAGGAACCGATAGAATGCTAAGCAAAGGTGGTTGTTAAATAGTGATAGGAACTCAAAGTTTTTCCATGCAACGGTTCGTGCCCGTAGAAAGAAAGTTTCGATTGAAAGGTTACAAAAAAAAGATGGAAGAGTGGCTACTAATAGAGCTGAGTTAGAAGGGAAATTAAAGATTATTTTGGGAAGATTTTTGAAGGAGGGATCTTGAATGGTGAAGATGTTCTCAATCTGATGTGGCCCAAAATAGAAGGGGCTTAAAATAATATGCTTACTGCTTTAGTGACTCTAGATGAAGTGAAAAAAAAAAACGGTCTGTTTGATATGAAGCCAGATAAATGCTGGGACCGATTGGACTCAATCCAACTTTTTATCAAAAATATTGGCATGTGATAGGAGAGGATGTGTGGAAAGCTTGCAAACTGTGGTTGGATGAAGGTACTTTTCTGGATACTTTAACCAATACTCATATTGTTCTTATTCCTAAATGTGCTCATCCTTTGAGTTTGAAAGACTATAGGCCTATTTCATTGTGTAATGTGCTTTATAAAATAGTAGCTAATAGGCTTAAAGTTTTGTTGCATAATTTGATTGATGAGAGTCACTCGGCATTTGTCCCGAAAAGGTTAATCTTTGATAATGTGGCAGTTGCGTTTGAGTTGCTTCGTAGTATTAAGGGTCGGAAAAATAATAAGAGAGGGGTTTGTGCTTTAAAAATTGATATTTCTAAAGCCTATGATAGAGTTAATTGGGACTTCTTGTAAGATATGATGATTCGATTAGGTTTTTCGAGTAACTGGGTGGACTGGATTATGATATGCATGAAAAATGTCAAATATTCTGTTTTACTGAATGGGGAAAAGGTTGGGCCTATTATTTCGGGTAGAGGATTAAGGCAAGGGTGTCCATTATCT
>JANVCL010000004.1:28769782-28807782 GCA_026546855.1 Erythroxylum incrassatum | reverse complement strand
TTATTATTATTATTTAATAAGTTATCATTATGATTATTAATTTATTATTATTATTAATTTTTAATAAGTTATTATTATTATTATTTATTGTTAATAATAATATTATTAATTATTATTTTATTAATTATTTTTATAAATTTTCTACTTACTATTTTTAATATTATTAATTTTATTATACCAAATTAATTATCTTATTATTATTGTTATAAATTTTGTACTTTTATTATTATTATTATTATTATTATTATTATTAATAGAGATAGAAAATAGGGATATGTTGTTTTTCTATCGAAGAAAAAATGTTGTCAAAATTCAGAGAAACGATGTTTTCTGGTTTCTGTAAAACTGTTATGGTTTTTTTATTTTCAAAAACAAGAAATCACAAAAGAGTAAACCAAACACATTTTACTTACCTGTTTTTCTTTTTATAAAAACGACAACAAAAAATAGAAGAAAAAATGGAAACAATAGCCCCTTAATTGAAGGTGTAAAACCTTTTTCATTCAGTTCAGTAGATATCATTGGTATACATACAGTTACAATAGCAAAGAGGTTAGTACATACAAAGATATTTTAGGGATGCTAATTATCTTTTCTAACTAAGTTGATTTTACACGGACTCTTTGTTGCCACTGAACCAGATTTGTTGGTCGTAGGGTAGACTTCGACCTTATCTCCAGTACAATTTCATTTTAATAAATATGATAATCTGCTGTTATGTGGTAGTCTGTTGAATTTGAGAAACTGAGAAATATGCACGTGGAAGCAGGACAATAGCAGGAATACACCAAAAAGTCCAATCTAATTCTAGGAACAGGATTGGTGTAATGCGTTTGACCTTCACATCCTTGGAGGAAAATAAGATGATAAGAGGATTCTTAATCTGTAATCTTGCAGGTTACAAGACTACAAGCAGATTCTTAATCTGTAATCTTGCAGGTTACAAGACTTACAGATTAAGAATCTGACAACCTTGTAGGCTCTCTTTCGAGCATTGTCTGGATGATATCTCTTTGACAAGGGAGGCGGTAATGCAATGAAACGGGTTTTCGAGATGAATAGTCAGAAATGATCAGTTGTCTGTGAACATTCGATGGTATTAAATTAGATCCATCAATATCACGGTAGCTGCCTCCGGAATGTCAGGACAAATGGACACTTGACATTACAGAATGATAGGAACGATCATATTAGAGAGAAGTTGGATTATATACGATTCAGGAACTTAAAAATCTAAAATGTTCGGTGTTTCTCCTACACTAATATGGGGATTCAGAATCTCTTTAGATCCTATTATATGGATATTAGTATAGTTCTTGGACGGTCATGTCAGTTTCCTGTCAGGTTTTTCTTGTTTTCTGAACCTGAAATTGCTTGTTGGAGATCCTGTTGCTAGTTCAGGAACTAGGAGAGTTGCATGTGCACAGAATTCTGACAACAGGCATGTCAAGCCACACCCTCAGGTCCTGATAGTACCATCCCTGAAACAACAAATCCACCGTAGTTTTCTGAAAGATATTAATTGATTAACACTAACTATGAATTAATCTGACAAACAAAAGCTGAATTTAAGAAGATGAGTTGTAAAAAGAATCAACAATGCACCAGCCGGGAATCGAACCCGGGTCTGTACCGTGGCAGGGTACTATTCTACCACTAGACCACTGGTGCTTGATGCTATGGAGTAAGCAACCCTTTGTAGGAGTGAAAATATCTTTGTTATTCGACTTCTTCACTGTAACGGAAGATCTTCTTCTCCGTCCAACAATGGATCTCTCGCTCTCTCTTTCCCAACACAAATCTGCTTCTCTAAAACACTATAATCGTTAAACCCACTAATCTTCTTCTCCAAACTCTCCGGGCCACCGTTGTCCTAATGGGCGGCGTCTCCAAGTGGTAATGGAACTATAGAAGTCAATGAAGGAGACAAAAGCCAGAGAACTCCTCAAAGCTCGGATTTTTCCTGAGAGACAACTTTCTTGAAGCGAAAGAGAGCTGAGCTTAAAGCGGCTGTTTAGGCGCTTGAAGGACGATGCGAGGTTGTCAGAAAAGTTTCGAACTTGTTCTTGGTCAGCGTCGATGAGCAATTTAAGGTTCTAGCGGATGGGTTTACAGGTACCTGGTGATTTGGGTTTGTGGTCGGAGAGAGACGGGTCTTTGTTGTTTGAGAATGGAGATGGATTTCCTCTGCAAGGTTTTTACTTTTTTTTTCCCCTCCTGAGGGGATTACTCATAGTATTAAGCCTTACGAGAAAATTTTCTGGGATTGATGAATCTGAGGAGGAAAAGTTGAATTTGGGTTTGGAAATTGAGAGTCAAATGAGAAGTAATATGGTTTGACAGAAAAATTCAAGCTTTGGTTTATTTGATATGGAAGGTGGTTTGAACTCGGAGAATGGGCATAGAAATGAATTGTATGGTGAACCGAGTGAACTTCTAGTGATTGGATACAGGGAAAACTGTGTTGTTTTTATTTTTTTGGATACAAAGCTAGGAGAAGTGGGTGCAATGTTGCATAATGATGGTGGTCTGACTAATGGAAGTAATGGTTGGATTGGTGTGAGGGAATATCGAATGAATTCTGAGTCTAATGTTTATGATATGAGGTTGCAGTTAACTGTTGCAAAAATGGGGGTGGCCATAGGGAAGGCATTTGAGCCTTGAATCGTTGAATTTGTTGGGATTCCACTGAGTGAAGAAGTGAAATTTATGAAATGAGAAGAAACAATGGTTTCCTTATTCTGATTCACGAAATTCTTGACAGTTTCTGTAGGTGCAACTGTTGTAACTAGCAAGCATTTCGTTTTTGGTCACTTTGTGGATTAGGTGTGAATTAATGGGGGATAATCAGGTAAACCACTTCCCAGTTTTTAGACAATTTGTGTACATACCTTTATGCATTCCCCTTGTTGTCCGCTATCTACTTGATGAAGATGTGTGTTGAATTTAGCATGTTTTTGTTTCTGTTATTGGCCATTATTGCTTGATTTATCTGCTGCAAGATATTACCAATAGTAGTAATAATTTGTTATTGAAAATTATATACATTTAGGTACTTGGTCAAAACAAGCGTGGTTTATTTATCAGCTTACCGTATGCCAGAAATTCGAGTAATGTGTGTAGGCAATATAGGAATAAGTAATTCCACCATGTTAGCTTACCTGTTGTTCAGGACTGATGTTTGATTCTAACTCTTAAATGTACTCACTTGAATATAATCAATTACCTCTAAGCGTGTTTTGTAGCTGATCATTGCTATAATGCACTGAAAAAACAGAGTTTTTGTTGGTAAAAGCAATTGATTTGATGTCCAGCTTGATTTGGTGCGTTATTATTATCTTTTTATATGACAAATTGTTGACACCGACATGGATTTTTCTCAGAAAAATCATACATAATCCTAAAAGATAGGATCTTGGATTAGAAAGTGCATGTCTATTTTCTCATACAGGTTAAGCTATTGTTGGCATGCTGAAAATGAAACTTCTAAATAACTAGAAGAGGAGGGACTTCCCCCCCTTCAGATAACTTAGAGCACTGAGCTTATCTTTTGAGGATGTTAGGTTACTTCCACTTAGTCGTCACATCGTTATCTTGTTCAAAGCGTCAAAGAATCTTGTCTTGTTCATTTGCAGCATTTGCTTACTTCTTATTGGCCCAGGCAATTATTTCCAAAAGAATCCTATTAGATTGTCATTCCACTTCTCTTTCTGGAGAGTCAAAAGTCAACCCACATCAACGCTCATACACCACATATCTTCATGATGCATGAGTGGCATGGTGAGCTGTTGCCCTTATATCCTCCAACTCCAACCCACTCAAACCCATTTTAGTGGGACTAAGGTCTTATCTCAGTTTGTATCTGAATCGGACTTTCTGTTCATACAGAAGTTCATCGTAGACCCCCACGAGCATTCGTTTTTTTGGTGCTTAAGACACTTTCTAATAACAAGTCATTTTCTTACATGAAAAAAAATATGATCTTTATTTATAACTTCTCAATTTCTTGTAGAATGAATGAAAAGGTAGTGAAGCCGTGATCAAATTGTCATCCATTTGGCAGTGTGAATAAGGCCGGTTGGAATAGTACTTCTTCTGTAGTTCTTTGCTGGTGCTTTCTTTTTTCTGCACCTGAAGGGCAACCTTACCATTTGATGCTATTGCCTGTAGTTTTCCACCAGTATTATCACCTAAACATGAAAGGTTAAGGAGTTGTGGCATTTACTGTTGGCCAACTTAGTGCTGCTGCTACATCTCCTAATGATATCTCCAAGGTTACTGTTCAGGCTTCTGCATGAAGTAGCAGGCACTTTACTAGCACTCCAAAGCTAAAAATCTAAAGAAGGATCTAAAACTGATCTCTAGGCACCCCTGTCTCTACCAGATGACTTACTGTCAAAGCACTGAAAGATCAAACATTCCATGGAGTGGCTTGAACTGCCAAGAATACAAAACCTCACCAAATCAGAGCTATGTTCTGGAATTTGAGCCTACTAAGGCAAATTTCATGCGTGCTTTTCATTCTTGTTGCCTACAATCTATGAGTATACTTCTGGAAGAAAACGACAGACCCTTTCCTTGATTTTTTTATTCTCAGGAACGGCTATGGGTGGCTTGTATGATCTTGATCTGAGAATGACAGGCAACAACATGATTGGTAGATACAAATTCATCGCTAAAACTTTGAAAAAGGAATCTGATGGTGATGGAGAATAGTGACTAGTGGGTATACTATTGCTTCTTTTGAGCTATAGACGTGTTTTCACAGTTTCACTTCATTGAACAGGACTGGTAGGTGGTTCTGATGATGAGATAAACAATTTGCGAAATGAAAAACACATGATTCATTGAAACAAGAAACCATTTTTTTTACCAGGATCATCAATTATTCCACCAATTTCTTCAATAATTGCTTCATTTGAAAGAACGGTAAGGATAACATCCTCTCACCTCTGCTAACGTGTTTTTACTAATTTAAGTAAGCAATGTTCTTCAAATGTCAAAATCTTCCTTTTAGGTATGATTAACCATTGAATAAACCAAAGCGCTCTAGCCACCATTGAAAAGTTAATCATCAGCTATGAACAATGAAGGCCATTACCATGAACTTCAGTTGATCAGAGCCATAAATTCCACGTTCCAGTTGATAAGTTTAGTTATAGTTTATAGAGTTGTGTTGATATCTATCAAGAATACAGTCATTAAAGCAAAGATTTTGACCTCCTCCTGGAGTTTTTATGCCCAGTGAAATGATTAGCTATAATTTGAATCACTTTGCTTTAAAAGTGGCTTTCAAACACTAAGTGTGGCACAATATTGATGTGCTTATTTAGTAATATTAAATATGGAATTGCAATTAAAATAATTAATCCAATCTTCTTGTTTCAGCCACTTAATCACAACCCTTTTGGTCCACCAACTAGGTAACTAGTTTGTGATCCCACGGTGAGATGCGCGATTTCACATGAATACTATATCGGACTTGGTACTAAATTTAGCTCTAATACGATATGATATTGGTATCGGTTAATATTGGTATCATTTTTGATAATTTTTTTTAAAATATAAAATATAATTTATAATTTATAAAATTGGAAAATAATTTCTCAATATATTATGTTATACAATTTGTTACTTTACTTCAACCATGTCTTAAGAAATCATAATAATATAAATTTGATATAACAAATACTTCTTTATTTTTTAAATATTATTTTCAGATATTTCTTATAAATCAAAATAAAATTAATTTTAAATATTATCTCTACATATTTCAAATTTTATTATAATATTTTTTATATTTACATATAAAAAGTATATATTGTCAACATAAAAATATTATTGTTTAAAAAATATTAAATATAATTATATTAAACTAATATATTTAGTTAGCCACTTTATACAATTATACTTTTTATGTATAAGTAATTATTATTTTATATAGAAAAATTTTAAATGTTTTTTTAATTTAGTCCAATCTTCTTCTTCTTCTTTTTTAAACCTGTAATTAATTATAAAAGTATAATAAAATATTTATTATTTATCATTCATAATTTTATTAGTATTTACTATTAAATAATTGAATTCATTATGACAAAGAAAAAAAATCAATTTATATGATTTTTTATTTTACTTCGATTAAATTTTTTGACTTTTCCAAGTCTCCCGTGAGCCGCAGGGAAGTCCATAAGGGAAGCCTGATGCCTTTCTTATAAGAGTAACTCATGAACACGAACACAGAACTATTAGCAAGTATGACTGATTCAATTTTAAGAAACTCATGAAAGGAAAAGTTTGTCGACAGAAGACATTACAATCCTTAAATTATGTGAATGAGGTCAAACAATATCTTTACTTTACTCTTGGTATTACCTTTTGAAAAGGGAGGAACTTTTCCTGCAGATTCGTATCCAACAATCATGGACGCCAAACTGAACCTCAGTCAAGACATTTTGCTGTGAATTTAACACTTAACGCTTTATCTTTTCCTGCAAAACAAAGTTGCAAATTTCATATTCATCCCATTTTTGCTTCCAGGTTTTTTATTAATAACCAGAACTAACTTCCTGGATTTTCTGAAGAAAATAAGACAAAGCCTGGTTAAAAGTAAATCTAACCCTGTCATCTGAAACTTGCTGATAAGTTTGGACCATCTCATGCTTGGCAGATCAGACGTTGAGGTATGAATGAATATGAACAGAACATTACATAATGCATCAAATCTTAGTGGGGGAATATAGATGATCGTGGGGTCTTTTATTAGTAATATTTGGAGGATAGTGGGGGAGAGAAACTAGTGAAGGATGCCATTCCTATCTCTATAGACCGACAGTGACGTCTTGTGGCTGTGGTAGTGATCATTACATCGTTTTTCTCTTTCACAATAATTGCCAAAAGAAAATTATTTCTATCATGCTGAAAAAAACCTGTCAAACTCAAAGAAAAGTGACCATTCAATGGTAGTCAACAAAGAGAATAGCTTCCTCTATATAAGAAACGAACCCCATAGCAGTTTATAAACCATAAGATTGTGTTATTGCTTCTGTTACCATACCAGAAGAGACATGGAATTTGAGAAAGGAGCACAAACCTGCAGAGAAGTTGATGAAGAGAAATGGGTATATGATTCTTCAGTGGATCATAAAGGGAAGCTTCCGCTTCGAGCTTCAACTGGTGTTTGGAAAGCTGCTAGCTTTATCATCGGTAAGAAATGAAAAATACTTAAAAGGTGACGAAGAAGAAAGTGTCGTGTTGTTTTTACGTATAATATCAACCATTCTTCTTATGGTCCAACAAGTCCAATCCTTAGTCCTTTAATTCTGTTAACATTTTCAGCTCATCTATGGAGGAAAAGATGAAGGTCTTGTTCATGCATGTTCTTGTATGAAAGTTTCCTGAATTGTCTTCCTTCACATGGTCAATACAGCCCTGAGAAAAATAAAGTACCACAATCCATAAAATCACCTTATCCTAAAGATAATTTGGTCGTTATTCTGTTATATTAGAAACTACCAAATCATAGTAACTCTTGTATGTTTTCTGTACTTGCATAAATATTCAATACATGTCTTATACTATTTATCTTAACTTTATGAAGATAGTTGACTATGAATACAAATGTTATTTAAATTGAAATTATTATTTAAGTTTGAATTATTAATTTATGAAATAATTTATTTAAAACATGTGATTATATATTAATATTCTAGTAGGCCTAGGATATAGGATCTACTAACTATAGATTCCTAAATTATATGCCTTGCTTACACCACTAAACCAAACTAGTGGACACCCTTTTTTATGCATATATGTTTCTATCATTGGATTTCAGTCTTTAGTAGAGATTTTGCATGTAGCCCATATATTCAGGAGGAACAGAAGCTACGAAACCAAGTATAAAGATTTGATAATGAATGGAGGGACCAGTTTAGCACTATGATTTAACTTTATACGACTCTGCCTTTGCACAGAGTTCAATGAAACTAGGACTTGAGTGTATGGTACAAGTACAACAGTAACCTAGAAATATAGATTGAAGTCGTATCAGGCAACTTGGCACATGGGAAAGGTTATATAAGTATATGGAAAAGCAAATAGGGCCTATTATATATGCCTACAGGGCACAGCCTTCTCCAATTTGTGTATATCGGTGAAAGTGCTTGTTTATGATTCTCCAGCAATCATCAAAATTGAAGAACTTATGCCTGTCAAGGTGTTAAGAAAGTATGTGTAGTAAGAAAAAAAAAGTACAAAAGAGAACAAATATGCATATAAGAAGAAATTAATCAAGGTTTGACTATGAAGATATTGAGGAAATATTAAATTAGGTTTATAAATATATTCTTATATGTAATTCTTAATTATATAGTTTAAATATGATTTGAAGTTCTTTTAAATCAAATTTATTTGAAATTTTTGGTAATTAGTTTTTTGTTTGATGCTTATCAACCTATTGTTTTTTGTTGAGCAGCAATCGAATTCAGTGAGAGGTTGAGTTACTTTGGAATAGCGACCAGCTTGATTATATATCTGACAAAGGTGATTCACGAAGACCTGAAGACTGCTGCCAGGAGTGTTAACTACTGGGCTGGTGTCACCACATTGATGCCACTCATTGGAGGGTTCGTTGCTGATGCTTACTTGGGAAGGTTTTCAACAGTCTTTGTTTCCTCTATACTCTATCTTCTGGTAATCAGAACTTCCATTTTCATAAGCTTGTCGGGATTTTTTATGAGCCAGTTTAATAACTTCCAACCTGTGGACAAACAGGGATTGATCTTATTAACAATGTCATGGTTCGTTCCAAGTCTAAAGCCTTGTGGTGAAGGTGTTTGTCAAGAGCCAAGAAAAGTTCATGAAGTGGTGTTCTTTCTCGCTATTTACTTGATCTCCATAGGAACTGGAGGGCACAAGCCAGCCTTGGAGAGCTTTGGAGCTGACCAATTCGACGATGATCATAGCAAGGAAAGAAGGGAAAAGATGTCGTATTTCAACTGGTGGAGTTGTGGACTTTGTTGTGGACTCTTACTTGGTGTGACCTTGATCGTTTATGTGCAAGACCATGTGAGCTGGGGTGTTGCAGACATTATTCTCACCGCAGTTATGGTCATGTCACTGGTTATATTCATTATTGGAAGACCATTTTATCGATATAGAGTCCCAACAGGAAGCCCTCTAACGCCATTGTTGCAAGTTCTTGTTGCTGCTTTCAGAAAAAGAAACCTACCTAGTCCTTCCAATTCTGCTCAACTCTACGAGGTCTCGAATTCACAAATGGACCGAGGAAGGCTTCTATGTCATACCGATAAGCTCAAGTAATGATTCTATTCCAAGTTGATATGTGGGATCAAATACAAACTTAACCATTTAAGTAACTTAATAATCCTTGCTTTTGACCCGCAGGTTTCTTGATAAAGCAGCTGTCATTGAAGAGACAAAAAACTCTGTAGAGAAACAAAGTCCATGGAGACTTACAACTGTGACCAGAGTTGAGGAAATGAAGCTTATCCTTAACATCATACCAATATGGATAGCTTCATTGCCCTTCGGTATTTGCGTAGCACAAACCTCCACTTTCTTCATCAAACAAAGCACTACGCTGAATCGAAACATTGGTAATAGCTTCCAAATGCCTCCGGCTTGGATCTACGCTGTTGCTGCTATTGGATTGATTATATCTGTTATCATTTACGAGAAGATACTCGTTCCAATACTAAGAAGGGTTACAGGAAACGAGCGAGGAATCAATATCCTGCAAAGGATTGGTATTGGAATGCTTTTCTCTGTAGCTACAATGGTTGTTGCTGCTCTGGTCGAGAGAAGAAGACTAAACCTCGTGGAGAAGAATCCATTAAAAGGTTCGACCACAATGAGTGTGCTCTGGTTAGCTCCACAGTTCCTCATCATTGGGACAGGAGATGGGTTCACATTGGTAGGATTACAAGAGTACTTTTACGAACAAGTTCCTGATTCTATGAGAAGTTTAGGAATTGCGTTCTATCTAAGTGTGATTGGAGCTGCAAACTTCATAAGCAGTCTCTTGATTACTTTGGTCGATCACATGACAAGAAAAGATGGCAAGAGCTGGTTTGGGAAGGACTTAAACAGCAGTCGACTGGACAATTTTTACTGGCTTTTAGCAGCTATGACAGCAGCAAACTTGTTCCTGTACGTGTTCTTGGCTCGTCGTTATAATTATAAAAATGTTCAGAGAAATGTAGCTGTTGCAGACTGCAATGAAGATGATTCTGCTGCTTGAAGTGTGCAGACCACACTTAGTAGCATGTAAGGGAAAAAAAGAAAACTAAGCTTAGCATGTCATCTTATATATGTATGATATTTCAGTTATATTTATGAGTATTTACATTAAATCCAAAAACCTTTGCTTCAAAGCTATTAGCCTTTCTCCTATTGCAAGTTAAAAAAAAACATAAGCCATTAATTTTAAGGTTAATTATAAAAATAATCTTAAATTTCGGATAATTTCATAAGTATTGTCCGAAATGCTCAAACTTTCAATATTTTTCAATTCTAGTTTGATACGTAAATTATTATGTGTTCTAAAAATCCTAATTAATAAGACATGTCAGTCCTAATTGACACAAGTATTGAACGTCAACAAAACGACAATCATATAACTTATAGATGAAGGTGTTTAGTAAAAATGGCAAAAAAATTCTAAAAATTAATCTCTATACCATATTAGACTTGGCTTTTTTAAGGCCTAGTAAAACAGTGGTAAGAACTAGGAAGACTTCTTAAGCCCACCTGAATTTTGAACAGAAAGGAGAGGCACACTCCAAAACCATTCCAGATAAATTCCTCTTCAAAATGTTATTTTTGGCTTGATACATAATTGACAGAAGAAATTATTTATTTGTTATTATGATAATAAATTTTTGAAAATTTAAATTTAGTATGAAATTTTCTAAAGTTTTTAATTCGGTGACTCAACTTTTAAAACTCATATAATTCAAGTTAAAATATTATTTTTGTTGATGTATACGGCTCAGATCATTAAAAATGACTTTCTAATTTAATTCGTACCAATTTTTTAAAATTATTCGTTAAATTATAAACTTTAAAATTTTGATGTTAAATTGAAAATTCTTTAAATATTAAATATCAATTAATTTATTATCATTTTTCATATAAATTTAAAGAATATTATGGTTTAGTTCCAACCAGTATAACCATACTTTAAGTATGATTCAATTACATAGTTTTTAGTAAAAATCTTAAGTTTGAATTTTCAAAGCTTTTTAATCTTATTTATTAAGGTAAACTAATCCGAAGATTCAAAATTTTTACAATCAAATCGGTTGACTTTTTAAATATAAAGATTCGCATACATACGTGTACTTTGTTTTTGATTGGCTAAGAATGGAAAATTTTCAACATGTACATCACATGATCAATCATACAAGAATCCAACCAATCTAAATCACAAGTTTAGTTTAGACATCTAAACAAGCATGCCCTATCTCTTTTGGTTGGTTTTCCACTAGATAGCTTAGTAAAGCAACTAATTATATACCTAAACCAAGTTTAATTAGTTGCAGTTAGTCCCACTAATTGGTTGGAGCATTAAATGACATGTAAACAGCATGTGGTGTGGTAATCTTGTCTGTGCTATGTGGAGAAATTGCGTCCTTACGTTTTAGTTGGTTCAGGATTGATTGCTTATCGTTTCCTTCCTGTTAATGCCTAATTATCCAAAGAAACTGAAAAATTATGTTGATTAGACGGCAAACATTGGAAAACAGCAATGTAACGACAGGGTTTCTTCATATTCACTTGATTGGAGACCTAATTCTGTTCTCTTCCCCTTATTGTTATTGTCATGATTAGTTTTTCTTCCTTTATTAGATGGTGTATTTAACATTAATCTCACTTGTGATACTTTTATTTTTCTTTGGAAGGTTTTGAAGCCATATTATGTAAACCTGTTTCAACTTATTTTTAAGGTTAATTATAAAAAAATGATTTTTTTTCTAAATTTTACATACTAATTCGAATTTTAAAAATAGTAGTAAAATGTTATAATTTACAATTTTTAACAAAAATAGTCCGACGTTAAATTATCTGTTAACGTGGATGATATGATGAGTTATGTTAGATTAATAATTTATTACGTGTGTTAAATTAAAAATATACAAAATTCTAAAATAATTATAAGCGTCTTTCACATTAATAAAGAATTTAACGCCAAACTATTTTTGTTAAAAACTTAAAAGTTGAAATATTTTATATTTGCTTTTTAAAGTTCGAATTTGTATTATAAAATTGAATAAAAGTTGAATTTTTTAACAATTAATTTTATTTTTAACAATGACTAAAAAACTCAATCGATTTATTCGGTTCAATTGTAAAAATTTTGAATCGGTTAACTTTTTAATTAGATTTTTATGTTTCTGGTTCAATTTACTTTAATAACTCTTGTTATTAAAAATCGATCAATTTATTAATTAATCAAACAATTTTTGTAAATTAATAAGTTGGTATAAACTAAAATAAATCAATTAATTTTTATTTAATAATCTATTTTTCAATTAAACTTTAAATTTTTTGATAGATAAGCGTAATCACTTTTAATTATATTTTAAAATTTTAATTTTATTCAATCTTTACCTAATTTTAAGACTATTTAATAAAAATTGAACTTTTTAAACTTTAAATCTCTTCCTTTACTATTTTAAATTTTGAATGTGAGTTTTTTATTAGGTATTGATTAAATTCTATAATTCGTATATTTTAAATAAAATGCTTAATAATAATTAGGAATTAAGAGTTTCAAGACTTAACTTAAATTAAAAGTATGGAATTTTGAAATCTTTTGGCTTTCATTGCCCACTAGTTTCTCTGTCCATTGAATAACAGTAGTTATAAGGGGAAGGTGATAGTTCTACCAAGAAAAAAAAAAGGAGAAGAGGAAGGTGAATAATCATTGACATGATCCATACCAACTAAAAGAAATCAATAATTAGATGAATCATCTTGACAGGCAGATTTTGAATCTGGTTTGGCTCCAATGGCATTCAAATCAAAACTACACTATACCTACCTACAGTCCCTTCAAATCAATATACAAACATTCCTACTTTTCAGGGGAATCCCTTCTTCTGCATAAGGTTGTTTTTTTTAAGTAAAGGAAATAAAGTCTTTTAACAAATTTACGTTAATGTGTAACTCTGCAGATTCATCTTAAAAATCCAGGTTCGATTGTAACATGACAAGTACCTGAAAAAAGCTAGGGATATATTTACAGCGACAACTTGATACGAAGGTGATATATGATATTTACTTCTACTATCACAGTCACCTATTATATTTACTTTTACTGTCACAGTCACCTTTGTATCGAGTTGTCCAGTTCTTATGCTATAAATATATCCCTAGCTCCTTTCGGGTACTTGTCATGTGAAGAAGCTGACTATCTGTCCACTCATTAAGCTCAACAGAACTTCAACTGTACAATGGCATAAGGGACATGTAATGTGTAGACTGCAAGTGTACAATGGTGTGTGTGTGTTTTTGTGAAATGAGAAGATGAGATCGACACAGGTACTGGAGAATTATGAGAAAGCAACCACCATGGAAAAGCACATTTCTTCACCTTCTCTTCTCTTGTTCACATCTACTCAACAACTAACTATTCATTTATTCTCTTAATCGAAAATAATAATAATAATAATAATATTTATTCTTATTTTTATTATGTTTATTTTCATTTTTATCATTATTATCTCATATAAACCAACTACTTTTTAATATTTGATAATCCAAATTATTCGGTTGTGATATTTATATCGACGATTGAATTATAAAAATTTAATAAAATTGTACCCTAAATATATATATATATAAGTGACATAAAAAATAATTATAGCACTTTTTATATAATATTAAGTTATAAATTGTACTTTAATTATTCTTTTTAAAATTATATTAATATCTGAGAATCCAAATTATTCAATTGTAATATTTATGCTAATGATTTAATTATGAAAAAATGAAATTTAGAAACTAATTAATAATTTTAAAAATAAAATACACACAAATCATCACGAGCTTTTTGTGTGGTGATGGGGTCGTCTGCATTAAATCGTGTCTGGTGAATCAAACTCTTTGGTTTTGATTGTAGATTTGCAGTAGTTGAAATGCATAGTCACTTAGATTTTAGTACTGGGGGAAAATTGTAGGGTGCAAAATGAAGGCTTTTACACACTTTTTTTGGAAAGTTAATCTCTTTATTGGGAAGTGAGACTACGAACAACACATCGAAATCATATTAGTTTGGCTTCAGAAGTTCAAAAAACATAATGGTTCTGTTCTGTGGCTCCTGTCAATCAGGAGACTGAACATGCCCTCTTCTTTCAAACTTTGAACACCAACACTTTGTTCACTTGCCTTTCCTCGTAGCCATCACTAGAGACTGACTGTGTTTACTGTGGTGATGCTATTTCATGCGTTCCGATGTTATTATATCAGGTAAGGTAAATGACTAAAATTTATACTTGAAAATAGATTGACTCAGGTTTTATTTAAAAACGCCTTATTTACAAAAAGTAACGAGAATATGAATATGAATAAATATAGTAAGTAATAAAAATAAAATATAGCCAATAATAAATCTCATTTTTTTAGTAATCTATAAATATA
Source organism: Erythroxylum incrassatum (assembly GCA_026546855.1). NCBI lineage: Eukaryota > Viridiplantae > Streptophyta > Magnoliopsida > Malpighiales > Erythroxylaceae > Erythroxylum > Erythroxylum incrassatum. The sequence continues at coordinate 28,793,121 of JANVCL010000004.1, read as the reverse complement.
GAGTATTGCTGAAAATAAAAGAATGAAAGTGTTACCCCTGTTAATACCAAATATGAGTTTTCATTTTATACTTATACATTTCTCCCTATTACCTCTAAAAGAAGCACTTTCTTAGAGTTATTTAAGTTGAAAGCACAAGTTCTGAAGTATAATTTGAGCTTAACAATATTTTGAAAGATAACAGTGCAATTATTTGATAAGTTGAATTTTCAAAATTAATTTTAGTTTAAAATTTAATTAATTCAAATTAAATCTGCAACCCTAATTTAATTTAATTATTGAATTAAGTTCGGTTTAAAAATTGTTTAAAATTTGAATCTCTTATTCTAAAGTTTAATTTAATTACATTCGAATTATTTGATAAAATTTAAATTTAAATTCTCGAACATAATTTTAGTTTAAAATTTGAATTTAATTTGTTAGTTTATGGGATACGTTATTCTTATTGAAAATGTTTAAATAAGTAATTTAATTTTTATTTTTAATAAAAATATTTTGATTAGTTTGTAACCATTTATTCATAAAATATATAAAACTGTAATTATATAGATCAATATATATATAAACACGTGCACACACTCGTATTAAATTAGAATTGATTTTGATATTATATTAAATATAAGAGAAAATTTTTATTTAAAAAATTTCAATTATAATTGTCATAGCCTCTTTATTAATTAGGTGGATCTTTCTAAATTTCATATAGTTATTGTTATTATTATTAAAAAAATCTTATTTGCTACGTCATAAAGTTTAAAGTTGATGTAATAAATAGAAATTTACAAAAATGTTATGATATATTGAAATAAGTAAAATTTCAAAAATAAAAGCTTTTTTGAATTAAAGAAAAATACCATGAAGTGAATAGGCTTGTGATTGGACAAGCAAATAGTCCTAGAGCATAGTATCCTACTATCACCAAACTGGAGAAAAACTTGTACAGTGTAGGTCAGCAGTACGAGAACAAAAGCAAATCAAACTGAGCACGAAAATCCAGGAAAGCATCAGACGGTCCAAAAGTGATGAGAAAGCACTCGTGTGCAGAAGATGCATCGGCTCTTTTTTAATCTTTATTAACTCATTATTATTTTTCTTTTTTACTTTTTTACTGTGGGCAGTAAAAAAAGATCTTTTTCACTCAATTGCTGACGCACTCACAGTACCTTCTTCTTCTCTCCCCTTTCTCGCGAGTGCGTGCACCTTCCGCACATTATTGTTCTTACCAAGAGAAGAGAGTGTATGCACGCGAGTTGAAGAAGGTGGGGGAGAGTACGTACAGAATCTGGGTTTTGGATACAAGGACGGAAAAGGCTGAAAAGTCTGCAACTCCGTTCCGTAAATCGACGGCAAAGTCGGGGGGTTTGACGGTGAAGGTGGGCCCCATTGCTGTAATAAATCGCAAGCAAAAGATATGTTATTGTTGTTGGATGAAGTGAAGTGAGGACTGAACAGAGAGAGAAGAAGAGCAGTAACACTGCTAACGTTAACATGACGTTATTCACCTGAAACTGAACGTAATCTTATACAATGTCAGTCGTTTTGCCACGTGTTGGCTTCATACCTCTTCATCTCGTTACATTTTCTTGTTAAAATTAAGGTGACTTTGTGAGTGTAAAGATTAAACTAATTCAAAATTCAATAAATAAAAATATATTTTATAAGAAGATAATACATAAAAATACAAACATATTAAATTCATAAATAATAATTAATTTAAATTGATTTAAACTAAGTTTAATTTAATTAATTTAAATTTTATATTTACTTAAAGTTAATGAATTAAGTTAATTTTGAATTAAATTATTAATTCCAATTAATCAAACTATTTTAATAAAATAAGTATTAAAAATAAAAAATTCTTCAATAAACTAATTTAAAATCCATACGATTTAATTCAAAATACAATCTATTTCACAATTAAGCATATTAGTCCATTGATTTCGAAGGTTTGAAATATAGAATACTATTTTGTATCTGTACGTGAAATTTGCAATAAGCTTACAGTTGCAATATAAGAAGAAAAGTTAGGTTACACGTAAGTTTAAGTGAGGTTTTATTCTAAAACTAATTGATAATAGATAGAGTAGCTTACTAGACTTATATGTTAGTCTTCTTTTTTCTCTTTTTTTAATATTGGGCACTCACATATGGGTGTTATCAACACTATCATGACGGTCAATATTCATTTTTCATAAGCCTGTTTTGAGATAAAAACTTAAAGGAAATGGTTTTTTAAAATATGATAAATAAAAAATAAAATATATCAAATTTAAAAATAAATAATTACAATTAATTAAAGTAATAATAAATTAATATATTAAATTAATAAAATCAATAGTAGAACAAATAAAATTTTATAAAATTTCATTAATTTTACTAAAATTATTTATTGCTTTAAAAAATTTGTAAAAAGTTTTTATAATTTATATAAAAGCTTAAAATTAATTCTTCCATTTAATAGCATTAGCAATTAAATTTGATAAATTTTAAATGTATAATACTTTATTTAAATAATTATATCATAAGGAGTAATTAAAAATTAACAAATAGTACAAGTGTTGTTTGTCAATTAGATTAATTTAATTAATTGTTATCTAAAATACTTATATATCAATACTTATATTAACATATTAGTAAATCTATTAAAATAATAATAATAGTAGTAGTTGAATATAATTATAAATTTTTGTATATGACAAAGATTTATTAGATACATACGAAAAAAACTAAAAACTAAATACCAATATTAAATTATCAATTTGTCGTGGTCGGTGGAAGCTACTAGTTGTAGCATCCCATAGGGCATTAATTGTACAGAAGTGATGGGAGCAGAAGCAATTGCGGCCGCTTATAATTACACACCTCTCTTTTTTCCCCTTTCTGAAATTCCTATGAACTTGACCGATGCCTAACTCCTACATTCATGCATGTCTAAATCTTACAGAGAGACAAAAGAGACCTTGAAAAGAAGATAAAGAGCATATCTTTGCGAGTCCTTAAAAGCCTCGAGGGGTTATGTGTTGTTTATTCGAGATAAGAATGAACCCAGGATTAGTAGGCGAGTCGAATGTCTTATTGTTCTTTTGCTTCAATCTACTTGTTTTCTTATCTTAAGGGATAGGGATGAATATATTGCACCAGTCTGAAATTTAGTAATATTAATGAAAATATCGAGTTCAAATTCCTTTTTCTGAAATTAAAAGATTTAGTCTTTGATAAAATTTTATAAAACTGTTATATAATAAAGATTGAAATTAAAATGATTGAAATATAATTAAAGAATGAGGAAAAATTAAAGTTTAATTAAAAATAATATTAAGTAAAAATTAATTAATTTTAATTTATAAAATTAGTTTATAATCGATTTTTTGTGTGATTAAAATAAAATAATTAAGCATATATTTTATTTTAAAAATTAAAAATAAAATTATTTTACCCTAATCAATTAGAGTACTTCCGGTTCAAATTTCGAGTTTTAAGACCGAACCAAATCAAACAAGTTTAGACCCATGTGACATGTAATAATTGTTTATAAATTAAAAAAAAAAAGAGAGAGACAAAGGAAGGGTTTCCAAAATCTAGAAAAGGTTGTCCCAATCCCAGCCCATTGAAAATGATGACGGGAGAGAAGGTTGTCTTCAGCCAACTTCTTCTTCTTCTTCTTCTTCTTCGCAGTACAAATCACGGCACATGCATGTCGATGGATGGGAACTTAACAATAATGGCCCAGGTGGTTTCCGTGCAATCATAATAATTATATATATATATCTTTGGACATGCAATTAACAAAAAGTACGTACGTAGCTTTGTAATTGTATAGATATAGACCCTCCTTTGTTCTGCCTCTTTAACGTACTTTCTTCTGTCTCATGCTCCTCTACTACCATAGGTGGGAGGTTTAGTTTCTGCCTCTTGAAATCAATGGGAGGTTTTACAAGTGTTCTTTACAGAAAAACAAGCAAAAGGGTCTTCGATTCGATCTTCTTCTTTCTTTGTAATGATCTTTTAGTTTAAAATCAGAATGAATGAAAGCAGACATGCAAACAAAGCAGGTTAATACTATTTATGGGGCTTATTTTATAATCTTTTCAGTTATTCAACTTACCTATCCCACCTTATAACTTATCTTGAAGTTGCTGATTATAAAAAAGCGCTAATTAATGTAAAAAGATTAAAAATACAAATTTAATCTATATTTAATAAAGAGAATGTTTGTGATTATTATTTATAATTAATTTTATTATATAAAATAAAATTTTATTTTTATTATTTATAACAAAGTTGATCGTGCTAAATGTAAAGTCTTTTTAAAAATTAATATGACTGTAGACCCACTCACCAGGAGATCAAACTAAGCTGGCCAACAAAAGGGAGAAAATGTTCATTAGGTGGCCAACATAATACTATTTTAGCAACTCATTAGGTAAATAATTCAAACTTAAATGAAAATTTTCCAAACTTAATTTGTGGATTACATACAATTGACCACTCACCCTTTAAATAAAATATGTTTGTTATATTTAATACTAAATAAAATGCTTAAAATATATTTTTCTTTGATTAAGATATTTATTTTTAGGACTATACTTTGTTTTATATTTGTTTGATTATCTTTTTAAACAAATTATTCTCATTTAAATACTATTAAATTTATATTTTTACCAAGAAATTGCTTCTAGTGTTATCTATTATTGGAAACAACCCTTCTATTATGTAAGGGTAAGGTTGCATACTATCAAATCTTTCTAAATTTCGTATTGTTACAAGACTTCGGATTGGGTGTGATGACGATGAAATTTATCTTTTTAAGTATTTATATTTGTTAATTTTCCTAAGAGAGGATGTTCTTATCTTATGTAATTACTTAAGGATGCATTTATGGGCATGCTCATGAGATAAGTTTGTGAGAAGTGAACAAGTAGAACAAGTTTTAGTTTATGATTGAAAAGTGCTAACACAAAGGAAAACATGTTTTGAAAGTGGAAAGCATCGGGTAAAGTTTTTAGATGGAATAAATATAATATTCTCTTATCCATGTCCTTTTGTTCCTGTGCTGTCACGTGCGTCATCACCTCTCCTGAGTGATCACTTCCGAATCATTTATTTAACAAAATTTTAGAAAATTTACGAATATTAGGATAAATAATTTATTATTATTATTGACCGTTAATTTAATTATAAAAATTCGAATAAATTTAAACTCTAAAATAAATAAATGTTTATAAATAGTATAAAAACGACAAAACTCCTTAAACCTTTGTCAGAAATATCTGCGACACAGTTCGAGTTCAATTATTACCGGGAATAGCCGGTGGTCGGTCGGTTTCTCGAAACCCTATGCTGGGCATTACCTCCATTGGTGAGATCGAGAGTGCATTAAGAGGAAGAGAGAGCTGGAACGAGGAGAGAAGAGAGAAGAGAGAGTTTGTTGCTGAGTCTTTTGGGTTGGTGTGTGTGTGTGAGTTAGTGATGATGTGTGTCTCTGTCTCTGTGTTGCGTCTGTGTGAGGATGCGTGAAATGAGCAACCCTCCCATTCCCATAACATGAGCTCAAAATTTTCTCAGTCTCTTCACGTATCTCTGATAACCAGAGCCTCTCTGCCATAGTTGCAGACTCAGAAGATCATGATAGCCCTTCATTTCATCATCACAGCATCTCTTTCACTGTTCTCTTTCTTTACTTATCTCTATCCTCTTTAATTTCCCACTTCTTCTCACACCTTCTTTTTCATTTTTTTGGCTCTCTTTTTCTTGTTCAGGACTGTACTTAGTGAAAATAGTGTTTTGTTTGTGTCTGTGTGGCTATGGCGGAGGGTTATGAGCCCTACCATGTCCCACAACAAAGTAGAAGAGATAAGCTAAGAGTTGTGGCTCAAAATCATCCTGAACTTCATGCTTGCGCTGGTTTACTACCTATCTACGATCCCTCCTTACTCTCTTCAGATTTGCTTGCGTGTGCGAACAACTCCCTCTCAGGTGTAACTGAGTCTTGTAAAGCGAACCCGGTTTGTGTTGTTAAAGAGGAAGGTTCCAATTTGATGGCTTTTGCTGGTGGGATCGTGAATGCTTCTTCGTCTTCCTCTTCTGCTACTCATCACCAAACTTACTTGGATCCACGCTCCTCGTTGTCCATAAACCCTAGTTCAATTCAAGATATTAACAGTAACCCTTTTCTTTATACACCACATAACCTTCATAGTCTCAGAGATTTTGACCACTCCTATAATAGTGGCAGTGAAGTGATAGTGTTCAAACCAGAACCTTTGTCTTTGACCGCCCATGAATCTAATGCCACTGGACAAGGGTTGTCCTTATCTTTATCTTCTCACCATCCCCATCAAGTTAATCTTCCTTTAGAGCTTAATTTGCAAAGATATGGCTCTGCAATTTATGCTGATAAAATTAGCAGTGCTGGTGTGTGTATGGTTCCGGGTAGTGGTTCGACCTCGAACGAGGTATCTAGAAGCTCGGTCCCTCTTGGTCCATTTACGGGGTATGCTTCAATTTTGAAGGGATCGAGGTTTCTGAAGCCTGCACAACAGTTACTTGAAGAGCTTTGTGATGTCGGTCGGGGAATTTACGGCGAGAAAATCACAGTGGACGCTTCTCTGATGGATCCTCCCATTGAGTGTTTGAGTGCGAGTGAGACTGTCGATGATCAGACTAGTTGTGGGGATGGAAGTGAAAGTCGGAGAAAGAAATCGAGGCTTATTTCAATGTTAGACGAGGTATTCCTCCTTGTTCTATCAAGTTTGAATTCTTTTAACGTTCAATTCATGTTCTTTGAGTTCTTTAGATTCACGGTTCTAATTTTAACCTTCTTCTCTGCATAGAGTCGTCACTTCAGGTCTATTCACCTCAAGATAAGTCATTTAGGCTCTGTGGGAGCCAATAGTTTGGCCATATTCAATGATTTAGTGATTATTTAATGCATTATCTGAGGTAGTCATTGCTTCAACCAAAACTGCGGATTGGTGGTTTTGCATGAACCAGTCATTGTATAATGCTTTTGAAATTTATATCAATCCTCAACTGCATAATAGTATTCTTGTTATTCGGGAGATAGACTTAGATCATAGATAGCCTCGATGATCACCAAATCATCTTTTTGGAAAAGGTGATAGGAGGGAATATATGCACACAAATAGTGTTGTTATAAAGTGTCTGACAACCGTAGAAAGAGTTCTAATAGGTTACAAAGTCACCATTTTTGGAGGTAATGTGCATAAAGTGATTAAAGGAATCCATTTGAAAAGATTTATACTCCGACAAAGCGAGTAATACCAAGCACTATCGGATTCCAAACCTAAAGAGAAAACAGATGAGTAGATGACAAGGTGTCCGAACTTTTTCAAGGAGTGGCTCAAATTGAAGTAGGTTATACTAACCAAACTAGCCATCAGTTTCTTGCGTGATTCTTACCTTTTTAAGGTTAAAAAGAAGAAGATAGAAGCTGTAGGTGCTATCATTCTTCCATGTGCATTTTATGTAGTCATGATTAGAGCAATAAAATCAAATTTGAATGGTAGTTGAAGGTTGTAACAAATCCATGTTACCAACTTTTTTATGTGTAAAATCTCAGTGATTTCTCTTCAGAAAACCTTTTTACGTATAGATTGTGGATTGAGGATTATGTATTTGCTCTAGGGCCATTGAAATATCAAGTAAAGAATGGAATAGTTACCAGATTTTAGTTGAGTAGTTGCCAACATTTGGCATGTAATCCTGTCACGTCAAAAGGAGAAGAAACATAACTCCATACATACGGAGAAGGAAACCTCTTTTGTTCTACCTTTTACCAAACCTATTTGCATTGCTTGTTAAACGTTTTGGTAGTTTGTTCTTTTGAAGTGTATTTGTCACCTTAATCAGGGGCTGAGCTTATTCTTTATCGAGATTTATCTTGATTTTGTCATATTCTTCCTCTCTTCCTCCTTTATCTTTTCCTTCTCTTCCTTGGATAAAGCTCAAGGAAAATTTTGAACTGATTGGGAGCATGAATATGATTTTACTTTGTTGGGAGTCGTTTTTTGTTTTTACCTTAGATTCATTTCTTTGGTTTACAAATTTAACACATCTGATTAATCACTTCTTATCTTATGCTTTAAGTGCACAATGTCCCATATATATATATTTATTAATTTCTGATCAAAGCCTATAACTTTGTGCTTTTAGTTGTTTCTAACCCTTAATGTTCATCATATATATATATATATGTATGTTTGTATGTATAAACCTCATTCGTGTGCCAGGTAGTTTCTGTACATCGATATAAATACTAAGTTTTAGAAAGTAAGATCAGAAGTTCTGGATGCATTTTTGGTTAAACTCCTTTATAGAGTGGTGACATGGATTGGGATTCAATTCTTGGCGAATTGTGGCAGCATGCTTAATCTTTTCTGGTTTGTGTAAATCACAATGGGATCTTTGGTGATTACTAGACTCCTTAAGGGGAAATATGCACAAGTCGTGCATAGCCATGGATCTTACATATCTGCTTTTTAACATGAACATACTTATATTGTTTCTGCATTGATTGAGGTAACTAATGCCTTTACATCTCTTAAATGGATAATCTGATGTAAGTTGTGTTGAATGCCAAGTTGGTACTATTATTCTAACAACTAATCAACAAAGCCCACCTTTGTAATCCCTACTACAACTTTGAAGAAGTACTTGTAGGAACCTTGCAGTGCTGTTTGAAACAAATATCTTCAGTCCCGCTCACTGGCCATTCAAAACTACTCACGTTGTTTGATGTTATTAGGTGTATCGGAGGTACAAGCAATATTATCAGCAGATGCAAGCGGTTGTGGCGTCTTTTGAGTGTGTTGCTGGACTTGGCAATGCAGCTCCATATGCAAACTTGGCCTTGAAGGCCATGTCCAAACATTTCAGGTTATTGAAGAATGCTATAACTGATCAGCTTCAGTTCTCGTCGAACAAGACACATGGTCAACTTAGCCAGGGAAAAGAGGAAGCTACAAGGTTTGCATGCACTGATAGAGGTATTTATAGCCAAAGACCTGTCCAGAGCCCAGTATTCATCGAGCACCAACCTGTTTGGCGACCTCAGAGGGGACTTCCTGAGCGTGCAGTAACGGTACTCAGGGCATGGTTGTTTGAACACTTCTTGCATCCGTATGTATCGAAATTGATTCCCCTCCACTTTATAGTGGAAGTGGATCCTGCTTTGACTTGTGTGGCATTTGAGACTATTAACAATTGACGATTGTTTTTTCCTGTGTTTATTTCTGCCCCTCTACAAAATGAAAAAATTTAATTACGTTAATCTACCGAGTTTGATCAATTCATTAACATCATAATTTTTGCTTTTTGTTGCAGTTATCCTACAGACACAGATAAGTTAATGTTGGCCAAACAAACTGGCCTATCTCGGAGTCAGGTGATGAATTCTTCTTCACTTTGTCATTCTTTGTGATTGATCTGAATCCAATTTTTCCATTGGAAAACCTTATTCCTTTCGCCTAAATAAATTGATTATACTTATTCTTGAGGTAATGGTAAGTTATGATATTGAAGTTCTTGTTATGCAAGGGCAGATGTCTAATACGTCTCATGATGTGTGAATGTATTTGTTGAACAGGTATCTAATTGGTTCATCAATGCTAGAGTAAGACTCTGGAAACCAATGGTGGAAGAAATACACATGCTGGAAACCCGGCAAGCACAGAAGGTTTCTCAGAGGGAGGACAAACATATCAAAATCTCTAGTGATCAGATGACAGTGTCCAGTTCTCTTGCACCAGACAACCCTTCAACCTCCAGCCAAAGGGTTCAAGATGTACCAGCAAAGCGAACAAGAAATGAGCTTCCTAATATACCTGAAGGCGGTGGAGAACCACTGAACTTGGCTTATAACAGCTTGTCAAGTCATGCACAGATGGGAGGTGGCATGAGCATGGCAGGTTCAAGTACTGGTGTGTCCTTAACTCTTGGCCTTCACCAGAACAATGGGATGGGTTTTCCAGAGTCTTTTCAGATGAATGCTGCTCAACGTTTAGGCCTTGGCCTTGAAGCACAAAGTGAAGGGTACGTTCTGGGTGGTTTTGAAGCCCAGAATCGACATTTTGGAAGGGATGTGATTGGAGGGCAGCTTTTGCATGATTTTGTCGGCTGAAGATGAATCAGAAGCCGGCACTCAAACTAACGAAGTTGCTATTTAGACTTTTTTTCATATATCCGATCATAAAAAGAAGGTAATGTGATGTGTAACAAGGTTTTTCTTTTTTTTCAATCAAATTGCAGTGTATATGATCTCACTTCGGAAGATTATGTGGGTCGTAGGAGGCAAAGATTGGTGTTATATTCTTCTGTAAATCTGTAATGTAAGTGCTAAGAAACGATACCTTTCGGATTCTGGTAAGTAAAAAAGCCAAAACTGGCTTCTAATGGTGCCATTTTTAGCAAATTTTTAGAGCCTGAAGCATTTCAGGGTTCAACTATTAAATCCTTCCTCTCTTCGTGGAGGTTGTTTTCATGTCAGCTTCGTAGCGAACCACCAGAAAAACCACTTGCTTTCTCGAATTTTACATAAGCCTTTGTACCCATTTCAATCCAAGGACTGCTGATGGTTCTTAACTTTCTTTGCAAGTATATTTGGGACGATGAACTTGAGCTTTCGCGGAAAATATCAATCGTCTATTGTACTGACAAGTTTTCCAGGTCTCACGGCGCCTGAGCTTGGACTAGGGTGCCCATCTCAGAACTTGTAAAACTTGACTTCCAAAGATGATCATGAATGGCTTCACCTTCAGAGCTCCAAATCCAGAGGTACTTCGTTTCATATAACCAGACGTTGGCGTAGTAAATGGCCAAAACCAAATAAGCTTATCAGGAGCAGTAACTCCATCTTCCAACTAACAGCAAACTTCTGGATCTGAACAAGACAAGATTCTCTGTCAAATGTGTTGAATGTCCAATTTCTCATCTGTCAAGTTACGAAACTTCACTTGGAAACGTGGAATGCGTTCCCATTTCCTCCTGATCCACGTGCTTGGAATTGTGAACATAACCAGAAGCAAGAAAACGACGGTAAACGTGGCAAGTCTTTGTTACATTAGTATGTTTAGGGTAAGATACACGAGTAACGGAGTAAGACATTGTTTTAAACGTTTTTAATCTTTAAAATCCTTGAAAACAGTTATTAGTAATTGTTTAATTTCTGAAAAAATTTAAATAACAAATATTGGATTTTTATATGATTTAATATATTCTCAATTAAAAAATTGTTGCTTTATATTTTTAATTTTAAAAAAATAAATTTAAAAAATTAACCACAGTGGCTGATGGGTCTATCGCTATTTAGTAAAAATTTTATTGAGACGCAGAGTCTGGTAAAATATTAATCTCATAAAATTATAAAAGTTAAAAAAGGGCAAGAAATAAAAAATATAATTAATATATGGTTGAAAGATGTGTAAATAGTTAGTCGCAGGAAAAATTAGGTAAATGAGAGATTTTTCTAATGGACTTTATGACAAATTGGGGAAAAGGAAAATGAAACTTTGAGAACAAATTCCATTTCGTGCAAACCACGCAATTTAATTTATTTTTAATTTATAACGAAGTCATATTAAATATATTAATATTAAATTGAATAATATTAAAATTTAGATTATTAAATTTTGTGATTTGTTCAAATTATACAATTTATAAAATATTACATGTTTTTAGCACTATCTTTATTTATTAGTAGCAAGTTTTAATATTGGAAACAGTACTAATATCAATGATTAAAAAACCTAATCATTCAATAATAAAAATTTCAAAAATTTCAATTTTTTTATTTGATTTATTTTAATAACTTTTGTTATTAAATTTTTAAAAGTTTATTAATGAATTGTTTAATTTTTTTAAATTAATAAATTTTTATAAACTAAAATTAACCAATTAATTTTTATTTAACAATTTTTTAATTAAATTTCAAATTCTTCAATAAATAAAGACAATCTCTTTTAATTTTATTCAATATTTAACACAGTTTAATGCCAGTTGAATATTTTAAATCTAAAATAGCTTGTTTTATTGGTTTAAATTTTGGTATAGTTTTTAAAATATTGGTTATCAAAAACATTTTTTAAAAAAATTATTCAACTAAATTATTTAAAAGTAATTGAAAATTTAAGTATATAAAATTAAAATTTAAACGTTGAAATGAGACTTGAAATATTATTATTTCTAGAAGTTCTCTCATTTTTTATAATTAATAATTATTTTATGTTACATTTTTTAAGTGAATAATTAAATAATGTAAGCACTCCAAGTGCATAAGGGTTTTATCTAGGGTTTTTTTCTCTTCACCGACCAAGATTGAGTCTTTGCAATTCATTTCCTAACAGTTAATGCCTTCTCTTAGATCGTTGAAATCCCATGCTCTAACCGCATTAAGTTCAGACCCAGAATCACAAATTGTGAGCTAAGACTCAAAATAGGGTTTTAACCCACAGAGACCTATTTGTGAAATAAAGCTCATGTCTATGGAGGCCAGAGTTGGTATGGTTGTTGAAGGAGGGCAGAGGGCTTTGAATTCTGCGGCCGCTCACGGCAGTGTCGTCGACGCCGGCGCTAGGAAATTCCTGCAACATCAGAACAGTAACAAGCAGCAGTCTTTTACCCAACAGTCCCAGTTGGGGACCGTCCAACAGCTTCTCGCCGGCGGCATTGCTGGCGCTTTTAGCAAGACTTGTACTGCTCCTTTGTCTCGTTTGACAATTCTCTTTCAGGTGCGTTTCTCGGCTCATGATTTGTTGTTTCGATGTGTTGTTTTGGAAAGGATGCTGCTTTTCTGAATTTTCTTTTGTTGTTTTGGTGAGAATTTGATTTTTTCCTTTTCGGGTTGAGCACAACGTTTTGGAAATTTCGAGCCACTGGTATTTGAGAATGTTAGAAATGGTGGGATTTTTTTTTGGTTGGATTTTGATGAAAATCTATTTTTGCGTGGGATTAAGTAAATTTTTTTACCATACGTTTGGTGGCACAGCCGACCTTACCAGAGTAGGAAAGAAGAAAATAGAAAGAAATAAATATTTCTGTGTTCCTCTTCTCTAACCTGTGCCGTTAAAGGAAATGGTTTATGATGAATGGTTTGATTCTGCGAATAACATTTTCTGTCGGAAGTGAATTCAATGATTGAACAGTATTTGCTTGCTTCCAAGACTTTAGGATCAGTGATTGAATTTGTAAATTTCACAAGTTGCTTTTTGAACATATCTGGCAAGATTTGTTAATTCTGCTAACTGCCTAACGTGTCAATTTATTAGGTTCAAGGTATGCACACTGATGTTGCAGCTTTAAGCAAGTGTACCATATGGCGTGAAGCTTGCCGTGTTGTTAATGAAGAAGGGTTTAGAGCATTCTGGAAAGGCAATCTGGTCACTATTGCTCATCGTCTTCCTTATTCTTCAGTTAGCTTTTATGCTTATGAACGCTACAAGACTGTAAGCATCCAAGCTACTTCTTTAACTTTTGTATGGAACTGCTTTTGATTGACCTACTACCTTGGTGCTTGCTAAATTGCCGTATTTGGTCACGTCCAGTTGTTGCAATCAGCTCTTGGACATGAGAATCAGAGGCGAAATCCAACTGAAGATCTTGCGGTGCACTTTGTTGGTGGTGGTCTGGCAGGAATAACAGCTGCCTCTGCTTCATATCCCTTGGATCTTGTAAGGACACGGCTCGCAGCACAGGTAACTCCAGCAACCTTGGGTGAGCGAGAAACTGTCTTTTCTGGTATACAAGTATTCATGGATGCTTAGAGTGGGTGTTGTCTTTGGGGGTATAGTGGATGATGTGTTTGATGTATGCTTACAGTGAGTGTTTTTGGGGGTATAGTGGGTGTTGCTTTTAGGTTGTCTGTCTTGTTGATGCCTACCTGCTACGGGTTTCCTTTTTTAAGCTTTTTCCTGACTTAGTCAGGTTGGATTTTACAGAGAAACACATTGTATTATAGAGGTATCTGGCATGCATTTTGTACAATACGCAGAGAGGAAGGATTTCTAGGTTTGTATAAAGGACTTGGAGCAACACTACTGGTATGCTTCTCTTTTTCTTTCTTCCACTGGTATCTTCCATTGCTTCATTAATTAATATTCAGATGTATAAATGAATGTGTATTGTTTTGCAGGGTGTTGGACCAAGTATCGCAATAAGCTTTTCTGTATATGAATCTCTCAGGTCATTTTGGCAGTCCCAAAGGTGAATATTTATCATGGATGATGAAATAATATGGTCTGCTATTTTGTTTTTACTACTTACTTGTGCTAATGGCTTAAGTATCTGTCGTTTGACTCAGGCCCAATGATCCTACTATTATGGTCAGCCTTGCTTGTGGGAGTCTCTCAGGCATTGCATCATCAACAGGTAATTGACCCACGACTTGCCTCATATCATTGCTATATAAATCCTTTGTGTAGTTATTGTGCTAGTAAACTATTCATCAGGAAATTCTATATATGTGATTTGTTGCTTGGTAGGTAGTTTCAGAGTGACTCCATTTCCTCTTGAGGAATGTTACCTGTAAGATATGTAAGTTAAATAGTTATCCTGAGTATGCATATAAATCATCCCTATGTGATTTGCTTATTTAGGTGTGGTTATGAATGATAATCTAATTGTTTGGGGGACTGGTCCAGGAGTAAACATATTGTTAACAGCATGATGTGCTTTATTACGTGATACAGTTTCTCTTTCAGAAAAAAATAAACTGCTTCTGCAACAAATTGTTGAACTAAAAGCATATTTTTACTAAGAGATACATTTACTGATTCTTAATCTGGAAGTTGATTACATGTTTTGTCTGTAGAGGAAGGGTTGATAAAGTGACTACTATCCTTTCTTCTGGGCAAAGAAATAGGTTTTGCTTTCAGAGCTCCTTTTAATGGACTTTTTGCTGCTTCTATACTAACATTGGATACTCAGTGACCTTCTATTAGATGACTCTGTTCAATATTCTGTTAGATTTCAGAGCTTATATATTCCTTTTTTTTTTATTCTAATGGTTTCCATTCCATACCTTTGTAATTTGCAGCCATATTTCCTTTGGATCTTGTGAGGAGGAGAATGCAATTGGAAGGTGCTGGTGGTAGAGCACGTGTCTATACAACCGGATTGTATGGAACATTTGGGCACATTGTCCAAAGCGAAGGCCTGCGAGGATTGTATAGAGGGATTCTACCCGAGTACTGCAAGGTGGTTCCCAGTGTGGGAATTGTCTTCATGACATATGAGACATTGAAGATGCTTCTAGCTAACATTTCTACTAGTTGATAACTACGCACAAATTTTTGATATTTGACATTTGGCCATAAGTGGTGTCTTTTGGAGTTACCTATTCTAGCTTATAATACGAAGAGGAAGAAACACGAGTGAATTAGGAATCAGAGTTGCCATGATCGAAGATTGGTGGAGATGTTTTCTCAGGCTTGTAGAGAAGCTTGATGGTGATAAATTATTCGCCATTGCTGCTAAATTTTCATGTATAGATAGGTAGAACATTGTGATATTGACAAAAGTGTATCTCATTGCAGATGTAGGATTCATTGATGTTCATGTTATCAGAGAAATTTTGTTTCTGCAGCATGTTTATGCATTTGATGCATAGCATGTTCCGGTGGAATCACCAACAGATTTGTTAATGGCAATTATCATTTGGTAGCGTTACAGTGATTTGAAGAGAATCTTTTTATAATTACCCAAAGAAGATGGTTCAGTCTTCTTGAAAAAGCAGTCAAGATCATATATCATTGTCTGTGTAAAGTAAAGCTACCTCGCTTATCAGTGGCTTGAGAAGAACAGAATCAAGGATGATTCTTAGGATGGAGCATCTTATCACCCTTTAGACTATATGCACCCCTGGTCTCTACACGAGCCCTTTCAATGGAATAAATCTTGTTTACTTTAAGAACTCTTATAAATTCCTGTAATCATTCATACGATCATTAACCTCTTCTTTCCATAAACTTTCTTAATACTATTTGTCTTCTAACATCCATGTTCCTCCTATGGTGTTTGATTATATTGGGCCAGGATCTGGTAATCTGCATCCTGAGGTTTACATTTTCCACTTCTGCTGGATCTAGTCCTCGGGATGCAGATTATCTCGTCCTCGCTGGCAGTGAGAAACTTTCAGTACCAACAATAACGAAGCTAACGAACTTGAGCTGTTCCTCTCTTCAGGTAGTAACTTATCTTATCATGATTCCAGGGTTGCATCAGGTAGTACATAGATGGGTATTGGCTTCTGTCAGGAATATGAAAGCTGAAGTTTCATGTCACTTCTCCTGGATTCTCAAGCAATGTTTATATTTTGTTACAATTGCTGTTATGTTGCTTTTGAATCCGTTATTGCAATTGTGATCGTATTATCCGTAATACGATCATAACAGATTTCAAATGTAGTTTAAAACCCGACGAGACTTCTTAACATCCGCATCAATTGGAAATAATTTTTCTATCGATTAAGAGCATATTTTTCAACCTTTTCAAATTTTACGTTCAAAGAGACTTTTACTTAAACATTGTTTATGTAACTTGCGAATCAACTAGATTTTGAGGGTAGTAACGTTTACGAAATTTTCAAAGTCACTTTTACTTGTAAAGGGGTGGTACAGTTTCTGATAGACTTGATTACCTGGAAGATGATAAGAAAGATGCTTTCCTGATAGTTGGGAAATCTGGCTTTTGACAGGCTTTCTTGAAAACTTAAAAAGGCCACTCGAGCTTCTGAAACCAACCATAGCATCTCAAGAATCATCAAGCTGTTAAGATTCAGAAAATTTCAAACAGTGGATTCCATTAAACCATTACATACAAGCTTATAGGCTCAATGAATATCAACCATTTCCAGTGAGCTACCAAAATCCTTTTAAACTACAAGCTAAGATAGTCTACAATGTCACTGACCAGTCCAATCTAGGTTTCTGTACAAGAGGAAAGATGGAGGAATCATCTTTTATCAGAATTCCATTCCTAAGCTTCAAAATCATTCATGAAGCATTTTCCAAGCAAGAAAAACCTCAGATTTCGTGCCCCCTAATCTGAAAATCCTGTAAAGTATCAGTTTTTAAATGCAACAATCAATTCTAACTTTCAAGATCAAATCTTTTCTTGTGAAGGCCAATAAATTAGAAGAGCCTCTGTTCACCCAGACCTCATCAAGAAGACGCTGAGTTCTTGGCCCGAACACACATCAGGGTTAATCAAATGAAACGACTCTGAATCAGCACTGCCCACCACATGCTCATAGTTGGCTCTCATGTACATTATCTCCTCCGTTTCCGACGAGCCAAGACCAGCCGGAATAACTCCTGCACAGATGGTCATCGACTGCATGGTCTTTAACATCAAACGGTTCTGACCACTAGCTTTTCTTCTCCAAGCGAACCCAACTCTCTTCCCATTACAGTGCATGGTCCACACAGGTATGGACCGGAGCGAGCATGAACCTAACTCGGACCGGTCGCATTCCAGAGCAATCCGCACGAGCCCGCATTGCATTTCTTTGACGAGTTGCTGAGTTGGGATGGCGAGTTCAAGGAGGAGGAGTGGTTTCGTCGAGAGACGGTCGTGTTGTATGCAGAACCAAACGTGACCACGACGAGTGCCAAAAATGGTCCCGATCACCATTGTTTTTGAGGGTCGAGGAGGGTTTGAATTAGTGGCGGTGACCAGGTTGGTGGTTGTTGTTGTCGATGATTCAGTGGAGTTGGAGTCTTGGTCTTGGTCCTTGAGTTCTTGGTCGGAGAGATCATCTCGGAGGGAGGTACTAAGTCGTTTCTTTGGAGCTACGGCGGAGACCGTGGTGGTGTTGCTGGTTGGAAAGAAACAGGGGAGGAGGAATCGACGGAGGGTGTCAACTTTAGTCATGGCGTTTTTTGGTTTGTTTTCTCGGCGAAAGTTAAGGTTGGTTTCTTGGGAAAACAAGGAATTGGGTTCAGGGGACGAGAGGGTATGTGTGTTCCGTGTGTTCTCTCGTGAAGAAGAGCTCAGTAATCTGTATATATACATACAGAGGGAAGGCGGGAAGATGAATATAGCCGTTGGGAAATTGCCTGATTTGGAAGGTTCATGTCCCTCTTATGAGATGACACGTGGCGTAATGGGTTTTAAGCATTCTAAATTCGAAACTATGTGAGTAGGAATTCGCACCATCTCTGATAGGTAGGACGAAAAGTAGGCTAAAACCAGAGGAGCATTGCTATGTTCTGCTCAAGTATCCTGAACATGCTCTGTGAGAGAGTTCTGCTTTCAGTTTCAGTTTCTTTCTGCAGTATCATACAGGGAATTCCAAGAAGGTGGTTCAAGAACCATCCTTGCAACTCTTCCGAATTGCATCTTTGTTCCTACCATTGAAACAAAAAGTTGTCTTCTTCTCGATTCAACAGAAAACATGTTAAAGGGTGTTCAGTTGTTGAGGGGAGGGAATGAGAGTTCCTCAGGGTTCCTGGAAATTTTACTTTTTTTCTTATTTTCTCCACATTGGAAGTGTATTCTAACATTCTCATAAAACATTGCAGAACTGAGAAATGGAAACTACAGAAATTGTTTGTTACATATAACAACATCCCTACCCATAATTTCGATAAATTATGCAGAAGTCACAACAACCCTCTGCGAGTTGCCTATAAAATGCAGGCATAAAGAATTTCGAACTTCCATGCTCCATGATTATTCTACAACATTTAGTATAGCTAGCTACCTTCTCTTCAATGTAAAGGGTACATCACTATTGCACCCCACTCCATCTAGCCCAGTCGACAAACTGCATTCCGGCATAAACGTTGTTAGCAAATCGGACACCAACTGTGAATGCCAGAGCAACTGGTGGAAAGTGCTTTGCCAATGGCGATGCTTCTACTATCCTCTCTAGTCCATTAATAATTTGGTAACGGGTGTTTGATGAAAACCCTAGAAAAACACCTGTTCAAGTCGGCAGTCAGAAGAACCGGTTAATAGAATAAATAGCTAAACATCTGATGATATTTTCACGGAAGGTAACCCTAAAAAGCAAGTAAGAACTCAGAGAACTATCATATCATGAATTAAGGGGAAGAGACGTAAAAAAGACTTTGCTCAACCATATAGGAGACAGGCATAATGTGGGATAGTCATGGTACTGAACAAAGTTAAGAACTCGGTCAAAACTTTCTTGAATTGGTATATGATGTAAATCTCACTAATCTGGGCTTCTGTATTAATTAGTCCAAGCTTAGCAGTACAGATCTGGAGACCATTTAACTTTAGAATACCAGAGGAAAGCTAAAATCAAACTTGTGGAGAACTATCTGCACCTCTAAACAGGAACTTTAATGTAATTTGTAACAGCTAAAATAAAACAAAGTTCCATGGGAATCGAACTTGATAACTTATGATCAATGTAAAACCAAAACTATACCCCAAAGAGCTGCAGTTTTCACTAGAGGTGGCACTGGTATGTCATGTTCCGATTTCCTTATGTTCCTGGTGCACAGAAATTAAAAGATTAAGGTTCACTTCAAGAAATCCCAAGTAGTTCATTAGCTCTAAAACCACCCATATCGGAATATGAGCAGGATCAAAAATAATGGAGAGAAGAAAATGCAGAAAATACAAGACAGGATGAAACTAGAAGTAGCTATAATGGATTTTCAATTTGGCACATTTTGGGATCATATAGTATACCGGATTATGCTTCAAGCTACCCCAAAGATATCATTAAATTGCCAAGAACATAATTAGCTCATACGAAAGTGTCCTTATCTGGAGAAAACATACCTCTTCACAGTCATAATAAGATTTGCAATGCCTTGGCCAATTATACCACATCCAAACCCAACCGATCCATACAGGACACCCTAGAAATAGAAGGTATAAGTAAATCTTAACAAATCCATGACAGTTCTCAATATAACCCGCATAAACAGGAAAATATACCTTGTAGAAATATGTGGCAATTCTCTGCTTAACTGAGAATCTACATCCTGGTCTTTCAGCTTCAAACACACTGCATCAAGTATTCCCTTCTAAGGCACATTATCTTAAGCTTGTGAAATTTAAAGTTTAGTTTGTTCATTACAGAAAAATCAAAATGGTCAATGTAAATAACCGACCTACTAGGAAGAGCTCTGTAAGACTGCTGCAGTCGCCCAAGGAACCCTTTAGATATAGATGGTTGACCGATACGAGCATAAGGTGCCAACATGCCAACCAATGCAATGTTAACCACAACCCCGACCAAAAGATCGGCTGCAAACAGTTCAAATTCTGCCCAGAAGTCTTTGCCTCTCTTTTGAACTTCCGCAAATGTAGCACAAGTAGTATCAATAACTATCTGCATTTTATCACATTTCTATGTTTACTTCCATATGACCACATCTTACATCATAGATTCATAGTAGCTTATAAACCTCAAAATCCTCATTTTTTAAACTTGATCACTATCAGGGTGGAAATGTGCTATTTTGCAATTTTAAGTTGGCCAACTTTGAACAATGCAATTGAAAACATGGTAAAGTTGCAGAATCTCCACAATGAAGGGGCACACAAAGAGGAAAAGGTAAAGCATTAACAAACCTCTGTTCCAACTTTGAAAAGGAAGGATGGATCAGCCAACATTCTGTTTCGAAGCATGGAGCATGACTTCATTGCAAAACCCAAAAGCCGACCTGATCCCTACATTGAGTAAAGAAATGAACCACAGGTAAATAGAGTCCATAATTTTGCAGCTAACCCTTCTTCGAATGGCATGATAAGAACATGAAATCACCAATGTTACCTGCAAGTCCAAGTATCTAAGAAGCAGCAGTTTCCGTATTCCCATTGTCTTAGCAGCTTCTAACATATCAGAAGGAAGAGTAGCTCCTCTAGCCTCCGTCTCTCTAATCACCTCTTCATAGTTCATGATAGGCCCAAACTCCTCCTCTTCATGGTCCTCCCCTTCACTGCCGTCTCCACCTCCACCACCTCCTCCGCCACCTCCACCACCGGAAAATTTACCATTTCCTCCTCTGCCATCAAATATGTCCCCATCATTGCCAATACCATCAATATCGGTTTTCACTTCACTTCCAATTTCCATAAATGGACAACCTTGGCCCACGACATTATCAGTCACCGGGTTCTTGACCTCTGCGTTTTTGGCTACACCTGTTTGCGAGTCAGCTTGTGGCTGCAACATCTTCAAAACCAAAAGCCTCTTTTTCCCAACAGAGACACTCGTACTCCTACTCCTAACCTCCTTCACTAAATTCCTGTGTCTGACGCCATTGCTTATTACCAATTTCTGACATCCCATGCTCCCCAAAACCACATCTTCTCGCAAGTTCACAGCTTTTGACAACCCAAAACTCGAAGCACAACCTACCATCCTTTGAAGATCTCGAAAAATATCTTAAACAGAGAAGATTGGACAAATGGGCAACCTTTTTCCACCAAGAAAAGCACAAAAAAGACACCAAGTAAATGAAACAGAGAAGCAACGAAAATGAGAGAATGTACACTACCGTGTTTGAACTAAGAAAGTGCTAAGGTCAAGTTGGAGTTGGGTTTTGGCTCTTTTTAAAGGTCAGGTGGCGTATGGATAACGACGGCCGACGCGGAGAATCGACGGTGACAGAGCAGGCAATCACTTATTCTGTCGTTGCACGTGTTGGAAGATGTGTGGGAATCTTTAGGGTAGAAGCTTGGTGTTGGTGAGTGATATATAAATTTTGTTCTTTTGTGACTTTGACTAGATATGTATGTGTGAAAAATCAGTTATTCAAGATATAAACATCCTCAAATATGTGGATTACTACAATTTCGGATTTCTAATAATATGCAACCTTATTTAGATTGTTTTCGATAAATTTACATGTAATATATTATGAAGATATTATAAAATTATAAATAAATGTACATATAAATTAAAAAAAGTACTAAAAATAATTAAATACAAAAATGCAAACAATAACAAGCAAAAGGTTAGAAAATACAAAATAACGTACATAGAGAATATGACCATGTATATATATATATGTGTGTGTGTAAATCAATTATTCAAGATATTAATGTTATACATAAATACTTTACATAGATAAATTGTCAAAGTCATATTATAACTTTAATCACAATATTTTAAAAAATATTTTATAAACTAACCATTTATGATATTATTAATCTCTAACACTCATATTTATTTATTTTTGAATTAGTTGTAATAATATTATTTAAATCTTAAATTATTTACATTATATTTAAGATCAAGGTTTTAACAACTTGCAACCAATTCAAACAAATTTAAAATAATTCATGAAATAATGGTTTAAGATTAAATGATAATAACAATCTCTATAGTCATATTAATTTTTTTGAATTAACTATAATACTATTATTTAAACCTTAATTTTTAGTGTTATTGAATTATTTATATTATAAACGAAGGGTTTAATTATTGCAACAACAATTTAGTACAAGTCTCGCTGATAAGTGAGTTTGAGAAGGTCAAGTAATGTATAACCTTATTTTAATTAATAAAAATTTCATGTGATTTTACATATTATCATTTTACTTTTAATGTTTAAAAATTATCAATAACTTTCTTATAATTTTAGTTTTATAATACATATCTTCTCTATCGTCAAGTCGTTTTAATGTTTGCAATTAAAATTTGTAATAGAAGTTGACAATATGGAAACAATTACTATAAAATTGAAATTATAAGACGTATTAATAATTTTTAAAAATTAAAAGGTAAATTGATAATATATCAAATTTACCCTAAAAGTTTCTTGTCCAAATGCAAGTGGGCAAGTTGTTCCAAGTTGCATCCAAGTGGAAAGAAGCTCATTCATGTTTCAGGGATTGCGACTGTTTTGTTCTGCTTTGACTCAATTATTGGCCCATGTTCATCTCTTATCAGTCACAACAAACAATTTGGAAAAGCTTACATTTCCAAATTTTGATGATAACTCACATTACTTTAATCTTCATTAGTGAATGTAATAAAAAAAACCAAAGCTTTAAGGTAGTGTTTGCCTGGAGCTGCATATACTCCTGAAGGCCAGGACCTAGTGTAGGACTCCTGTTTCCTTTATCATCTTCCACTTACAGAGAGGAACATGTTCCGAGCCATTGAAGTTGCAGAAGAAGAATCGAAAGGAGAAAATGAGCACTTGGGAACATTGTTTTCAGGAATTTGGTTTGATGTATATGAAGTGGCAACATAATGAATGATTCTTAACTTATGAAAATGGAGTTTTCAGGAATTGGATTCTTGACCTGGAACAGAAACAAGAAATTGCTTCCCTGTGCATGTACCTTCTTTAAGAATTTAATTGAAAACAACGCAGACGTCGACGTCT
>JANVCL010000004.1:28745279-28769682 GCA_026546855.1 Erythroxylum incrassatum | reverse complement strand
GTTGCATCCAAGTGGAAAGAAGCTCATTCATGTTTCAGGGATTGCGATTGTTTTGTTCTGTTTTGACTCAATTATTGACCCATGTTCATCTCTTATCAGTCACAACAAACAATTTGGAAAAGCTTACATTTCCAATTTGGAAAAGTTTACATTTCCAAATTTTGATGGTAACTCACATTACTTTAATCTTCATTAGTGAATGTAATAGAAAAACCAAAGCTTTAAGGTAGTGTTTGCCTGGAGCTGCTTATACTCCTGAAGGCCTGGACCTAGTGTAGGACTCCTGTTTCCTTTATCATCTTCAACTTACACAGAGGAACAAGTTCCGAGCCGTTGAAGTTGCAGAAAAAGAGTAGAAAGGAGAAAATGATCACTTGGGAACATTGTTTTCAGGAATTTGGTTTGATGTATATGAAGTGGCAACAGAATGAATGATTCTTAACTTATGAAAATGGAGTTTCCAGGAATTGGATTCTTGACCTGGAGCAGAAACAAGAAATTGCTTCCCTTTGCATGTACCTTCCTTGAGAATTTAATTGAAAACAAATTAGACTTGCTTGAGTGTCACTCTCACGTGCCTTGAAAAATAAGCTCAATCAATTAAAAGTTTTTATGCATTTAATCACCTGAAATAAACTAGTTTCAATCTCGGAAGATGAAACGGATACTTCTAATCTTCCTTCAAACAATGGAAGCACACAAAAACATAGAGCAAATCTTCAAGAAACAAGAGCACATTCATGGTTTGATCCATCTTCACATCTTTTTTTCTTTTTTTCACTTTGCTCAGCATTCTTTAAATCACAGAAATGACAATTTTACATACTGCTCCCCTAATACACAGGTTGAACTTGAAATTATCCCAATCCCCAGCAGTAGAAAGAATAGCTGTACAAAGAAATAATTTTACACCGAGTAGCTATGTAAATCATAAAAAATCTGTGATTCCTATGGTGGCAATTGCTGATCCTCGCACTTCAGAAGTGCCATCCTTTGGGACCGTGACTGTCCTTGCCTATTATTAAGGATATCAATGTAAGTTCGAAGCCTATACCGGTCTGAATTCGTGAGAGAAAACGGTGGGTTCATAATAAGAGACGGGGCTTCCACCAAAAGGAAATATAACAAACGTACTGCTCTTGAATATAACAAAGCTGCATAATCCATATCACTCATAAGCTCCTCAACCTGTCAAGCCATGAATAAAACAATTATCTGTCACAGTTAATAATCCACAGCAGACTCCGGTGCTTCACAACAGATAGGCCCTTGTCTGAGAAATCACCAATTGCAGACACCGTTTCTTTAGCTAATATATCTCAGAATATTTCACAACCCAATTATCGCTAAAATGATACTCACATTATAGTTCCCATAGAGTAAATGAATCATGTCTAAAGCCACAATAACACCAAATGATAATAACGATAAGACCAAGTCATCTCAAAAGGTATTAGTTAATCCGACACATACTGTTACATTTATCTCCTTTCAACTTATTGCTAAATGCAAACTCCTAGAAAAGCCACAGACCGTCCAAAATTTGCACTGGCACTTTTCAATCGATGGTTGTTCCAAATCTGAACTAGAGAAAGTGGCATACGAAGTTTTATTACATTTACCTTCACATTATGACGTAGGACAGATGTTGCCTACTAAAAAATGCATTGAACTTTAATCAAGGAATACCCTACTTATCAAGTTCAAAATAAGATGGACATGCTTAATTTTCTTTGCCATAACTAAACTGAATGTTAGAGAACTCACCCCTCCGTGCCTTCCCAGAGCCAGGGCGGATTGAAATATTATCTCCATTGCATCAGGCATTTCTGTGCCTCCTGCAATGCCAACAAAAATATAGATTCCTCTCAGTACATAATGCAAATATGACATCTCTGTGCGTCATTCATCAAGAATACATGCTTAGCTGAACCTCTTGACCACTACTCACAAATGACATGAAAGACATGGATAAACAGAACCTCTAAACTCATGGAGTTAAATCAAATACCAAAGCCATACCAGGTTCTATAACTTTAGAAAGTTCCTCAGCATGCTCCACTTCCCTTAAAAATTCCCTCTCTATCTGACCTGATACATTTTCTGGTCCAGGAAAATTGCAATCTTCAGCATCCAGAGAACCAAGCTTCTTGCTGCTGCTTTTCCTCGAATTTGTGTTTGCTTGACTTGGACTTCCTTCAATAGCTGAGACAGCCTGAGTATGGCAAATATGCAGAGCTTGCTTCCAAATTGCAAGAATAACAAGTTGGATTGAGAATGCTTCCAGTTGCCTACCTGCCTCAATCTGTTTCAAGGAAAATGACAATGTAATAAAATAAGATTGCAACAATGACATTTACTTTGATAGAACAGTTATTAGCAGAACAAGTCATGAGTTTTTTAAGTAGAGATCATTAGCACTCCACATGTAGCAATTCTATTTGTGTCCGTCAGAATTTTAGGTGCTAATTAAGAGGAGACAAACGTAAAAGGCTACTACTTTAGTGTCAAACATGAACTTGTTTATGGTTTCAAGAAGCTTGAAAACGAGACCAATTAGATCATGCTCTCAAAACTCCTGATAATGAAGCACAGAAGAAATTCAACAATATTGAATAAGACAACACAAACTGAAATGCTTGAGTTACATCATGAGTTTATTAACCACTTCAGAGATGTGCTATCCAGGCAGTACAGTAAGTAATAAAGTTAAACTTCCAAAATAATGGTCTGGATCAAAATCTAAATAGTCTGGTTTGACTGCACAAGCAGGAAAATAATGACTAACCTTTTCATGCACTAATTCTGAGATGGCAGATGCACACTGCTGCAATGATCTAAGCCTAGTCATGCCGTCAGTTGATGGCTGCTCGAAAGCATCTCCTATATCCATGGATCCTTGAGAAGTTCCAGGAGCAGAGCTGGGACTTTCCAAGCTTCCAATATGAAAAATATTACTGTTTGGAACCCCAACTATTGGCATGGGGGCACTTGGCGTATTATTTATATTCATGGATGCCTGAGGAAGACTCTCTGATTTGATGGGTACATGACTTGGTTTCAAAGGACTTGCTGAAGAAGTTGAAATTTCCAGCGGTGGTCCAGAAACAAGAACATAATCTTGATCTATCCATTCCAATGAATCCATGACTGCACAATCAATTTCAAAAAATAAGGGACTATACAAAATCCAGATATGCCTTGGCAAGACATATAATCCAGCACTAAAACAAAAGTAAATGGTGCACTTCTTAATACCTCTTGATCGAAGATTCACCGACCTTTGGTCCATTGACTTTGAAAGTTCACTTAAGCTTTCACTAGGAAGTTTACTCATACCAGGTCTATAATTAGTGTTGTTTGAATTACATTTAGTACTAGGATGTTTGGAAATAAAATTTGCATCAGTCATAGCATAAGATGTTGTTTCCCTCACACCAATTCCTGTACCAGGAGAAAATCCATAAGTGCATTTCACTTCAGAGCTCTTCTTAGAAAAGGAAGGGCTACACTCAGGACCACTAGAATCATCATCCAAAAGGAAAGGCAGATTATCCTCCTGGGAGTTATCGTCCGTGGTCCTTACAGGATTGGTCTCGGACAAAGGAAAACCATCCATGGATCTTGAAGACCTCTTACCCCTGGATAACCGATATCCTTTCAGAACCTCAGAAGAAAGATAGATTAAGACAATAAAATTGAAAATTTCATCACATCAACCTGATAGAATCCTCCAGATTTCTCTGAGAAAGGAAAGGATGGTTAAAAAACTCCTCAAATGTCAGCCGTTCCACTGCATAAACAAAGTTAAAAAGATTATTTGAAAACAAGGAAAAAGAACCTAATAAATAGTAGAGGAGAAATTAGTGGCCACATAAGTTGGTCATTGCACTTCTAAAACGATAATGCCAAAGATGCTAATTCAATGAGCACTGCTGATTACATACAAATTTCATACCAGCAGACAAAATTAGCATTCTCACCCCTGGTTAGGTATCTATGGGTGAAGCTATGAGTTAGATAATAAGAATAATGAGTCAGAAGGATATAATAGTTACAAATATCTCAATCTTCCATTTCCCCATAACTTGGAATTTTAAATTGAGATAAAATATAAAGTTACACTGCAAATGATACCTGGATTTCGACGCAGCAGCTTCTGGCATAGATCCTTGCATTCAGGACCCAATTCCTTATTATCTGAAGGAAATTGCAATTCTGTTGATTTTATAATATTTTGGAGCAACTGCACAGCATGAGATAGGAACAAATTGATCAAGAAAAGTGCAATCTATCAGTACGTCAACCTATTTAAATCAGGCTGAGATGTACACTACAAATGAGCTCTACAAACCTGTATTTGATTGCTTCCAGTAAATGGGGTTTTCCCAGTAACAAGTTGAAACAAAATAGCACCAACGCTCCAAAGATCTGCCTGCGTATTCAGTTAAAGGTTAAAGGGACCGAATACATCACAACGTCAACACAGAATGCAATTCAATGTCACCTTTGCGTCATACTTTTGAAGTTGCATTATCTCTGGAGCCATGTAAAGGGGAGAACCACACAAGGTTTCTGCAAGGTTTCTGGGTTGTAGAGATCTGACAAAGAAAGTTATAATTACCCAAACTTCAATATAAGGGATGAATTGAGTTTGAATATCAATCCTTTATGACAGATCAGCAATAACAACATGTCTCCTGATATGTCACCAATTCACATATGATTATGCCCAGAAAAAAGAAAAAGATCAGTGTGAATAGAGCCAAAGATCCTTGAGTTTGAGATTTCAGAAAACAATAGAATTGTTAACTGACATAGGATACAATCAAACCCAGTTATACATAAATCAACTAGAATGATATCAAATACATGACAAGGTCATTACAGCACCAGCTATATCTTCACTGAGACCTTCAATCAAATACTACTTAGTGCTCGCACAAATGGCAGAAATAGAGCGCAGAGTCGAAGTTTAAAGTTATTGACACAGAACATGATAATTAAACTGAATAAAACGACGATTGGAAAAGAAAATTATGGATGATAATTCACCTGGCAAATCCAAAATCAGCTATTTTGAGGACAGCATTGTTATCATTGGTTGAGAGGAGGAGATTCTGAGAAAATTAGAAAGTTAGCATATTAAATTTTGAACAACACACAAAACTTAAACACATGAGAACGTTCCACACAATATCATCCTGTCTTATTTTATATTCAGTTAAACATTTAGAAGCATACTACCATTCTCCACCAAAACCTGCTCAAGTATACTTGAAATTCAAACAGAACCAAAACATTTCTGCCGACAAACCTGCGGTTTCAAATCCCGATGTATGAGGTTGTTGTCGCGGAGAATTTGCAAACCAGCAGCTACAGAACATCAAAATATTCAAAACAACATAAAACCTGACTAAATCAGTCAAAAAAGACATTGCCTTTCCAAACACCCAACAACAATTGAGACATACCCAGTTGTTGCATGAAATGCTTGGCAGTAGCTTCAGGGACTCTCTCGTGACGTTGTATATACATAGAAAGATCTCCCCCTTTACAATAGTCCAATACTATGTGTATCCTCCCAGGGACCTAAAATTAAGCACTTTAGCTTTAATAGTAACACAACAACCTTGAAATCTCCAAGTAACTGAAAAGAAAACCGAAAACCTCGATAATATCGTGCAAGCGAATAATGTTAGGGTGATCGATCCTCCTCAAGATAAAAATCTCAGACATGAGACTCTCTTGCAACTTCTTATTTAGTCTACTCAAAGCGATCTCCTTTATCGCGAATTCGGTGCCGTGGACTCGGTGTCTCGCCAGCCAGACAACCGAGAACGAACCCGACCCGATTTGCCGACCCACCAGGTAGTCCCCAACGACTCTGCCCCTCCCTGAAGCTTGAGCCATAGCTTCCTCTCCAACAAAAACTAGGATCCGACCCAAAACCAGCTACCGGTTAACCCGAATCGAAGCTTGAAGGTAGGATTACGTGAAATGATCGGATCGGGAGAGGCTTTTTCTTCTTCTTTTTTTTAAATAAATTTTTTGGTAAATTACTTTCGCATTTCCGCGTGTTTGATAAATTTATTTAAATATTAGATTAAAGATGATATTAAATTAGAGTAATAATTGTGAAGGTTAGCGTGCGCCCAAGTCCACGGGGCTTACCGTGTGCCCCATGTTCGTTAAGCTTTACGTGGTGTAGTTGGTCATCACGCTAGTCTCACACGCTAGAGGTCTCCTGTTCGAATCCGGGCTCAGATAGCCGTCTTCTTCCTTTTTGTTCTTCTTGTTAATAATTTCTGAATCAATTTTACTAGTTGGCGTGAGAGATCAGAAATTCGGAATATAACTTCTTCCATTGTCACTTTTTGCGGAGCTTTCTTCTTCTTCTTCTTCTCGATCATTCTTTTTCGAAACTTTCTCCTACTTGTTTTGGATCAAAATCTTGGGAAGTGAATTTGATTTAGGGATTTTTTTGCGATGGATTGGGGCAACGTCACAACAGGGGATCTGGTGGACGCACTTAGGGAAGTGGACTGGTCTTCACCTCCTCGACCTGTCTCGGAGTTCTTTTCGCGATTTACACTTCCTAAATCATCCGCCAAATGGAATAGTCGTCTCAAATGCAATCTCTACTAGTACGTTACGCTTACGTTATTCCTCTTGATCTAAGTGATTGTCACTGTATTTGATTTTTCGGATGCTAATGAAAAGCTTCGTGCTTTCTTTCTATTTCTTTTCTCTAACAGCTACCGGACCAACTATTTTATCATGATCGTTCTCATTTTGGGTAAGTGAATCTTAGTTCGAGGAGTTTTTTTGTGTGTTTTGTGGGTATTGTTAGTTTTATACTAGTTTATTTGGGTGGTTGTTTGTTGTAGGATTGGGTTTCCTGAGGAGGCCTCTTGCCATAGTTGCTGCTCTTTCAACAGCGCTTACCATTGCATTTCTCAATGACAGGTAAGCTTCAAGAGTTGGAATTGTGTCGCTGTTATTGGTTCAGATGGTATAAGGAAATTTTATTGGGTTTGGCAATTTTCTATGTTTATTCTTCATATTTGATTAGTTTATTTGAAAGAAATAATTAATGATCCCATGAACTCCTCTCTGTTGAAAAGCTCTGAGTTCATTCAGCTAATTTTCTTAGACCTCCAGTATATGCTAGAACAAGTTGTGTTTCGAAACTTATAGATTGAAGCTCCAAGATTCCAGGTCCAACATGTTTTCTGTTTTTATCTACAGCTTTGCGGGTACTTTTAGTGAAAAGGTGACAAGAACTGTGAGACAAGTTTCTCCTCATTTGGCTGCAAAGATGAGACCTCCACTTACGTAAGTCCATTTGTTTACTAGCACTACTTTATGTTCATGTGTCTTGTAAATCTTTACTGCTCAATTCACTCTTGTTACTGGCAGACCGGTCATTCGTGGACGATCATCAGCAAAGAGAGTAATTCATATTTGTGGTCGTCCTCGTCGAGTTTTTGTTATGATATTTTCCTTTGGTGAGCTGTAACTGCTTGCTTTCCTTTCTTTGGTAGCTATTTCCGGCTAAATTATTAGTCTAATCATGTTTTTGTGTTTTCCTTTGTATTATGTAGTGAGTTTCATACTCTGGTATGTCTCATGTGGTCTCTTGACTGTTGCATGGGCACTTGCTATTGGACTACTTGGTTTGTTTTTCTCATCCATGGTTCTCATAACATTCATCTGTTACTGCACTTGATGTGCTTTTAACTTCCTTTTTTGTCTGTCAGCCACTATCTTGCATGCAAGTTTGAGGACTCCTAACCTGAAAGCACGCCTAAACACATTCAGAGAGGAGTTCCGTGCTGTTTGGCGCAATTATAGTGAGCTGTAGTTTGGCTAGTCATCTTGCATGTAAGTAGTAGCCATGAATTGTTAAATTGCTGGCTTGTTAATTTATTCATAGGCATATCTCTTTATATTTTTTCGTACTTATGACTGGAGTTCGCAGCTCTATGATTGCCTTGTATTGGATTTACTGCCCGTTTATTTTTAACATGCTTTACTATTTATAGACATACTCATCTCTGAAGTCAGTTTGAGAACTTTTCTTGTATTTTTGGATACTTGGGATACTATTTATTTCTACAGCTTTGTATGTTACTATAATATCAAACCTCTTCTTTACTTAATGACGTCACTACCCAACATAATTAACGGAATATTACTCTTTTAAATATGGTGGGAGTTCCCACATTGTCTTGTATTGTCCCATGTGTATATTCCTTAAATACATACTTTCATGTGTTTGACCATGTACCAATTTTCTCCTTCTGTAGTTAGTGTCTCTCTTCCTCTGGAGGATGAAATGTAAAGACAAAACTTGTCAAATGTGATTGACCTATTTGCTCATTTTGTCAATGGACATATTTCAATTGTGCAAGTTATGTAGAAATGCTGCTCATGATAACTGGCTTCTCGATTTTTATTGGCAGGGTTTATTTTGCTAACTTTCACCCTAATGATGTTTACTCTCCACAAACTTTGGATCCTCTTCTACTTCTTGCCTACGAGATTATTCTATGAATGAACTCATAAGTGAAGGCTGCTAGCCTTTGGAAATTTCATATGTATGTAAGTTCAGATGCTAGTCTTCTGAATGCATAGGTGAATGCTGCTAGCCTTCCGTAAAACAAGTTGTTGCTATTGTAGACCTGATTTTAACAAAGGTCACCAACTCACACCCCCATACCTGGGTAAAGAACCTAAGAAAGACGTCATTATTCTGTCAACAAGTATTTTCCCTTTTTTGGATTATGGATTCTATATTTCCTTGTAGTAAATATCAAGTTGTTTGATATGAAGGCCAAGGATGGCAAACATTTGATTTTCCATTTACGAATCGATAACTGAAATGATTTTATATGCTTCCATTGTCAATTATGACTTGTAGACAGGATGGAATTGTTCCTTAAAGAAGTGCTTGGATCTCTGTATAAGCTTGGAAGTGAGGTTCGTTTATCAACTTTTGAGCTCTTTTTCCGTGCCTCCTTTTCTACCCACAAACTATAATAGGAAGTAGATTTTAAGCCTTACCTTCAACTTGCTTGAAGTACACTGAGGATGAACAAAATTCTGTAGTTGGCTGACTTTTACTTGAAGGAAAGGCGAAGTGCATCAATGAATAGAGAGATTTGGTAATAAAACTATCCTTCTGCGCTTCACTAGATGAAGGTTTAGAAAGGGACTGAAAAAGTGTCATTCCATTGAAATGCAATTCCCAAATCTGTTTTGCCCTAGAGCAAGAGCTACTCATCAGTGACACTGGTTTATTGGACAAATCTTGTCCTTCAGGTTGCTAAATCTTACCTCAAGTTAAACTATGTATTAAATTTGAGTCTATCATAAGGATAATTATTCTTAGTCCATACATAATTACTGTTTAACGCCATAAAATATAAAATATTTGAAAAAGGTTTCTAATTTTGCAAGGATGCCTATACATGTTAATTAGGGTAGGCAAGTCGGTTGACCCCAAATCAATGGACAGAAGTTTTAAGTTGATTAGGTTTTAAATCGGACTCAAATGTAAGAGGATCAGTCTGCAATTTGTTCCGCCAAACTCAAACGATATCGCTTGCGTCCATCATATTCTTAAGAGGGGCATGAAACAGGAAAATATACAGAATAAACTATAAAGTGTAAGCTTTGCATGAATTGGTGCATGTCAAAACGTGATATCAGAAACAAAGCGAATTTCAACTTTTGCATCCGTCTGATCATATCTTTAATCTTTATGGTTTTATCCATATATTTAATGCCAATGATTTGCCTGTGGGTGATGTAACGCATTAAAAGCCTCCTGTCCCAAGATTTAAAGCTCATAACTTTCTTACTGTACTGTCATTTGGTCTGCAATCTTTAAACACTGGAAAGCAAAATTAAGCATTCCTCGTCAAGCAATAACTTCTGATCTAAAGAGGAGAAAAACCATGAAAGTATCAATCTGAAACATAATTTACAGTTTTTGTGGCTTTACAAAGATCAGAAGTAGAGGTCTCAGCTGTTAAAACTCAACAGGCTGCCCCACGTTATATTTGCCTCTTTCAAGCTCAGCCCATGTGCATCACATAATTCCTGACAAAGTTACCATTTTTCTGTGTCCTAATGTCCTTATGAATAGCAATAAACTTCACAGACAATGACACCAAAGGAGGTAGGATCGAAATCTGCAAAAGGGTCACCAAAAGAAGAAAGATCGATCATCGATGGACGAGCAATCGTTGAACTGGGCAAAAGCTATAGCATCAGCTTGCGGTCTCATGTTGTTGGTAGGTCTCCTGTGTTGCTGTATCAGCACTAAACCTCGTCATCATGGAGATACTAGCAATGGCACCGCTAATTGTACGTGTGACGGCGGCTACGCTGGGGTTTGATTCCTTAAATCCTAAGTTTAATCTTCCTTCAATACACAGTTCTGTGTGTTTTGTTGTATTCTTCCCTTTGCTCTTGGAGAACCAGAAGATGTGTTCTTTTCATGTCTTGCACGACAGCACGGTTCTTATAGAACCAGTATATAGTTGCTTGCTGTAATTAAACGATAGATCAACGATCTCAAGTCTCTTGACATTTAAGCTGCTGGACTTCCATTCCTTTACGTCACTTTCCTGATTTTATTCAAACAAAACTTGCAAGATTGCTCATATGGTTAATTAAAAAACGGTCAACTAATTCGAAATGGGAATGATAATGCGTCGGTCAGATTATGGTTTGTCATTTTTAATTATAAAAAATATCAAAATTTAATCAACTTTATAATAATAATTTAAATTTTTAAAAAATGACAGTAAAATATTTCAACTTAGTAATTTTTTTTTCACAAAATCATATTAATAGTTTTGCTACTCAAGACTTTCATGCAAGATAATAGTAATACGTACAAAATTTTTTATTTTTTAAGAGTAATTATGTTTTTAATAATTTAATATATTTTTTATTTTATTAAATAAAAATATATTAAATTATTAAAAACATAATTACTCTTAAAATCCCTCTTTTCCGCTTATTTTCAATAATTTAACATAAATTTTTTTATTAAAAAATTACGTATGTGACAACACTATAATAAAAATATTAATCTAATTTGGCACATCACATCATGCACTCTTCGCTTGGCAGATTACAAAATGACAGAATGACCAGTAAACTCGATGCACTCTTCACTTGTTAGTTGGATATTGGACCTCTTGGAATCAAAGATCACAGGCAAACTCGAGTACTAAGAATATCTTAACATGATCACCAATTTTGATTTAGGAAAAAGCTTGATACAAGGTTGTGGTCACCTAGATTCCTCCGGGTGGCTTGTAGATATTGAATTCTCTTCTCTGGCTAACTTATGGTGAGACCAGTTCAAGCCAAGAGGGACAACATGGCTCCAGCTTGAAGCAACAATAACTTGGTGACGAACAACCCATGAACAAGTTGTTGTATTGGAACCAAAACCCTCAAGTATAAATAAGGAGTTTTAGGAGAATTATTATGCTTCTGTGATTGTTATAAAATTTAAGAGAAAGAGGCGTACGTTGAAGCTTTGGCCAAGCTCTTTTATTTGCGTTCATGTGTTGCTTTGGTAGAAGAAAGAAGCCAAATAAAGCTCGGCCAATTGAGTGATCGTAGGACCTTAATACTAATGGTTTGGATTTTTTGTTTATCACATATTGAAATTTGGTCAAAAACTAAAAATTCAAATTAACAGAATTTGTCTATCTATACACTATAAAAAATAAAATTCAACCTTAAAAAGTATACTCGTAGAATCCTGACGCCCTGAAAAAGTGTATGCTAATTGATGTATGATTTTGAAACATGATTTTTTAAATACAAACTCTTAGATGCACTGGCATTAAATGGAGGAGGGTCGACGGACCATTGAGTCTACGATTCAGGTGCATGAAAATCACTATGATAGTCACAGCGGGAGCTTGCAAATGGTTCATTTTTAACATCACTAGCTGATATAAAACCTATGGCCACGTTAAATTCAGCAACAAATAAAGCAAATTCTTTACTCATAAGTCTAAATTCCATAATTTCTTCAGTAAACAAGTTGAATTCTTCATGAGAATTAAATTAAAATGTGCTGTAAAATTCTCTTGTTAATTCAACATATGCAGGACAGTCAATTCTAACAAACACATTCCAAAAAATTTGTCCAACCAGTTGTTTAAAAGAATCATGAACTTGTAAAGCTTTAAGAGTGTCGGTAAGAACATACTTACAAGGATAGATTTTTCGTTGGCTTAGTTGCTGAAATCTTTGGTTGTCCTCTAGTAGTCGAAAAGAAGTGAAAGCTCTATTTCTTGAATTCCATTGGCTTCAGTTCTCGACTTGCTTACCTTTTTGAGTGCGATTCCTCGCTAAAGGGCCTGGTGTTGGCTCAGACATTGGAAGGATTGGTGGATTTGGTGTTGCAGCTAAAGTGTCCGATGGAGGTTGGGTATGTGCAAATGACGTGATTGGTGAAGCTAACCTGCGTGAATCACTCTTCTTTTGTGGCATGGTTCCAATCGTTGTGCTTTTACAGTCTTGAAACACGAAAATGCAAACACAAAACCAACAAAATTTTTGACTGGAAAATGGGTGATTACGGTGGGAAGAAGGGTAAAAGGTTGGGTTTTTCGTTGGAAAGATGTGGGTGTGTGAAATTGTGAGTGAGTGAAGGTAAGGGTAAGAAATAAATGAAAGTGGGGAGGTAAAAATGGGATGGGCGGTAAAATAATAGTGGGTAGCGTGAAAGGAATTTTTTTAAAAAAAATTATAATCGAAAATATTAACAAATGAAAATACTAAAGGGAATGTACTAAAATTGACAGTTGAAAGAAAACAAATCAAACAAATTAAAAAATTGATACTGAAAAATAAAAATAGCATTGAACATGAAATTTTTTGGTTGCCCCCAAATGCGCTTCTTTTAAGTCGTTAGCTGGACGTGTTCATCAACTTACCTGATCAAAGATAAATTGGGGCTACCAACTTTATCTCTTCCACATTTTTAACTGGACAGTTCTCATAATATGGTTTCAGATGTTGTCCATTAACCCTAAACTTTGAATTTCTACCGCACCATGAGAAAATATGTTAGTATCAATAAATGGCTTGAGCTAGCGAGATCGTAATTTTCCCAGAAATAACTTAAGCTTTGAATGATAAGGAAGAACTTTTTGTCCTACTAAAAATTGCTTCCTAAAAATCATCTTATCATGAAAAACTTTAGTTTTTTCCTTATAAATTTTTGCATTTTCATAAGCTTCATTACGAATCTCTTCTAACACTTGCAATTGCAACTTCCTATTATTATTAGCCTCTATCAAATCCATGTTTAATTGCTTCATAGCCCAATAGGCTCTATGTTCTATTTCCACAGGCAAATAACAAGGTTTACTGAAAACTAACCTATATAACGATATGCCTATTGGAGTTTTGTAAGTAGTCCGATACGCCCACAAGGCATCATCTAATCGTAAGCTCCAATCTTTTCTGTTCAGATTCACCACTTTTTCCAGTATGGACTTAATATCCCTATTGGACACCTCAATTTGTCCACTTGTCTGCGGGTGATATGTTGTAGAAACTCGGTGTGTGACACCACATTTCTTCATCAAAGCTTAAAAAATCGTGTTACAAAAATGGGTCTCTTGATCGCTAATGATCGCTCGAGGTACTTCGAATTTGACAAAAATGTTATATTTGACAAAATCTATAACAGTTTTAGCATCATCACACAAAGTAGCCTTGGCTTCAACCCATTTCGAAACATAATCCACAGCAAGCAAAATATAATTCTTACTAAAAAAAGGGGGGAAAAGGCCTATAAAGTCTATTCTCCAAACATCAAAAATCTCACATACCAGAATGTAGTAAGTGGGAAAAAGACCTGTAAAGTCTATTCTTCAAACATCAAAAATCTCACATACCATAATGTTAGTAAATGGCATTTGATCTCTCGACCCTAAGCTACCTGTTCTTTGACAATGATCACAAGACTTGCAAAACATGTAAGAATCATAAAATAGCTTAGGCCAAAATAGTCCACATTCAAGAACTTTACAAGCTGTTCTTTTGGGGCCAAAGTGTCACACAGATGAATGACAAAAATTTAATAGGGAAGGAATTTCATCATTTGCAACATACATTCTAATAATCTAATCAGCACAAAATTTCTAAAGATGAGGTTCACTCCATGTGTAATATTTAGCCTTTTGTTTAATTTTATCCTTTTCAGCTCTAGATAAATCACTAGGTAAGGACTTAGTTACCAAGAAATTTACTATGTTAGCATATCATGGAATTACCTATTGAATTGCGAAGAGACTTTCATCTGAAAATTCATCTTGGAGAACATTAGGTGCATTGGTTGGAGTGATCCTGCTAAGATGATCGACCACCAAATTTTTAGCTCCCTTCTTGTCGTGCATTTCCAACTCAAATTCTTATAGGAGTAAGATCCACCGAATCAACCTTGGCTTTGCTTCTTTCTTAGTCACCAAATATTTCAAAGTTACATGGTTTGAATAAATGATCACCCTTGAATCCCATAGGTAAGACCGAAAATTTTCCAACCCAAAAACTATGGCCAAAATTTTTTTCTCCGTTGTGGAATAATTTTTCTGAGCATTATTAAGTGTCATAGAAGTATAGTAAATGACATGAGGTACTTTATCTACCTTTTGTACCAAAATTACTCCAATTGCATAATCCGAGGCATCGCACTTTAGTTCAAAGGGAATGTCTCATTTCGGTGGCTGAATAATTGGGGTTGTAGTGAGTCGCTCCTTAAGTTCATCAGATGCAATCTTGCATGGCTTATCAAAATCAAATTTCACGTCTTTTTGGAGTAATCTACACACGGGTTACGCAATCTTAAAAAAACTTTGATAAATTGTCAATAGAATCCTGTATGACCAAGAAAAGAGCGAACTTCCTGCCCAGTAGTGGGGTAAGGTAAAGATCTGATAACATTTATCTTGGCCTTATCAACCTCAATTCCCCTAGAAGAGACTGTATGACCTAAAATTATCTCTTAATCAACCATAAAATGTCATTTTCATAATTTAAATATAAATTAGTCTCAATGCAACGTTTAAGCACTTTCTCAAGGTTGATAATGCGTGTTTCAAAAGATTCTCTATAAACCGTGAAATCATACATGAAAACTTCCATATAATTCTCCACAAGGTTATAGAAAATACTTACCATACGCCTTTGAAATGTCGCTGATGTGTTACATAACCCAAATGGCATTCTTCGGTAGGCAAAGGCGTCGAATGTACATGTGAAAGTTGTTTTCTCTTAATCCTTTGGAGCAACCAAAATCTGATGATACCCTGAATAACCATCTAAATAGCAATAGTGAGATTTACCTGCAAGTCTTTCAAGCATTTGATCAATAAATGGAAGCAAAAAATAATCTTTCCTAGTAACCAAATTTAGCTTCCTATAATCTATGCAAATTCTCCACCCATTTTGAATACGAGTGGGTACCAACTCACCATCACTATTTTTTATCACAGTTACCACAATTTTCTTTGGAACTACCTTGACTAGACTTACCTAGTTGTCATCTGAAATAGGATAAATGATTCCAACATCATGAAGCTTCAAGATTTCCTTTTTCACCACTTCATCATGGGTGGATTCAAACGACGTTGGGGTTGCCTTACCTTTTTGACTTCATCTTCCATCAATATTTGGTGCATACAAATGGTGGGCCTAATATCTTTTAAATTAGTCATTGTCCATCCGAAGGCTTCTTTGTGCTGTCTTAGCACTTGAATCAATTCGTTTTCCTCCAAAAGAGTGAGTTTATTTGAGATTATAATAGGTAATGTATCTTGCTTACCCAAAAAATATGTATTTTAAATGGCTAGGCAAACTTTTTAACTCCAACGTAGGTGGTTGAATCAATGACGGTAGAAGCTTTGTGACA
Source organism: Erythroxylum incrassatum (assembly GCA_026546855.1). Lineage (NCBI taxonomy): Eukaryota > Viridiplantae > Streptophyta > Magnoliopsida > Malpighiales > Erythroxylaceae > Erythroxylum > Erythroxylum incrassatum. Next base: position 28,753,721 of record JANVCL010000004.1, on the reverse strand, counting down.
ACTCCACATACGACAATTCCTTCATCACTTGCTTAGTTTTCTCTAAAAGACAAAACAACACCTCAAGTTCATTATTGGGCAGTAACAACTCTTTAATTGGTTGCCACTGTAATGCATCTCCCATCTCCAAAATTGTTTCAAGTTCATCTCTTCCATTTAATGATGAATTTTCCTGCATCCAAATGTCAATAAAGTCTATAGAAACAACAGGTTGTTCTTTATCTGGAAATTTCATGGCATTGTATATATTGAACTTAATTAATTCACCGTCAAATTCCATAGTCAATGATTCATCATGAACATCAATTTTTGTTTTAGTGGTTTTCAAGACGACCTTCCAAATAAAATTGGAATTGACGAAGATATATCATCACTTCCCATCTGCAAAATATAAAAATCAAGCATTTGAACTAAGATATCCTCTAATACTCCCTTTGGATAAACATTTGAATGATCCGCTAATTGAATCACTACATTAGTTTTTGAGAGGTCCCCCTGTTTAAAAACTTGTAAACATCATAAGGCATGACATTTATTGATGAACCCAAATCTAACATAGCCTTTTCAATTCTCAAATCACCAATTTTACAAGAGATAGTAAACATACCTGGGTCTTAACACTTAAGTGGTAGCTTTTTCTTCTGCAATATGCTGAAACATTTTACCCCAATTGCACTTTCACATCAAATTTCAATTTCTATTTGGAAGTGTAGAGTTCCTTAAGAAATTTAGCATAACAGGAGATTTGTTTAATGACATTAAGTAAAGGAATATTTACCTGTACTTTACGAAAAGTCTCCCATATTTCTTTCTTTTGTTCCTCTTTCCTTGACTTGGTGAATTGACTAGGAAAAGGGAGTTGTACAACAAAATTCTGCAGACTTGTCAGTGTCTTCTCTGGCTTATGAGGTGCTTCCTTTGTTGGTTCTTCTTCAACTTCTCTCTTGGATATTTTTGGAGATGGTTCCTTCAATTCCTTACCACTTTACAACTTGACAGCTTTGGCACTTTGTTTGAGATTAATTTCTGGTTGAGCTAGAAAATTTTCAGAACTTTGTGCCTCCAATCGATTGATGATTGTTTCCATTTGGCTCAATTAATTTTCAAGATTTTGAATACTGGCTTGAGTATCTCGCTGAAATGTCAAAGTGTTAGTGGCCAAAGATTTAACTATATCTTCCAAAGAAGACTTACCTTTGGAATTGTATGCCATTTGTTGATGTCTAGGTACATATGGTTGCCTAAATTGTTGGAAATTTGCAGTAGCTTGTTGTCCTTGAGAGTTCCCATAATGCAAATTTGGATGGCTGCGCCATCCCAGATTGTAGGTGTTAGAGAATAAGTCATATTTCCTTTGAATTTGCCCAGCAAATCCCCCCTCGACATTAACTTGTTCCGCACTTTCTTCCTACAAAACTGGACATGCATGTAACATCTCGTCCCCATATTAAGGGTTAGGACCCGAAATTTCAGTACATGGAAGTTTAAAGAGAGATTAGGGAATGCATTTTTCTTGCTCATGCATAATGTTAGTATATATGCACATAAATATTGAATGTTTGCACATAAAAAATGGTACATGCATTCATTGACAACTTCCAGGTATAATTGATTTTAAATATCTTATTGAATATAAGAAATAGAGGGAGTAGAAAGAGTGATCTTGGTATGAGTTGTGAGAATGAAAGATGTAGAAACCAAATTGGTAGTGATTTGGAAAATGTTCCCTGAGTGTGCTTCGGTCTGTTAGCCATAACGTTTTCTCTAGTTATCCAAACGAGATGATTCTTGATTTGGAATAAACTAGAAATATATGGCTACATTTCTTATGAAGACATCGAATTGCAATTCTGTCTCTAAGAGTCTTAAAATTTCATGAAGTTAAGAATTGGGTGCAGTATGTTGGTGTATGAATGAAAAATTCGTATTTGGATTAGGGGTAAATTTGGAATTGATAAAATAGATTTTTGCAAATTTTCCTTCTGAAAAGTTTCAGAGCTTGCTTTTATCTTTCTAACGGTATATAGTATAAAAATTTTGGACATCGGAGTCAAAAGTTATGATCTTTATAAGAGGAGACGTTCAGGCAAAAAAGTAAGATGAAGTTTTGAGACGAAAAAGTAAGACGAAGTTTTGAGACAAAAAAGTAAGAAGAAGTTTTGAGACGAAAAAGTAAGATGAAGTTTTGAGACAAAAAAGTAAGATGAAGTTTTGAGACGAAAAAGTAAGACGAAGTTTTGAGACGAAAAAGTAAGACGAAGTTACTGTTCATCTTCTGATTTCTGTTCTATTTTTGAGCCTCCAGAAGATAGAATCTGTCTTCTAGGTCTTCATGAAAGTTGTAGATCTCAAAGTCCTATTTCCAATGGTCTAAAAATGAAATCAATCCGACATTTTTCGTGAAAGTTATAGAAATTGCGCCAAAATAGGTGCGTTTTGATTGAGAGCATAAACATGGTTGCTTCTTTTGGCCATAATTTCTTCTCTAAACCTCCAAATGACTTGATTCTTAAACCATTGGTTTCGTAAGACATTGATCTACATCTCCACCAAGAATTATAGCTATCTGAAGTGAATGGAGAAAGATTGAGTGAAAAGAGTGAGACAGGTACAGTGAGTGTGTTCTTAAGTAATATGAACTGGTGTTATTCCACTGAATATACTTCGGTATTTTGATGATTTCTGGAGCTATACTGATCCAACTGAGATGATTTTTGTTTTGAGGTAAACTAAATACATGGGGCTACAAATAGTATGAAGAAGTTGGAATCTAATTCAGTCTCTAAGATGTTTAAATTTTAGATGGAAGTTGTGTATAGTACTATTTGGACAAGAGCAGTCCAAAAATGTTGGAAGTATATCTTTTGACTTACTAAACCAAATTGAGTGATTTTACTATCAACAGAAAGATAAGAGATATAAGAACACTTGTCTAGAATAAAGTTTGACCTAATTATCTCATTTTCACCTTCTGATTGAAGGTGAACAGTATACCTAAAAGGGGTGTTTTGGAAAATCTGAGAGTAAACTAGTGAATAATGAATTGTGATTTCAAGGGTTCTAGTGAGGCATAAACCTAAGTATAAACTATGCTTAGATGAGTTTTGATATGAGATTGATTTTATGATGGAAATTTCCTTGGGTTATCATGAACATGCATTGTACATAAATCATTTCATACATGTGCATTATAGAATACCTATGAGTGTGCAAATTGTGATATTGTGTGTATTATTTGTTATAGAGGAGCAATTGGAACGTCAACCTTCGGACGTTGTCGGATCTTCGAGGCATTAGCTTTGAGAGTAGCTTATGAGTAACCTAAATGGTCTCACTCAATTACTTGTTTGCTTAAATTATGTGTTGAATGATAATTGAATGTGTTTAATTGTGGATTCCGGACAGAAGGACCGATGATTGTGTAATGTGCGTTGAGGTATTAAAGTGTTACTTGAATGTGAATGTGAGACCTATGTGTTTTATAATGTGATAGATTGTGGTACATGCATTCCATTCATCAATACAAAATCAGATAATGGCAGTTGTGACCGGAGTAGCCACCGATTAGAGCTTAAAGCTCAACGAGTAAAATTGAGCCTCGAGTTCAACAGTGATTCAAAGCCTTAGGCTCAACGTTTAATGAGCCTAATATAGGACAATTCAGGCACTCGGTCACAACAACGTAATAATTAGAAAGTGTCTTATGAGTATTTCATATGCACATTGTTATGTATGTTTCTGGAATGAGATGCAAAGATTTGTTTGTGCCTAAGTGAGAATGTGATAATTATGTTAAGTGCAAAGTTGTGAAATCTTATGTTATGAGAAATGATGTGCTACATGAATTGAGTAAACCATCGATGATGGTTACCTCATTGAGTTCGCAAAACTCACCACAATTGCAACGTTGTCTTTTCAGGACCGAGAGACAACTTTAGCTACTGAAAGGCTCTACTGCCATGTAAATTGTGATTTGACAAGAGAAGTCAAGGCTTAAAGGTCGGTCAGCTGGGATTTTGGATGGCTTAGCTAGATTTATTATATTTTCCTCTTTCATGTAGTACTCTTGTATTAGGTTTTTGATGATGTACATATGGAAAATGTTGAAAGGCACAAAGTAGACTTCAATTTTGTGAAATGAAATGAGGAAAAAGTTGGTGTTAAAAATATTGTGATTTTCTTATGATGCTTTATAAGTGAATAATGATACGATGCCATATGAAGTGAATGTAATGATCGAACGTAGCTCGCCCTTATCGTAGGTTATGTACAGGAATGACCTCCGAGCGACCCAGTGTGTACCCTGCGGTAAGGGGCGCTACAATGTGACCTGACCCAATCATCCTTCATTTAAAAACCTACCAAATTAGGTTATGAAGGAGCCGAATACAAAGGGAGAGAAGCGACAGAAATAAGAGAGAACATTCACCTCACTCATCTCTCTCACTCAACTTGACCATCATCCATCACTTCTTTCTATTTTTTATCGCAACCTTCACCAAATTAGGTTATGAAGGAGCTGAATACAGAGGGAGAGAAGCGACAGAAACAAGAGAGAACATTCACCTCACTCATCTCTCTCACTCAACTTGACCATAATCCATCACTTCTTTCTATTTTTCATCGCAACCTTCATCATCTGCTGCTACTGCCATGGATGCTCTTGGTGGGTTTCCAGTTGTGAGTTCTCCCAAAGCAATTCTTGGCTAAGCACCATTTCCTTTTGAAGATGTAGCAATGGCTTGATTTCAATGGGCTTCAAAGGGGAGTAGTTTATTTATGTTTAGCTACATTGTTATGAACGCCTTAGTTAGGATTTAGGCTTTGTAGTTGGATTTTCTTGATTATAGTTTAATCAAGTGTTGAACAATGTATTGTGTTATTGGGCTTGTTGATGTAGAACTTGGAGCTTTAATATATGAATTCTCATATATGTCTTTTTGTGATTTTGTTAATTCTCTTTTATCTACCTAGTTGTGTTTGATATTGAGATGATGCTTGATCCCAAATTGACCACTTGCATTAACTTACCCATTACACACACTAAGATGCATTCAACAAGGTTTTAAGAAATGGAGTTTATTGATTAAAACCATAGACTTAAAGAGTTCTTTAAGGTTTATCATTTGAAAACTTAGTGATTTTTATTCCCACAAAGATTTATTCTGAACTATGATAGCCAAAGCTTATTTTTCAAGAGGATTTTATCACATTTGAACATCATTTGAGTTTTTAATTTCTTTTTCCCAAAAATCCAAAATTACCCTTTTACATACTTGTCTTACAATTAGCTCAATTTAGTTAGTTTTCTCAATTATCCAAAACCCCCTCCTAACCGATTTATTTTGCATTTTATGATAATTAGGCTAGCTTAGATCCATTCCATTAGGTTCCGATTAAGTGAGAGGACCCGAGGTTGCACTCTATATTGCAATCCTTGTAATTAAATTTTTTAGTCGACTTCCAAGGCATAAAACCCAACACAAATGACGGATCACTTAGTGATTTGGAATTTATTGTTACCATTAGAGAAGATAGGTATTAAAATTTACATTTAGATTAGAAAAAGGTTAAGTGGCAAGACAAGTTGGTACATGGAAAATTATATGAGTATGCCTATGAGTTAGTGACATTTGGCATAGCTAATGCATTAACATTTGGTATATTAGTTGAGTGACAAGTGACCTAATTGAATTGTGGAATTTGGCAACATGATAAGAAGAAAAGTGGCTCACTCCTATATTAGCCATGTAGGTCACTCCATGGAAGGCCATGTGGCCCTTCAAAGTTAGGACACCTTTTAAAGCAAGAGCTGAATCACCCCAGCTCATTTGGTGCTTTTGCTACCTTCTCACTACTCTCACCACCGAAACCTCTTACTCCCTCTTAGCTTTTGGAATTTTTGCTTGATTTTGAATCATCATCATCCCTTTATGTCCTTGCATGATACTACATCAAGAAAGCTGCCTTATACTACCTTATTAGTTGTTATCATCTTGGTGTTAAGCTCATCTTACATATACCTTGATTTTGGAAGTGTATTGATTGCATGAAGGGCCAGTTTGGTTGGTTCTTTGAAGCTGTAACTTGAAGCTAAGGAATTCTAAACTTGATAGCATGTATTAATACAAGTTCTATGATGATTGAATTAGCATGGAATTTTTATTATGATGATAATAAATGAGTGCTGGAAAATTGATACTTGAATGACAAATTTTATTTTGGTTTTAATGAATGAAAAATAACGATTGTGGGCTGCCTAATGAATGAATTTTGAATTGTTTTTGGACATGAGTTTGATGAGGTATTTAAGCATTAATAAGGTAGAACTAAAGTGTAATTAAGGGTCTATGTTGAAGGTGTATTGAATAGAAGTGAAGGAGGCAAGTTTTGGAAACAAAATGAAGGTTATAAGTGAGTGAACCTTCGGTTCACTCATCCTACGATCATGAGATTTACATGGAGCCTTACCACAATTATGGGAAATGTTTTGGAAGGGAAAAAGGTTGGTTTCATATATTTATTGGACTATATTAGGTTAAAGTCATTTATAATGGTATAGTTGTACTTGATTAAGGTAAAAAATGAACCTAGTTTGATGTGGAATTAGTTAACTAAAGGTTGAATAAGGCTTGGATTGTTAATTGAGATAATAACTTAAAAAGTGTTATTTGATATCAAAGTGTCAAAATTTGAAACTTAAGAATTGTTAATGGCACGAAACCTATCAATGAATACGAATGAGATTTAAAGAACAAGAGTATTGTGAATTAGGTATGATTATTTATGAATTGGAAACTTGAGTGATTATATGTAATGTGTAATGACTTAATGCTTCATTATTGTATTGATGCAAATTCTTATATCTATAAGGTATATTGAGTTGACTGAATGTGAATGAATATGTTCAAGTTGAGCAAAATGGAATAAAGTCATATGTTTGGCAATATATCTTTTGCATGAACATTCTAAAATGTGACATGTTTTATTTTAAAACTGCCAAGTCCTAGTCGTGGGTAAATAGGCATGCCTAGAAGGGTTTGCAGCTGCTCCTGTGACACTTCGGTGTCTCCTGATATTGACAGTTTAGTGACTTCTGTTACTAAGACATAAGTCTCTCTTGTTCTGTGATACCAATTATAGATATCTCTTATTCTAGTCCAGTTACCCACTTCTATAAAAGGGATTAGCAGGCTAACCTATTTTGCGTTATGATAAATGTTCAGTTCTATCACAAATTAAGTTCTAATCTGATATAAGTTAAGTTTTATTCTAATATAAGTTAAAGCTCTGATTTGAAGCAAATTATAAACTGATCTGATATACATTATTATTTGATCTAAAAAATATGTCCTATTATGATATTTGTATATTCTGTTATGAAATATTGAAATTTTTTTATGATGAATTATATTCTGTTATGAAGTAACTAATGCTTGGATTATTTTTTAAGTTCCAAAATTAAAGATTGATTAAAGTATGATCTAATTCAGTACATGTGAATGTTAGAAATCGATAGAAATAGTCGCCATGTTATATCTTGTTTAGTTATTCCCAAGAGCTTTATGTCTATTAACAATAGTTTGAAATCATCCAAACATCTGATCAATAGACTCATCCTCTTTCATCTTGAACAACTCATATTGATGTACAAGAACACTTATCTTAGACTCTTTCACTTGATTTGTGCAGTCATATGCGATGGATAATGTGTCCCACATTTCCTTTGCAGTTTCACATCCATTAACCTTATCATATTCACTTTTGCTTAGGGTACGACTTAGAAAGAACTTGGCCTTTGAGTTTAACTGAAATCGAGCTTTCTAATCGGCTGACCATCTGTTACAAGAAATGATATTGCCTTCATCGTTTATTGGTGTGTATGGACCATTCTCGATGATATCCCAAAGATCAATATGTTTGGATTCTATAAAGAGCCACATCCTGTCCTTCTAATAATGATAATCCTCACTATTGATTGCAGGAGGTCTTATGACCGAGGCACCTTCAGCTATAAAAACATGTGATTCAACCAAGGATCTTTGTCCTCACTTTGTAAAGGTGGTTCTTGGAAACTGAACTCTGATACCAACTGAAGTAAATCACTTGTTATTGTAGGAATCACTTAAAGTATATAAAATACACAAGAAAGGGGGGTTTGAATTGTTGGATCGGAAAAAAGAAAACATGCTTAGTTTGGAGAAACGATAGATTTCAAAACTTTTAAGAAATCATTACTTGCAGCGAAAGCAACATATCCAAATAAACATGCCAATCCATACATGATATGGTATAAGGACAATAAAACATAAACAAGATTAGGAGTATTACCGACTCCTTTGTTACAGCTTTAAATCCTCGTTGTGCTATCCTCTCCTTCTTCGTGTATCCAAATCCTTTGCCTTTGACTCTTTTCCTTTGGCAATCTACTTTCTCCTTGTT
>JANVCL010000004.1:28730829-28745179 GCA_026546855.1 Erythroxylum incrassatum | reverse complement strand
CATTTCATTGGAAATGTGTAGTGCGTCATGTTTTGGACTTACCCAAACCATTTGATATGTTTATGTGCTCATGACAAGTTGATATGAGTAATGCATTCATGATTTGCATACACATGAATTTCTGCATTTTAAATTAGTTATAAATGTTTTAGCTGAAGGCCCAAGAAACATGTGATTATGAACTCAAAGAAAGTTTTCTAAAACAAGAAAAATATTTTCAAGGGTTTTGCTTATTCTTTTGTTATAAATTATTTCCCACGAGCTTTCAAGCTCACCCCCTTCCTATCCCCACCTTCAGGTGATGAGCAAGAGATGGAGTGAAAAAGAGAGTCAAGGCAGGCTTTAGCCACATTTTAGAAATTTTGTAGTTCTTGTAGCTTTAGAAATTTGAGATTTCGGATTATGTTGTATTTAAAGTTTTTCAAACTATGTTGCTTAATAAATGAAATGATAGATTTAAGTAATTCAGTTATGATTTGTATGTTTACATTGATCTGAAGTTGGGCTCCGAAAGCGGTGCTCAACATAAAAGTTAGGTTTGGTTTGAAAAGAAAGGTATACATTGTGTTTCTATATGCTTTGAATCAAACTTATATGAAACTCCTTCTAATACTTGGTGGTTTGATTTTAGTTCTACTACTCATATTTCCAATATTATACAGGAATTCCTTACAATCCAAACCATAAGTCCAACTAGCAACTTTCTGTTTATGAAGAACCAAATGAAGGCCCCCATTAAAGGTGTAAGGACTTACAGGCTAACATTAGATATTGGACATCACTTGAATCTAATGAACACTCTCTATGTACCTTCAATTTTTAGAAATTTAATTTTTGTTTCTAGACTTGATGATATTGTATAGACCTTTAAGGATGGACATGGTTGTTTTTATTTGTATAAGAATAATTCCTTTGTACGTTATGGAATGCTTATGGATGGTTTATATAAATTGAAACTTGATGATGTTTTTCTGAATCCATATTTATTATTAATCATAATGTTGGAATGAAACATAGTTTGGCGAATGAACATTCTGTTTACTTGTGGCATAAACATTTAGGTCATATATCCAAAGAAATGTTAGAAAGATTAGTAAAGAATGAGATTTTACCAAAACTAGATTTTACTGATCTTGGCTTATATGTGGAATGCATAAGGACAAGCAAACCAAAGATAGCAAGAAAGGAGCCATAAGAAGCAGTCAACTTCTTAAAATAATACACACTAACATTTGTGGACCTTTTGACACTCTATCCTTTAATAAAGAAAAATATTTCATCACCTTTATAGATAATTTTTCTCAGTATGGATATATCTATTTACTATAAGAAAAATCTTAGCTATAAATACCCTTGAGGTGTTTGTAAAGGAGGTTGAGAGGCAATTAGATAGAAAAGTGAAAATTATAAGATCTGATAGGGGTGGTGAGTGTTATGGAATGTATGATGAATCTAGACAATGCCTTAGCCCATTTGCTAAGTTCTTCGAAAGTCATGGCATATGTTAAGAATATGCTATATCAAGCACACCGTAACAAATTGGTGTGACAGAAAGGAAAAATAGAACATTAATGGATATGATTAGGAATATGATGAGTAATTCTCATTACCCAAAAGTTTGTGGATGTATGCACTTAGAATTGTTATGTATCTGTTAAATAGGGTTCTTAGTAAGGCAGTTCCTAAAACTCCTTTCTAATTATGGATTGGAAGGAAATCCAGTTTAAGATACCTATATGTTTGTGGTTATCCTGCAGAAGCACGAATTTATAATCAATATGAAAGAAAACTAGATTCTCAAACACTTAGTGGTTACTTTATTAGTTACCTAGAGAAATCTAAAAGGTACAGGTTTTATTGTTCAAACCACAGTTCTAGAATTGTTGAAATAGCCAATGCCAAATTTTTAAAGAATGGTGAGGTTAGTGGGAGTGCTGAAATCTAAGTTGTGGATATTAATGAAATAAGGGTTGATGTTCCATTACCTATAAATGTTCTTAAATCCACAACCACAACAAATGTTGTTCCTACTTTGGAAGAACAAAATAATCAAGAACAACATTTTGGATAATGAAGAAGCACCCCATGAAGAACCTAACTTACACCAACTTATGCAAATGAACCAGTTGATATAACTTTAAATAAAATTGTAAGGGTGTCAGGTATTTCTGATGATTATGTGGTTTATTTACCAAAGTCAAATTTTGATTGTGGCATTGATAATGATCTTGCTTCATTTTCACAAGTTGTAAATAGTGATAAGTCTAAAAGATGGATTGATGATATGAAAGAAGAGTTGAAATCAATAACTCAAAACAATCTCTGGGATCTTACAGACTTGCCAGAAGGTTCTAAACAAGTTGGCTATAAATGGGTCTTTAAGACCAAGCGCAACTTAAATGGCAATGTTGAAAGATATAAAGCTAGACTTGTTGCCAAAGGTTACACTAAAAAAGATGGAATTGATTATAAGAAGACTTTTTCACCTGTCTGAAAGAAAGATTCATTGAGAATAATTTTAGCATTAGTGGCTCAATTTGATTTAGAGCTACATCAGATGGATGTGAAAACAACTTTTATGAATGGGGATCTTGAAGACGGAGTTATATGGATCAATCAGAAGGTTTTTCCATTGAAAGTAAAGAAAGTATGGTGTGTAACTTGAAGAAGTCAATATATGGACTTAAACAAGCTTCCAGGCAATGGTATATTAAGTTCAATAATATCATTACTTCTTTCAATTTTGAGAAAATCACTGTTGATCGGTGTATTTACCAAACGATTAATGGGAGAAAGTTTATATTTCTAGTTTTGTATGTTGATGGCATTTTGCTTGCTGCTAATGGCTTGACTTTGTAGCATCAGACTAAACAATTTCTTTATAAGAATTTTGAATGAAAGATATGGGAGAGATATCCTATGTGATTGGAATTTCAATATTCTGTAAGAGATCAGAAGGTTTATTAGGATTATCTCAAAAAGCCTATATCGAGAAATTTTTTGAGAAATTTAACATAAGCAAGTACTTAGCAGGTATAGTCCCTCCCTATTCAAAAGAAAGATAAGTTTAGTTTTATGCAATGTCCAAATAGTGAAACAAAACATAAGGAAATGGAAACAATTCCATATGCTTCTGTTATGGACAATTAGATGTACCCACAAACTTGTACTATACTTGACATCAGTTTTGTAGTAGGGACATTGGGTAGATACCAAAGTAATCCTAGTATTGATCATTGGAAGGCTGCAAAGAAAGTATTGAGATATCTTTAAGGAACAAAGGATTACATGCTCACTTATAAGAGTTATGATTAATTAGAAGTGATTGGATATTCAGATTCGGATTTTGCCGAGTGTAATGATAGTAGAAAGTCAACATTTGGATATCTGTTCCTATTAGCTGAAGGAGCAATCTTAAGAAAAGGTGTCAAACAATCTGTCATTGCTTCATCCACTATAGAAGCAGAATTTGTAGCTTTTTATGAGGCTAAAATTCATGCATTATGATTGCAGAACTTTATTTCAGGGCTTGTGTTGTCGACACAGTAAGCAAGCCGCTGAAATTGTGATAATTCTGCAACAATTTTTTTCTTCTTCTAAAAACAACAAATACTCTAGAGGTGAAAAACATATAGAATTAAAGTATTTTGTTGTTAAAAAGGAGATTCAGAAACAAAGAGTGCATATAAAACATATTAGGACGGATCTCATGGTAGCAGATCCTCTAACTAAAGGTTTACAACCAAAGGCATTCAAAGAACATGTGGTTAGGATGGTCTTGGTTGTATTGATGATTGATAATAATATTTGATGATGATGTTTTGGCATTTTTAAGCTCAATAATAATATGTTTCTAAATTTGATATTTTTTATTCTTTATGTTTATGTATACATGATTGTTGAATAAGAAATTTGTATATATTTTCATAACAATTATGTGGATTGTATATTGTTTATATACAATTTATGAACCTAAACATAATAAGTTCTTAAAATGAGGTACTTATGATGTTAACAGTTTATAAGATTTTTTTTTTGCTAGCCTGATGTTATACTATTAAATGTAATGATGAACATCTAATCAAGTGAGAGAATGTAAGAAATATATGACCTGATGTTAGGACTTGTACTTTTTGTAGGCTCATTTTAAACGTAGTTTAGGGTTTTTCTTAATTTAATAATATGTTAAATCTTGACCGTTAATTTGTTACTTGGTGGATGTACAAAATTTAATGTTAACATAGAAGTGTATATAAACTAGTTCTATCTCTACCCTAAGTAAGTACAAACCAAACAAATACAGAACAAATATATTTATGCATTGGGCTATCTATCAAGCTATTGTACAGCAAGAGGGTTAAGAGAGAGAAACTAATTTGCGATTGTTAAAAGCTTTCTCTCTGCATCATAATGAATTCCGTTCAAGGTAAATGATTTATTCGTTTTATCTATGTGGTTATTATTGTATTCAAGATCTAAATGAACATGAATAATTTACGTATGATTTATGATTTATGATTTGATATTTGAATATTAAGAATGAGGAAAACTTACATTTGATTCCTTAAATCCTAAGTTTAACGTTCCTTCGAGACAAAGTTTAGTGTGTTTTTTTTTTGTCGTATTCTTCCATTATTTGCTGTAGGAGAACCAAAAGATGTGTTCTTTTCATGTCTTGCACTGTTCTAATAGAACCAATATCGTTGTTTGGTGTAATTAAACGATAGATCAACAATCTCAAATCCCTTGACATTTAAGTTATTGGACTTCGATTCCTTCAAACAAAAATTAACATATGGTTTTACCTAAGAAACAGTCAACTAATTCAAAATGGGAATGGACAAATTTAGATTATAATTTGCCATTTTCAATTTAAATTTCTAAAATTTGATTTATTAAACTTAAAGTAATATCTTTTAATAAAATGATGTGTTTTTTGTTAATTAAAATTTTAATTATTAAACAAAATATTGTTAAATTTAAATAAAATAATATTATTTTATTTAAACCAGGCTACATGCATCAGACAACATGGGACCATTTCGAAGGGGACAAAATGAATGACTTATTGACCGGTAAACCGAATGCACTCGTTACTTGGCAGTTGAACATTGGGCCTCTTGGATTGTTATCATTATCACCAACTTTGATTTTGACAAAAGCTTGATACGACGTTGTGGTCCTCTAGATTCTTCTGGGTGATTGGCAGATATTCTCTTCTCCGGCTAACTTGTATAAATAAGGAGTTTTAGGAGAATTATTATGCTTTTGTGATTGTTAAGTAATTTAACAGAGAAGGAGGCGTTGAAGCTTTGGCCAAGCTCTTTCATTTGCTTGATCATGTGTTGCTTTGGTGGCAGTCCCAGAAAGAAGCCAAATAAAGCTGCAGGTGCTGCTGGGGTAGCTGCTGCTGCTGGTGGGGTAGCAGCTGTTGTTGCTTCCAATAGTGGTAATACCGGTTGCGGTGGTGTTGGTTGTGGAGGAGGAGGTTGTGGTGGAGGAGGAGGTTGTGGTGGTGGAGGTTGTTGATGATTTGCCTTTTAATTCTTGTTCTCTCTCTACCATGTAAGGGTAAGGTCACATATTATTGGACTTCTCCAAATTCTATACTCCAGAGACTCTCGCTAGATGTTGTTGTTGTTAACTATTTATAGGTTTTTTACAATATTCTTGTAAAATAAGGTTTAAAATTATAAATTATATGTTAGACTAGTGATTGTGATAATTTTGAACGGTGTAAATAAGTAGTGTAAGTATAATATCAAACCTTGCAATGTAAAGTATTCTCCTAAGTTGAAGTAAAGAAACTTTTCTACTAAACTCGTTTATGCTATTGTAGAAACAACGTTTTCTTAGCTTATATTGTTGGTTTATGCCCTACAACTAATTAGTTGGTTGTAATTTAGTGACAACTATTTAAAGATATTCTTTATTTTATACATAGTTAGATGTATATAATAAAATCCAAGGGACAATTATACATTATAAATGAAATTATAATAAGATTATAATTATGTGATTCATTATGTATTTATGTATTATTCCTAAATTGGTCATTACTATTATTTTATTAAGAATGAATATTAATATAACATAAAAAAATATCACACATTATATTTTTCCTTATAAAGGAAGTAGTCAACCTCGTAAGCTAAAGTATGAAGATACTTAAACAAAGGTGTAGGTACTTGTTAGAGAACAAGTTCGCTAAATTGACTCGATATGAGAAATTCATTTGAAATATTACTTATTTGTCTATCGAAATTCTTATTGTGATGATTGTATAAGTGATCATTTGACTTGAGGTCTTCAAAGCTATCTTGTATAGAGATTGCTATGTTTTAATACTACTTATTACCAATTCTAATTATAGATAGCTCATTCGGTAGTTATTGGATGTAACATGAACTATATGAAGGTAGTTGAGTGATTAAGATATGATTCATCACCCAAGAGGAATCAAGGAGAATATTCTGTTGTTCTCAGTTAATATTGATTTGGAAAATCCTTGACCAAAGTGAAATGACATTTTGTAATTAGTTTACAAATGTCATTAATTGAATTTATAACTAATAGCGGAGAACTAATATGATTGAAGTCAAAATGGAATAGACATTAATTCCATGTTCTATGTCTAGTCAAAGCATTGTACGATGAAAGGATTGAAATATATTAAAAAAATCATGCATTAAAAGCTTAGTCAAAATCACGTTGACATTTCAAAATATTTAGGTGGTCATGAAGTGTTGTTAGAAGCCAATCTTGATCTTTGGATCTCAATTGTTTAATTAGATAATTAAAGATAAATTAAATGAGTTAAAGTTATCTAATCATAAATATGATTTGGGATTATAATTTATATCAATTGCTAATATATTTGGGAACCAATATGTCTCACAGAAAAAACGGGTTGAAGAGAAAAAAGATATTTTAATCAAGTTGAACTTGATGTAAAGTTTGAGAAACTTTATGATTAAATATGAGATAGTTAATAAATAAGGATCAATATGAGATATTGGTTCTTATTTGGACATAATTGATATTTAATTCTAATTAAAATTTAATTAAAATTAGAATTTAATTTTAATTAAATTATTAAAATGACAAAACTTATTATAAATATGCTTAAGCTCTAATTGAGCTAGCACTTATTTCTTAACGCTCTCTGTAAGAGTTAGAAAGTTTTTTCAATTGATCCGACATGAGAAATTCATTTGAAACCTTATTTGTATGTTTATAAAAATTCCTATTATGATGATTATGTAAGTAATCATTTGACTTAAGGTCTCCAAAGTTATCTTGTATAAGGATTGCTATGTTTTGATACTATTTATGACCTATTTTAATCAGGGATAGCTCATTTAGTAGTTATAGTATATAGCATGAACTATATAGAGGTAGTTGAGTGATCAAGATATGATTCATCACCCTAAAGTAAATAGGAAAAATATTATGTTATTCTATATTAGTATTGATTTGGGAAATCCTTGACAAGGTGGAATAAAGTTTTGTAAATAGTATATAAATGTCATTAATTGAATCAATAACTGATAGTGATCAATCAATGTGATTGGACTTAAAATAAAGTAAACATTAATTTATGTTTTATGTCTAATTGGATCGTTGTATAGTAAAATAATTGAATTATACAGAAAAAAATTGTGCACTAAAAAGTTAGTCAAAACCACTTTGATATTATTAAATATTTGAGTGGTAATAATATGTTGTGAGATGCTAATCTTAATCTATAAATATAAATTATTTAATTAGAGAGTTAAATATAAATTAAAGGAGTTTAATTTATTTAATCATAAATATGATTTTAGTTATAATTTATATCCATTGACAATATATTTGGTAACTTAATGAGTTTAACATAAAGAACAAGTTGAAGAGAACAAAGATACTTTAATTAAGTTGAACTTGATTGTACAGTTTGAGAAACTTTATGATTATTAAATATGAGATATTTGATCTTATTTGAACATAGTTAGTATTTAATTAGAATTAGAATTAGAATTTAATTTCAATTAAATTACTAAAACATCCAAAGCTTATTATAAATAGACTTTAGATGAGTTAGGACTTCTTGTGTTAACCCTCTTTGTAAAAATTACAAAGTTATTTCAACCTATTTTGTGGATACTATTATTATGATTTATTTGTTAATCATTTTATAAAATTAAAGTGATTTTGATTTTCAGGAAATCAAAATATAAAAAAATTTCGTAATTATTTCGCTATGAATGGGATTCGATTTCGTCCTTATTTTCCAGCAGCAGTAACATAGCAAACTTTAATTTCATAATTTGATTAAAATATGTTTAATTGTTGTTGATTAATATTGGAATTGAAATTGCAGTTGTTGCATAATTAAATATTCTTACAATCTAAAAAGTTGAGAATATATATTTAAAAACCTGATATTCAATTTAGAGTTGAATTATCAATATGATTAAAAATTTGGTTAAGAGTTAAACAAATATACGAAATTAGTTTCATAAAACACCCAAAAATATTTTAAAAAAATATGACACCCAAAATCTGAAAAGTTGAGATTGATAAGACATAACCCAGAACATTAAAAGTCCAGAACCATACAATGCATAAGCTGCTGGAATTTGGAATAACCGGTGTCATGCATCCGATCTTTGTGGTGTTGAAAATCTGGTAAACATCATGTGGGGGCCGGCGTTGGTTGTGAAATAATTAAGTTGTCAATAAATTCGCAGAATATCCAATGAAGATTTTCGTACCAGCAAATTAACAATCACAAATACGAGATAGCAAAGACTACGATGTTTGGTAACGCAGTTCGACCAACTTGCCTACGTCTGCGGGGCTCTCACCCAGATTAATTTCTTCCACTGCAGTTCACAAAAAATCACAATAGATTGATCTACACCAAAAGACCCAACCTATGTAATAAACCCACAGCCTAACTACCCGTGAAAGATTTTCACGCCCAGTAACACGACCGACTCGTGTTAACCTCGTCAGAGGATTTTTCAATAAATTTCTACTTCAAAAACAAATACAAATAATATCAAGAAGACGACAATTCAAGTTCTGAAATCCGTCACCAATAAGCCAAGTAGCAGCACCAAAAATAAATGAACTGATGTATAACAAAGTCTTCTTTATACTTAGATTATCCAGCAATAACATCAATTTCATATCACCATTTAACTCTTGCTGAAGATCAACTGATAGTCGTATATTGCTGCATAAGAGAGACTCACAACAGACCACACAATCACGAGATACTTAGCAAAAAACCAACCAGCAGCCGCACAGTCCAATAACCTCTCTTTTCTTCACACGACAGCCTAATCTAAAGATTAATTGCCAACAACGACGCAGCAGCCCATCACCAAAAGCACGCGCCGTTTCACACCAAAAGCCACACCAAGGAGATCTGCACAGCACCACAAAAGCAACCCTACAACATCTGCCACGCGATATATTTTTTTTTCAAAAACCCATCCCCTTTCTTCACGCAATTCAAAATAGGGATAATATTAGTTACTTCCTATTCTAATTTACCTTCTAAGTTCAACAAAATACCCAATAACTAATTTAGGCACATCAACTAAAGTCATTAGGAAAATTTTCAAATCCAATTAAAATGTTAAAAATAAAAATAGGATATATTGAAAAATAAATCCTAACAGGTTGTTTGGTTGCTGCGGAATAAGTTTTGAGATTTCTTGTTGATGTGGCTGTCGGACATGAGGAGCATCGAAGGACAGCGGCTGGAACGTTACTGTGATTCGAACTTCGGTTGGAGCAGCAGCGATAGGTGGCGACATGTGATTTGGTGCTACCGAAGATGCGGCTAAAGCTCCATGAGATGATGCTGAAGGCGATGGCTCCTGGTTGTGGGAGGTGGCGTGTGAAGCTCTTGTCTTACAGGTCACCGGTGACGTGTTCCGGAGCTTGGAAAAGACGCAGGCTGGTGGTGAAGGAGCTGTCGCTGGTGACTGCACACGCGTGAAATTGTCGGCAGTAGATAAGACTAGTTTGTTGCGTGATTGCGGCTGGAGAATTGGTGCGTGCCGTAACGTGATGTCAGAAACAAAAGCGAATTTTAACTTTTGTCTGATCATATCTTTAATCTTATGGTTTTATCCATATATTTAATGCCAATGATTTGCTACAGGGATTTAACTTTCGAGGTGTAACGCATTAACAACCTCCTGTCCTAAGATTTAAAGCTCATAACTTTCTTAATGTATTGCCATTTGGTCTGCAATCTTTGAACTCTGGAAAGCAAAATAAGCATTCCTCTTCAAACAATAACTTCTGATCTAAAGAGAAAAAAAACCAAGAAGTATCAATCAGAAACATTATGTATAGTTTTTGTGGCTTTACAAAGATCAGAAGTAGAGGTCTCAGCTGTTAAATTCACCAGGCTTCCCCATGTTATTTTTGCCTCTTTCAAGCTTCACATAATTCCTGACGCTGTTACCCTTTTTCTGAGTCCCAGTGTCCTGATGAACAGAAATAAACTTCACAGACAATGAGACCAAAGAAAAGTAGGATCGAAATCTGCACAAGGGTTACCGAAAGCAGAAAGATCGATGGAGGAGCAATCGTTGAACTGGGCAAAAGCTATAGCCTCAGCTTGGGATCTCATGTTGTTGGTAGGTCTCGTGTGTTGCTGTATCAGCACTAAACCTCGTCAACATGGAGATACGAGCAACGGCACCGCTAGTTGTACGTGTGACGGCGGCTATGCTGGGGTTTGATTCCTTAGAAGTGTAATGTTCCTTCAAGACAAAGTTTTGTGTGTTTTTTTGTCGTATTCTTCCCTTATTTGCTGTAGGAAAACCAAAAGATGTGTTCATTCCATGTCTTGCACTGTTCGTAAAGAACCAATAATATCGTTGTTTGGTGTAATTAAACGATAGATCAAATCTCAAATCTCTAGACATTTAAGTTATTGGACTTCGATTCCTTTATTCTGATTTTATTCAAATGAAACTTAACAGATGGTTTCTCAACTAATTCGAAATGGAAATGGTCAAAATTAGATTATAATTTGCCATTTTCAATTTAAATTTCTTAAATTTGATTTATTAAACTTCAACTAATATCTTTTAAGAAAATGATGTGATTTTGGGTAATTAAAATTTTAATTATTAAACAAAGTATTGTCAAATTTTAATAAAATAATATTATTTTATTTAGACCAGGTTACATGCATCCAGACAACATGAAGAGGACTAAATGACAGATTGACCGGTAAACTTGATGCACTCTTTACTTGGGCAGTTGGATATTGGGCCTCTTGGAAATCTTAACACGATCACCAATTTTGACTTAGGAAAATGCTTGATAGAAGGGCTTTAAATCTCCGGTTCCGTTACGGAACAGGAAGATTTGAAGACCTGATACAAGTCTCTGGTCCCCTAGATTCTTCTGGGTGATTGGTAGATATTAAATTCTCTTCTCTGACTAATTTGAGGGGGGACCAATCAAGTCAACGGGGGCAACGTGGCCTCAGCTTGACCATGGCAACTTGTTAACGAACAACCCATGAACGAGTTATTGTATTGGAGCCAAAACCCCCAAGCATAAATAAGGAGGAGTTTTAGGAGAATTATTATGCTTTTGTGATTGTTATATAATTTAAGAGAGAAAGAGGCGTTGAATCTTTGGCCAAGCTCTTTCATTTGCTTCCATGTGCTTTGGCAAGCCGAAAACCCGTAATGGAGGTGGAGGTGGCTGCGGAGGTGGAGGCGGCTGCGGAGGTGGAGGCTGCGGAGGTGGAGGCGGCGGAGGATGATTTGCCTGTTGATTATTATTCCCTCTATCTCTACGATAAGGTTTAAAAATTAAAATTATGAATTACATACCAATGGTTGTGATAATTTTATGCGATGTAAAATAAGCAGTGTAAGTATAATTACGATAATTATATGATTAGAATAACAATAAAAAACCTTGTAATATAAAGTGTTCTCCTAAGTTTAAGTAAAGAAACTTGTCTACTAAACTCGATGTTATTGTAGAAACAATATTTTCTTAGCTTATATTGTTAGTTTATGCCCTGCAATCAATCGATTGGTTAGAATTGAGTGATAACTATTTAAAAACATTCTTTATTTTATACATACTTAGATGTATATGATAAAGTCTAAGAGATAATTATGCATTGTAAATGAAATTATAATAAGATTATAATTATGAGATTCATATTACATTTATATATTATCCCTAATTAAATTGTTCATAGTTATTGTTCTATTAAGACTAGACATTAATAGAATATAAAAAGACTAGCACAAGTTATGTTTTGTTCTTATAAAGAAAATATTTGATCGATCTCATAAGCTAAAATATAGTGGTACTTAAACAAAGGTTTGTGTGTTTCTTAAAGAACAAGTTCATTGAACTGACTCGATATAAGAAATCTATTTAGAAAATTACTTATATATTTATGAAAATTCTCATTGTGATGATTGTATAAGTGATTTTTTTAATTTAAGGTCTCCAAAGTTATCTGATATAAGAATTATTATATTTTGATACTACTTAGAAAATTAAAGATAAATTAAAAAAAGTTTAATTTATCTAATTATAAATATGATTTCGGGTTATAATTTATATTCATTGCCAACTTATTTCGTAACCTAATGGATTTCATATATAGAACAGGTTAAAAGAGAGTAAAGATACTTTAATCAAGTTGGACTTTAATAGTAAAATTTAATAAACTTTATAATTAAATATGAGATATTTAATAAATAAGGATCAATATGAGATATTGAATCTTATTTGGAAATAATTGGTATTTAATTAGAATTTTTGTAATTCTAATTAAACTTTAACTAGAATTAGAATTTAATTTCAATTAAATTATTAAAATGTCCAAAACTTATTATAAATAGGCTTAAGCTCTAATAAAACTAACATTTCTTGTTTAACAATTTTTTCAAGAGTTACAGAGTTCTCTCAACCTATTTTGACAATAATATGGTCAAGCTTCGAAATAAAATACGAATTAAGACTCATATTTTAATATGATTTAATTATTAATCATTTTATATAATTAAAGTGATCTTGGACCTCGGGAAATTAAAATACGAAAAAGTTTTGTAATTATTCCACTATGACTGGGATCAGATCTCATCCTAATTTTTCAATAGTGATATGAGAGCAAACTTTAATTTTATAATTTGATTAAAATATGTTTGATTGTTATTCATTAATTTTGGAATTGAAATTGCAATTGTTGCATGATTAAATATTCTTACAAGTTAAAAAGTTTAGAGTGAATATTTTAAAACCTGGCATTCAATTTATAATTGAATTATCAATATAATAAAAACTTTATTTAAGAGTTAAATATATGAAATTAGCTTCATAAAACATGAAAAACGTAAGACACCCAAAATCTGAAAAGTTCAGATTCATAAGCCTTAGAATCCAAAACATCAAAAGTCCAGAGCAATGCAATGCATAAGCTGTTGGAATTTGGAATAAGCGGTGTTATGCATGTCATCTTTGTTGCGTTGAAAATCTGGAGAACATCACATGAGTGCCGGCGTTGGTTGTGTCGTTGCTGCGGAAAAAGTTGTGAGATTCGTTGCTGTGGCTGTCGGATGTGAGGAGCATGCGAAGAGCAGTGACTGGATCCTTACTATAACTGGAACTTCAGTTGGAGTAGCTGCGATTGTACTACAAGAAAAATGTGGATTAGCGACGGAATAATTACCGTTAGAAATTAGAAACGGAAAAATATTTCCGTTGCTAAAATTGAGTGATTTAACGACGGTACTACTACTTATCGTTAAATTTGGAGAAAATTTGTCGCGACAAAATTAGCGATAAAAGTTAGTGACGGAAAAATACCGTCACTAAATATGGAGGGAATTTTTGGCGAATAAAAAATTTTGAGTTTACCTACGGAAAATTTCGTAGCTAAATTCCGTCGGCAAATGGAGTTAGTGACGGAAATTTTCGTTCCATCGGTAAAAAGGCGGGAATTATAGGCGGAATAAATTTTTTTTGAATTTACCTAAAGAAATTTCTGTCGGTAAATTTGTTTGAAATTCCGACATCTCCCTCCCACTTGTGTCTTCTTCTTCCTTCTTCCTGTGTCTCCTCTTCAGTTTTCTTGGAGCCCATTTCTCTGTTGTGAACTTCTTTTATGCTCGTTGGTGTTGTCTTCTCCAACCATTGTCATCGTGTCCTTCGATGAAGGTATTTTTGCAACTACTGTTATGTTTTTTTGTATATTAGATGAAAGTTAATTTGGGTATTTATTACTTTCATTTATTTGTGTATTTTGTGATTGAAAAATAACTTTAAGGTATAAATATTAGTGATAGAAGGGACAAGA
>JANVCL010000004.1:28681664-28692773 GCA_026546855.1 Erythroxylum incrassatum | reverse complement strand
CACAATTCTTGGAGGCTTTTGTAAGGACTCTGAGTCTCGTGAACTGCAAACTCTCCTCGGAGTAATCTTGTTCTGATGCAAGGGTAAGTGCATATGCATGCATACAAGATATATAGATCAATATGGTCAAATTGCAGATCTTCTAAACTCTTGCTCAGTGCCTTGGAGACATCTTCAGGAGCATGATCACTGGTCCTGCAAATTTATGCGGCAGAAAATTCATGACCTTCGACATTGTTTTCTGCCAAAGAGAGTTTCCTAAACTCCATCATATCAGAGTTAGCAAGGAAATCTGCCGGAAACCAACTTCATTAGAGACGAAACTAAAACTTGTGGACAGCTAAAACAAATACCATAGCTTAGATGTGATGAACATCTCGCTGCGCTTGACCACTCCATTGGAGAATAATTCCTTCAATGCTACTCCTATCTGCATCGTTTCAGAATATGATGATGACCTGATAATTTCTTATAATACGTTCTAAATCAAAAGAACAACGAAAGGAACAAAGAAAAACACCTCTTTTTCATTAACACAGTCGATACGTCTATAACCCGCCTACATTAAAACCCAAATTCAACACTGTTATCAAACTTGCTTGGAATTTCAGGAGAAGTGACTGTTAGAACTAGAAACAAAATAAAAATAGAATAAAAAAGAGGTAATGCAAAAAACAATTTATTAATATGATAGTGTTTTATATTGACGTTGAAAGCCTGAATATATAGGCAATGAAAGGTAAAATTTAACCAAACAAATAAAAAATTTAATAATTTTAATTTTAATAGATAATAACTTTTTTTAATAGATAAAATTTTATCTTCTAACAAATAATAGATCTTATCTTTACTATTCTATCTTAATACTTAGCAAAGAATTCCTACTCAAAATGTTGCAAACAAACTTCTTGTGATGCTTCTTAAAATGTAGTCAAAATTTTCATCATCTGAAGTTATTAAAGATCTATTAAATATAACTTATGCATAGTTACTAAACGCTCTTCAAGTTGTGAACCAAAGAAGAATAATAAGTGATGGAGAAAATGATGATAAGGTTCAAGGAGCATATATGGTCTAAAATTCCTCTTCAAAGGACAAGAGTCAAATTTTCTAATGTACAAATTGTAAAAAGCCCGGCCATGAAAAAGGATTATTGGCATAAAAGAAAATCACAGCGCTTCAAGTGCAAGAGGTTTGAGCATTTATAAAAAGAACTACAAATTTTAAAATGAAGAAAAAACAAATATGACATAAGTGGCACAAGAATAAATTCTTTTTTTAGAGTAGTTAGTGAAAAGTGCACCGAAACTAATCATAAAGAGAAATGCTCTATTGTGAAGATTGGAGAGAAGTACCTAAAAAATAGAATAGAGGAGAGATGTGCTTAATTTCACAAGAAGCTTGTCTATAACCCTTTGAATGGAAAATTATTCACCAAGTATTAAGATAGGGTAGTAAAAATAAGAACTGTTATTTTTTAAAAGATAAAATTTTATTTATTTAAATTTAAATTTTTAAATTTGTGATTTGTTTGGTTAATTTTTACCTGTATATTTAATTTTCAACATCTAACATAAAACACATCGTATCAATAAATAGCTTTATGCATTACCTCTTTTCTACTCTAAAATCCAGAAGTGACGAAGCTTGATTGTACAGAAAGAACCTTGACAGCAGTTTTGACAGCTTCACCTACGACGCCAGGTGGAGCTTTCCATGTTCCAAGGCCAACCGCAGGTATCTTGGCGCCGGTGTTGAGATCGAAGTATAAAGGTCCATGTTTGTGTTTGTCTTCATTCATCATCTTCTACAACTGCTTAAAATGGCAGAATCAGTCGGGCAGCCTTTGTTTTCTGATTCCCCTCCAGATCAAACCAGTCACGTACAACAGGTTCATCTTCTAAGACACCCTAAACAAAATAAAATATCCCGTAAAAGATTGTCTCGTGATTGAACATCTTGATCTAGTCTAAATCATAATACATAGGTAGCTTTAATTCACAATTAGCTCGCAGCAAAATTCTGTGTCCTAGACAACTTTTAATAAATCTCATGATGACAATAAACTGACTTATAAGTTTAAATTTGGATATTGTCAGTGGGTCAGTTTTATATGTTTATATTTGGGCGTGTCAAGAATGTATTAGATGTGCTAAATTTCCTATCATCATTTAAAAATAAGAAAATGATGATTTATATATAAAAATAATCTTATAAGTTAATATTTTAAAGTTATTAGTGAAATATGTCTTCTATATTAATCATTCAAAACCTCTCAAACTCAGGAATGGACCATCACAAGGAAAAATCATCATACAATTACCTTTTCCAGCTGGATTGAAGAAGAGAACTTGGCAAACTATGTCCTCAAGAAAGACCATATCAAAAAGGGATACCTGAACAGGAGTTTTTAACAGTTTCTCTGCTTAGACTACAATTCCCAAAGACATCACCTAGTTCCAAAGGACGAATCAAGTTTATTTATTGGATTATGAATCCAGTACAGAACAAGAAGTGAGAGGAGTCTCGGACTGTGCCTAGGAAACAGGACACTTTGCTTTGCTATTACTCGATAGTGAGCAGGAAATGAACAAAATCAGACTAAAATCAAAACCAACAGATATGTAATCAACAGTCCTCCACATGAAACGTGGTGATTCTGGAAGTTACAGAAAGTTGACTAACAGAATTAGATGAATGCAAAGTTCAAACGATCGGAAACTTTTCTCAAGACAGAAGAATGTAAATGTATGTAGTAATTTTTCACTACATCATCCATCCATTTTATACGGGGATCCACAAAGTCCAACCCGTCTCAGAGATCAAATCTCACCATCCCATAGTTCCTCAACATTCCTATACGGGCCAAAAGTCTCGTGGACGAACCCAGTCCCTCTCAGAAGTCTTGCCTGCCAAATCAGTATCAAGCTCGTCTCATGATGGGTTTCACAGAAATAGAAGACTTAAAAGTTTCAAATAATCTTATCCTTTAATGCCCCATTATGGAGTTAAATCAGAGGATGAGTTCATTACTTGGGAAATCTGGTTTGTTTGTTTCTCCAAGTAATGAAGCATAAGTAACATAGCAATAGCAGTATAGTACAGAAGCATAGCCAAAGGAGAAAGAAGTTGCGTGCCTGTTCAATTTTACAGAACTTGTCAAACAAGTCCCCAGGAATAGACCATCCAAAGACATCAAAGTTTTCCTTAATCCTTGTTTCATTCGTACTCTTAGGGAGTACACTGTGACCCATTTCCAAGCCCCAGCGAAGAGCAATCTGTGCAGGAGTTTTGCCCAATTTCTCCGCAACCATGTTTACTATAGGAGTCTTCAGCACATCACCTTTGATCCATGACGTGCCTGGAGATCCCAGAGGTGAATATCCCTAGAAGTTCAAGGAACCAAAATTAACTAATCAATTAGATTTCCATTAGGAAGAAATGACTTCCCTAATCTAATAGTATCGACTAGAAAGTTGAGGAGTAACCATAATTTTACACACTCACAGAAAGGTGAACTCCCTTAGCATTGCAGAAGGCATGTAGCTTGGCCTGTTGCCACGAAGGATGACACTCCACTTGATTAACTGCTGGAGGAACCCTAGCCACTTCCAGCAAATCTGCGAGTTTCTTCGTAGAGAAATTGCTCACACCAATAGCACGAGTCTTCCTAGAGAAGTAGAGTTCTTCCAGTGCTCTCCATGTTCCAGGAATATCTGGGTTCTCAAAGTACTCAGGCTTGAAGCCGATTGATCCCTTCTTCATCTTCACTGGCCAGTGAATCTACAAAATCAAACTGAACTAAACTCAAATGCTAGCAGATCTTGAATTTACAATTTAGACGTAAGCAAACGTGAAGATTAGGTCATTACTCTGCCTGTCTCGACAATGTCAACAACAACATCTAAAGGATAATCTAAAGGTGTCCTCTTTGAAAAATTTCTCCATTTTTTGTATTTGGTACATCAGAAAGTATTTACTACTTCCTCATCTCATACATCTACCCAGTTTTAACCCCGGGTAGTTGCAAAAGTACTTATTGCCTCTCAAGCCGCCACCAGGGTTAAACACCTTATAGTTTTCCTGGTCAAGGCACAGATCTCCCCCAAATAGATGAGAGCCAATACCAAGAATATGATGAACAACTAATTGAAGCGAGTCACAACACATACACAACATTAAATCAATATCCTGTCAGAAAACCACATACCAGGTACAGATCAATGTAATCAAGTTGCAAGTCTTTTAATGTTGCTTCCAATGCCACTGGTACATCTTCTGGTGCGTGGTCCTTGCACCTGATTGTATCAGTTTTGTCAGACATGCCTTAAATAACAACTCCACTGAATTGAACTAATGTTTACTACTAAAGACAAGAGCATAATTGACAATGATCCATCAGAATCAGAGAAAAAAGAGGGAAACAAGAAGAAAACAAAGGTGATAAATTATTAAGGAACACTCCACTACCGTATGACGTCCCTGTAGACAATACTTGTCCCTCTACCAGAATCTGTTATTGTAGAATATTTCGTACATAATTTTTTGTCCGTTTCTGTATAAACTCTTTTTTTTTAATTAGAGTATAAACTCTTGTATATATATTCAGTCCTCGTGGATGTACGGTCACATATCAAATAATAACAATACTCATTTCCTCTTTATAAATCAGCAACAGACCAGAGCTTGGAGGTAATAAACAAATCTTCCCGCTTCACGACACCATCGTCAAACAGCTTCTTCAAAACCGCACCAATCTGCAGGAAACAATTTATCATCCTGGATCTATTCCGTCAAGCTAAAACTAGGACTATGATGCAACTTCAAACGAAATCAAAACAGCACTAACTGATTTTACCTCTTTCTCGTTATCATAAGCACTTGCGCAATCAATGTGGCGGTATCCATTCTGAGTTAGACAATCATTTTTCTTAGTTAGAACAAGACAATCCATTCCAAAAGAGATTAACGACGGAGGTGAATAAAAAAAAAAAGAGGGGCAGAAAAACAACCTTGATGGCGACTTCCACGGCGGCACCAACGACTCCAGGCTCAGCCTGCCACGTGCCGAGTCCCACCGACGGTATGTTATCGCCAGTGTTAAGCTCAAAAAATCGAATCTCGCCCTCCATTTTCCACTCGGCCCAAGCTCTCGCAGAGTCGAAATGAACAAGTACCACAAGGCCGTGCTTTCACTACGTGACATTGCGCATAACGGTATGGCTTTTATAGGGGAAAGATTTACACTTTTTCCAAAAATGCTCAATTTAGTGATATTATTTACGATTTTACTCGACTCAGGGGTTGAAGCCAATTGGCAGTAGCATACAATGCCACGTTTAAGAAATCTAGCGGATCCAACGGTTCAAGAACATTTTACGTCGCTACAAAAGAAATGGTCCGGAGACGCCGGCGTATACTATACAAGCTGATGTGACTTCTGCGTTGTCGTTTTGAAGCGGATTGCAGATTTTGGAGGACTTTGTTGATTCGTCTTATTTTATTATTTGTGAAATCTTTATAAATTTGTAAGATTGGTCCTCTTTTACATAGCATTTAGATCCTACTTTGACTAGGTTTATGTGCATTTAATATTAAATTGAATGTAATATTTTTTGGATTCATTGCAAAAAAGTTTGCAACCTTTATTTAATTTTACGAAATTATTCCAAATTTTAAAAAGTCAACATTTAATTTTTTTAAAATAACCTCAAAATAACTTTTCTATTATGTAGAAATAAGGTTACATACTATCGGAACTCTTCGGACTCAACCCGCGTCTCAGCGAGTCTTCAACTAGGTATTGATAATAATAATAGTGAAATAAATTTTAAATAATTATGCACTCTTTCTTTATTCCTTTGTCAATTCTCCTTCCTTACCCAGCTCTTATTGTTTCCTTAACATGTAAATGTCAAAAATACAATATGTGACACATAATGTGAAGAAAACACTGATATTCATCACGTCAATCAGATTAACAAAAAACTTAGAGTCATATTATTTTTATAAAAATTGAAAAATTAAAGCATTTTAACATCACTATTTAACGTAAAAGTTAGTAATGTAAAATTAATTAAAGTTTAAAATTTTATAATTAACCCTATATTTTCTCACTAAACAACCATAGTTTCTTTGGTTCATTGATGAGAATTAAAAAAATTAACTCCAATGAACATTAGAGATGGCAATGAGCCATCCATGAACCGGTCCGTCAATTTTTAAAAAAATAATTTCTTAAAATTAAAAGTGTAAAACATTTTTTTTAGTTGAACCCTAGCCTGAGTTACCCAAGACCCAACTATTTTAAGCAAAACAATATCATTTTGCTTGAAAAAATTGGACCTCGTGCTAGTTTGAATCTGAGCCTAACTCATATATTGACCCATTAAAAATATATGAATCTAGATCCATAAGTCGGTCGATTATCGTCCCTAATAAACATAATAAATTTACGAATCATCTTTTTCGTTACGAAACTTGGAATATTTTATTTCCTTTAACTAGTAAGGTTATTGATTCCCACTTAAATAAACACAACCAATGCAATTCTAGATATTAAAGCCATCTTCCACCAATTGTATATTAGGTTCCATGGCCATGAAAGCTAACTCATCTCACAAGTGAAATCTCACCATCCCATAGTTCCTCAAGATTCTTATATGGGCCAAAAGTCTCAGGGACGTATGCAGTCCCTTTTACAAGTCTTGCCTGCAAAATTAGTCCCAAGCATGTGATAAACGACTTGAAAAGTTCCAAATAATTCCCACTTTTAGTGCGCCATTATCGAGTCAAAACAAGAAATGAGTTCATTAGTTGGAAAATTATGTTTTGGTTTTTCAAATAATGAAGCACAAATAACGTAGCGATAGGTACAGAAGCAAAGCCAAAGGAGAAAGAAGGTGCTTGCCTGCTCAATTTCAGAGAAGTTGACAAACAAGTCCTCAGGAATAGACCATCCAAAGACATCAAATTCTTTAATTTTTTGTTCACAATTCATCTGAAATTCAATTAAGAATTACTTTCATGAACATTTGTTTTATTCTTTAAATAAAAGTCTAATTCAAATTCTGAAAAAATTATTCTTCAAACTTGAGCTCGTCATAAATTCTAATCAAAGTACATTTTACCTATTGATTTCAAGTTGAGTCAGACTGAGTCATACCCAACGTACTAAATTTATATTTAGGTTAAATTTTACATCAAACAAGAACATTGAAACCTTTTAGCACCAATGCTTGGTAGTATGAACAATGTGAAAACAACTATTAAATATGGTACTAACTTAATCACTTGACACCTCAAATCTCACCGTCCCATAATTCCTCAATGCTCTTGTATGCGCCCAGAGTCTCGTGGACAAACGCAGTCCCCTTCAGCAATCTTGCCTGCAGAATCAAACACAAAGCATCTGTCAGGAGCAGTTTCTTATGCATAGAAGAAATCCAAAATACCAGACGCTAGAACAGGAACCCCAAGCTGACAATAACAATAACAATATCATAGTAATAGGAGAATGAAGTTGCTTGCCTGCTCAATTTCATAAAACTTGGCAAACAAGTCCTCAGGAATAAACCATCCAAAGACATCAAAGTTTTCCTTAATCCTTGCTTCATTAGTACTCTTAGGAAGTACACTATGACCCATTTGCAAGCCCCAGCGAAGAGCAACCTGTGCAGGAGTTTTGCCCAATTTGTCTGCAACCATGTTTAGTATAGGATTCTTGAGTACATCACTTTTAAGCCATGTGGTACCAGGGGATCCCAATGGTGAATATCCCTACAAGAGAACAAATCAAAATTAAATTAACTACAATTTCTGTAAGAGTATATTAGTACAATGGACAATCGGAAAATGTAACCAAAGATAATGCCAACTTACAGAAAGGTGCACCCCATTAGATTGACAAAGGGCACGTAGCTTGGCTTGTTGCCATGAAGGATGGCACTCCACTTGATTAACTGCAGGAGGAATGCGTGCCACTTCCAACAAATCTCCCATTTTCTTTGAAGAGAAGTTGCTAACGCCAATTGCCCGAGCCTTGCCAGAATCATAGAGTGCTTCCATCACTCGCCATGTGCCCGGAGTATCTGGTAGCTCTAAGTTCTCAGGGGCAAATTCAACTGTTCCCTTCTTCCTCCGAAGCGGCCAGTGGATCTACGAGATCAAACTCAAATGTTAATCCATGTTTTCTATCACTTCATGGTTTTTGTGTATTCACAAGCAAGAACAAAAGCAGAGGTAATGTTGTCCACAAGTCCAAGCCTGCCTCAAACAATGGAAGGAATTGCTTCTAAAAATCATACACAAATGCCTTTTTTTGATGGAAATTCTTTCCAATTGCATGCTTAATTGTTCAGATTCAAACAGGGATCCGATCAGGCAACAACATACAAGGTAAAGATCAATGTAATTAAGCTGCAGATCGCGCAAGGTTCCTTCCAAAGCTTCTGATACATCCTCAGGATAATTTTCATTGGACCTGTTTCAAATAGCTTTGTCTTAGACATGCATTACATTGCAACCACATTGGAATTGAATTAAGGAAGAGAGGAAGAAACCTAAGTTTGGAGGTGATAAACAAGTCTTCTCGCTTCACCACTCCATCATCGAACAACTTCTTCAAAACCGCACCAATCTAAAACATCACTTGGTTAAATTATAAACTTACTTTCAATCTTAGCTTACAAGATGTGAAGAGTTTACCTCCTTTTCGTTGTTATAGGCTTTTGCACAATCAATGTGTCGATACCCAGTCTGCATAGCAGAAGAAGCCGTTCTTAGTTCAGTTCAAGATACGAAACGATCCGAGTAATGGTTACCCAAAAAGAAGTGGAAAAGAAAAAAGACCTTGACGGCCGCTTCTACAGCGGCGCCGACTACACCAGGCTCAGCCTGCCATGTGCCGAGTCCGACGGACGGCATCTTAGCTCCGGTGTTAAGCTCAAAGAACATAATCTCGGCCGCCATTTTTCACTCCCCAAACCGTTGAAGTGTGGAATCGAAGCACCAAAAGACTGAGGATTCGAAGCTATTTAAGTATGGAAATTTGGTCGTCGTTGCATTTGTACGACTTGATTGTCCAGTTTCCGCATTTGGAATCTTTTTAGTGACATAAGAAAATATTAAATTTTTTATAGTATCTTTTTTTATTACATAAAATTATTTATTTTTTGTTAATTTTTTTCAATGAATTATTTTCTTTTTTTAGTTAAAGC
Organism: Erythroxylum incrassatum; assembly: GCA_026546855.1. NCBI lineage: Eukaryota > Viridiplantae > Streptophyta > Magnoliopsida > Malpighiales > Erythroxylaceae > Erythroxylum > Erythroxylum incrassatum. Next base: position 28,683,555 of record JANVCL010000004.1, on the reverse strand, counting down.
AACCATTAAAGTTATTCCTTTATAACTATAAGATTAAAGGTGTAAATTATCAAAATAGTATCTTTATAAAAAATATGAAGAAAAAGTTGTGTACATTATAATCTTATCCAAACCCTCGCCAAAATAGGAATCTTGACTGTTTTAGAAGGTATAAATTTCAATTCATTAAAATTTAATAATGTATTTTAAATATATTAAAACTTAATAATAGAATTGCTTATAAAAATAATAATTCTAACAATATTAGTAATATCTTAAACTTTCAAATATTATATATTTATTAAAACTTTAATCTAATAGTATTTTAAATCTCTTACAATAAACATATTTGTGATTATATATTTGATACTCAAAACTTATCCAAAGAAGAAAATATTTCATACTCCCTCTAAATTTCAGTATTTATATTACTCTATCAGTCACGTTAATAATAAAAACTACTTTTAAATTAAAATACTTAATTTTTTAAAGTTTAGTCACTAAAATAAAAATTTTAAAAATTTGAATACTATTTTTAAAATTTTAAGTAATTACAAAATTAAAATTAATTCAATATTCAAATGATATTAGTTATTATATAATTACATTTATAAAAAATACAAAAAAAATCAAAACCAAGAGTATCATGGGTTTTGAAATTCTAAATTCTGTTAAATTTGGGATTTTGAAGATATTTTGCTCCTAATTTTAACATAAACAAGTAAATAATACTTTTAAAAAATTATATTTAGATGAATGGCATAATTTACGATTTAATAAAAGAGTAAAAGACATGCACCTCTAGTTAGTTTAATAAATTTTAGAAAAAATTCATAATTAAAAAAAACTCTTTTTAGTTTTCAATCTTTTAGAAAAATTCATTATCTTCGATTTCAGTTAAAAAATAATAACAAATATATGTACAATGAATATTATACTTGCATTAATTAAATGTTATTTACATAATGATTCAACCTAGCTCTAAAATTTGAACCCAACTAATTAAATTTGAATCAAACTAATAATTTGTTATATTATTTTATGATGCAATATTCCACAAGCTTATGAGTTATAGCAACAAGAGTCTTTTTTTATTCACGGGTACAACACCACGTACCTTTGGTTTTTAGTGTCTTTCCTTGTGTGTCCTTCAGGTCCCAAAGTGGTACCAGAGCTATAGACTTAGTGTTATTGACCATGGTATACATTATTCTTGATAAGAGTAAGTAAGGAAATTGACAAACATGAACGAATCCATGACTAGTGACCATGTTCATCTTTCTTCTACTCTTTCTATTATTGATCTTCCTTTTATTGTTAAACGTACTTTATCAAATAGAATAGACAACCTTGCAGAAATTATCCATCTTCCAGCAGAAAGTCGTTTTCATAATACTTCTCTTCCTTTTCTTAGCCCATACAGTATATATTCTAGAGATAGTTCCTAAACTAGAAGTATTCATACTGTCTCTCTACAAATTGCTCTAAAATAAAAGAAATTATCCAGAGTTTTCGTCTTGAATATTGTAGTATACAAGTTACTTCTACAGAGCAGTATGTAAAGTTGGAGATCCCAAAGGAGCTTGTCCCTCTTTAGAGAGAGCAGAACCATACTCATCACATGTTGGAGCAGTTCGACTTATTCTTACTCTTCATGAAAGAAAGAGAATACCTGCTACAGCCAAGATATCTCTTCTTGACACTACCTACACAACGTATCAAATTGCTTTAATTGGTACTTTGCTTACGACTCTCAATAATGGAAGTGTCATCCTCACAATAATGTCTGATTTCAACATCAAGATGGATGATCCAACATTATCTGAAAGACTCCAGGTCTAGATCCAAATCACTGGAGCTGAACAAGAGCTTGCGGCAATTGTGGCTACTCTACATCATTAGATGATTTATT
>JANVCL010000004.1:28666150-28680083 GCA_026546855.1 Erythroxylum incrassatum | reverse complement strand
ACCAACGTAATAACTCGTCACTGAGCACTTTTAGTAACAACCCTGTAGTAACCACCTGTGACCAACCCGATTTTAGTCGCTATAACTTTTAACGACCATTTTCTTATTTTTAGCAACCATTAATAATAGTTGCTGAAACTAATTTTTCTTTTTATTTTTATCTATATGGCTTTGCTTTCCAATGTCTTTTTCGTCCAGTGCCCGTTTTTGGCAGAAAAGTTTGGTTCTTTACTCGGTTTGGCGTTACACTTGTGTACAAATGCGATTCTGTTGGATCTCTCCCGCAATATTTGAAGAGATCCGCTTCTTCCTCCAGAGATCAGATTGGTTGTGTGTTTCAGACAAGAGATTTGTAATCTTATTTTCTTATTCGTCAGTAGAGCCGCTAGAGCATTTGCCAAGACTGTTGTTGCACTCCTTGAAAGGCCTAAAATACTATTACAGGGGTGAGAGAGCACGGGGTTGGGAACAGTACGCTGTTTTGTTTATGCATGCACGTAAATTCACCTACAGTTGTATTGGTATACCCATTTACATAAGTTGCACAAAGATAACGGAGTATTCAGCGCCAAGAGGTATTCTTCCCCTTTTTTCTCTTTTATCATGTGTGTTGCGTTATTGTCTTTGTTGCTATTTTTATGCTGCCTTTTCCATGCTTTTATCAAGTGTGACCTTGAACTAGTTGTAAGTTGTGTAGATTTTAGTGTTGTCTGCCAGAAAAGGGTGAGTTGCTACTCTTATCCTTTTTTTTTCAGTAGTTCTTTTCGTTTAAGTTCTTGTTGTCGTTCCAGTTGCTTCTCTTTACTAGTTGTTGTCTGTAATGGTTTCCTGACTGCTACACCACTTGCTCGGCGCTGACGCTGACACTATGCAACATCACTGGGTTTTAGTTCTTTTCTGGATTAAAGACTTCCTGTTTACCTAAAGTGTGACAGTCTTGGTAGTTGCTTTCATGTTTCTGGAAAACAAAAATCGCCAGAGGGTGTTTCATTCTAGTCATTAGGAAGGAGTTCTCGGGATGGTAGAAGTTATCAATTAGCTTCCAAATCTCCTGTATACGTGTAATCACTCAGTTCACATTTATCAGACGCTAACCTACGCTTTTTCTGACGGAGACGCGACAAACCAACTGCGGATTCCTATCCCAACCCCTGTTGTGCTGCCTCTTTCTCTCTTTAGATAACCCAATTCTCCATTCCATCAGCTCTGTTGTCTTTTCAGGTGTTATTAAATCGTAGAACCGCCTCTAGTTAGGCATTAGGCGTCTCTCTGGTGTTAATTATGAGTTTCCTAATCTTTTTTTCGTCTTATTATTATTATTATTATTATTATTATTATTATTATTATTATTACTACTACTACTACTACTTATTTATGCATATATATATATATAATATTATTAATAAACCGTTAGTAGTCCACATTAGAACCTAACGCAGCGACTTATACTACCTAACCCTCTTGGATTTACTTTCCACTCACTCTTCAACTTTTTGCTAAAGACTTTTATTTTAGAATCACCTTAGGTCATTCCTACACTTCCGCTTGCATGCCTCAAAAGCTTTGACTAGAATAGTGTGTTTATTGCTGTTTCCAATTGGTCCAAGGCCTTCAAGGTCGTTGTCTCTTGAAATTGTCTTCCTGCATCCCCTCCTTATTACGGTTTTGTCACCCTTGTGTTGCTTTTGCCTGCCAGTAGTAATTGTTCCAAGTCATTCATTTCTTTATTGTTAATATTATTACTATTATTACATGCATTAGTAGTATGAGATTTAGTATTATTATTATTCTTTTATTTATTTTCGTATTATTATCTTTAGTGTTATTAGCATTGGTATTTCTTTATTTATTATTGGTATTTACCAATATTATTACTATTATTAGTAGTTTATTTTTATTTTTATTTTATGAGTATTGTTATTATTATTTTCCTAGTAGTATCTTTTTTATTGAGTTGTATCGTGCTTATTATTATTATTTTTATTTTTATTTTTATTTTTATTTGTGATTATTATTTTATTCTTACTTAAGTATTTTGCGGGCCAGTTCTTTAATTCTATCTTCTGTTTTTCTGTATTTACCTGTCACATCTACACGTGAGTCTATTAGGAAACAGTCTCTCTACTATGTAGAAGTAAAGCTGCATACAATCAGACTTCTCTAGACCCTGCTTCACTGCGAGATTTCAGATTGGGTGTGATGATAATGATTTCACTCTTTACTGTGCGACCCTTATATTAGTTGTCATTATACTTATGTGTTTTTTAGTGTGACATTATTGTTGATAAAAAAAATCGAATTTAATTAATTTGGATCAATTTTAAAAACTGATTTGAGTTATCATATTAATGATATACGAATTAGTTCATGTCTAATATTCATATTATATATATATATATATATATATTATTGTCTTTATTTTTAAAAGAAATATAAAAGAAGGGATTTTCTTAAAAACTAAAAAATTGTAAAGAAACGTTTCGAGAATCTTAAAGATAATAGCATTTTATAAACTTTGTTAAACTTGTCTTTTACCCTTTAATAAAATGATAAAAATTAAAAAAGTTGTTTCTTTTTATACTTTTATATAATAATTATTTAATAAATATACTTAAGTTAAAAATATCTTTAAGAGTTAAAATGCATAAAATTATTTTTATATATTAATTTATAAATAATTTTGACTTACTAAAATATAGTACAGTTTTTACAAATAATATCAATAAATATTATATAATTACAAAGATATTAAAAAATTAAATAAATTTTTATTTAAGAAAATAAAATTAAAAAAGACACCAGAAAATAAAATTGAAACTAAAATCTAAATCTCCAAAACTAACTTTGTATTAGAATTTTTAATAAGCATGTTGTAGAGTCTACTAATAATAATTGGGCTTGAATTAACTATTGTCAAAATAATTAAAACTAATTATTTGGATAGTTGACTCTTATCACTTATAAACTCTTAAATATTTGTATGTTTAGTTAATATAAGATACTCTAACACTCTCTCTTCAGTATAACTAGGACTGGACATCTAATTGTTACTTGAAATAAACACAGTAATAACCGAACTAGGTCGCTAGAATTGGATGTTCAAAATGAATAATTTAGACTAAATCTGATACCATATTAGATTTTTGTAATATACTTTGTGCTAATGCTTGGTGAACGAGAGATGCAAGAGAGACACGAACAGGAGACGTTAAGTATTTGCTTCTCAATCTCTCTTCTCTTCCCCAGTTTCGCTGGAAGATTTGCTCACATTATCCGCAGATCTTTTAACATTGAGACAATTAGAGCACTCAAGCTGTTGGGAACTTGCCCCGGTTTCTTGAAAGCCTCCAGTGATGAAGATAATATTGAGTTTTCTTGGATTTTCTTAAACAGTCCATACTTCTTATGCTTTGTACCGTCCGTCATACAATACATATTAGTCACTTGTTTCTATGGTCTATGACAAAATTTGAATGTGCAGTGACTTGGAATTGGGTTTCGATTCTGAGGAGAACGCTTCGATTCTGGGGTGCAGCAATAACTGTTGATAAGTGGGTAAGTATGAAGCATCTCACTTTTGTGAAGTTTGTTATGTAACTGGAACCTGATGATTTTGTTTTGTGATGCAGTTGCAGCCCGACAAACTGAAGACACTTATGTTTATGTCTGTTTCCAATGGAAAGTTGTCAGTGTGAGTTTTCCCCTCATGATTCTTCAGGAATACTTTCTGGTTTGTTTGATTTGAATTGATGATGGACAGATTACAGCATGAGTTGTGTAAATATTGTTTATAATATTTCTCAATTAGTTATTTGCTTTGCGTGCCAAAAAGAGCTACAGAACCTGAGGACAGAATCAGAAACTTCCCTTTACAGAAATTGACTAACATCTCGAAGTTGAGCTGCAACATGTTGAAAGTATAACTTGAGGGGGAAGGACTGAAGAGTTCAATATGATGCCATCAATGGTTGTAATGAGTATGAAGTAGTGGCAGGTTGTAATATGATCCGAGAATGACTTCTTATGTTGAAACGCTTTATCAGTTTGATTGGCTGAAAAAAAGAGAGCATCAAGTTCTGATAGCTCGGTTGTTCTATTTTAGTTCTTGAGGTGTATTGTTTCAGCTAATTGAGTGCTGAACTGTTTCTACCTTATCAATCAGTTGTCTCTTTGCTTTTAAACTATTATGGACAACCATTTCTTCAAGCCTCGTTTTCTGCTTTTGTTGATGTGCTTACAATTGCAACAAAAGCAATGGAAAAGTTGAGAAATGGAATGAAATTGCAATGCAGAATTGATCTTAAAACTCGACGTTGTTGATTCTGTTATGCACGCCATAATTGTAACCTATAACTTGCATCTATGACATCTTTTTGTAGATTAAAATGATATTGACATACAAGTGTTTGTTCTTTCTTTCATTTCAACCCGCATGGTGGTTAGATTATAACACGGACCGAAGATAAGGTTTCAAAGTGCTTAGTGAAGATTTTACAAAAGGTTCTGCATTCTTTTTATGTTGCTTTTTCTATTTTGCAGGGTTTTTTTTTCCAGGATTGGACCGAGTCAAATTTAAGAAAAAAGGTAGTCAATAAGATTTAGTACAAGGAAATAGAGAAAATCTGATGCAAAAACCAAGATCACATCCAAATTCAACATTGGAGCAACAGAGCTCAGTTTCAGGCATGTTTATTTCAAAAGGTCCGTCTTATAGTACAGTAGAAAGTAACAGGCAGGACTAACAAGGATAGTCTGTGGTATAGCATCCAAAATACAAAAATCTGATAACATCTGGTAGTGTAATGCCCTCATTCATTATCCCAGAGTTCTTCCACCCTCCTGTACGGTCCATACTTCTCATGCACATAGAAGGAACCTGTGACTAGCCTCTCCTGCAATGTTTAAAAACCGTAAAGGTCTGTCAGTAATCTAAAACCTAATCAAGCATTAGTACATACAAGTAAACATTTTGATACCTGCTCAATTTCACAAATCTTGGCAAACAGGTGTTCAGGGATAGACCAGTCGAAAATGTCGAAGTTCTGCTTGATCCTTGTTTCATTTGTGCTCTTTGGAAGTACACTGTGACCCATCTGCAGTCCCCAACGGAGAGCAACTTGAGCAGGAGACTTCCCCAATTTCTCAGCAACCATATTGATGGTGGGATTCTTAAGAACGTCAGTATTAACAAATGCTGAACCAGAGGATCCTAATGGTGAATACCCCTGCATGATTCAGAAGAAAAAACAAATTGTTATAAATCGGCATAACATTGAAGTCCAAGTGGCTATACGATCGGAAAAAAAAAAGAGTTTCAGAAGCAGAACTTACTGTTATGTGAACTCCCTTGGATTTGCAGAATTCGTGAAGCTTTGGCTGTTGCCATACAGGGTGGCATTCCACTTGGTTAACGGCAGGAGATACACGAGCAATTGCTATGAGGTCTCCGAGCTTTTTGGAAGAGAAATTACTAACTCCAATAGCTTTAGCCTTGCCTGTATCATACAGTGCCTCCATGGCTCTCCATGTGCTGGGTATGTTAGGTTGTGTCATATTTTCGAAGTCATATGGAGCCGATCCCTTCTTCATACTGACAGGCCAATGGATCTAGAGAAAAACAGTTACAAAAGAACTTAATAACAGAGCCACGAACCAATTTTTAAGGATGGCAGACATTGTTGTATTGGGATCATACCAGATACAGATCTACGTAGTCGAGTTGCAAGTCCTTAAGAGTTCTATCTAATGCCAGTGGCACGTCTTCTGGTGCATGATCAGCACACCTGCAGACCCATAAAACCAAAATCAGCTTTCCATTTGACAGTTTTCTCCGTACAAACAATCAGCAGAAACACGTACCAGAGTTTGGAAGTGATAAACAACTCCTCACGCTTTACCACACCATCATCAAACAGCTTCTTCAACGCACAACCAATCTACAAAACCAGATTGCCACTTGTGAAACTAAACCATCGTCTATGATCTTAAAAGAAAGGGACAATTACTGAAAGAAAAACAGAACAAAGCAGGCAGAATCATCACCTCCTTCTCGTTTCCATAAACCTGTGCACAGTCAATGTGTCTATATCCAACCTGCGTAATCACAAACAACAACTATGAAGCATCTACAGACAACATACTACGGCAGCCACCCATAAGTAAAGCTGGTGTACCTTAACAGCGGTGATGACAGCTTCTTCAACGACGCCAGGGGCAGCCTGTAAAGTGCCAAGGCCGACAGAGGGTATCTTGGATCCGTTATTCAACTCGAAGAACTTGATGGATTGTGCCATTTTTGTTCAGATAAAACTTAAATCACAAAAACATCAACTATGTCTGATCCGATACACAAGAAAGAAGGATTGTACTTATAATGCAACGTTGGCCTTTAGACTGGACCGATATTACTTCGTCAACTCTGATGGATTTGAATGCTTTTTCTTTTGCCGTGTGAACGCAACTACACGCATAAGTTGATTTGTACATCTGCTTTGAGATGATGGCTTCTTCTTCTTATCTTCTAGAAACATATTATTTAATAAATTACAAGATTCGATCTTCTTCGAGCATCTTAAGCATCCCATTTCCTTACTTGGTGGCAAATTTTCAAACATATCACTGATGATCCAAATACCAAGACAAGTAGATAAAAAGTATGAAACCAATTCAGGCTAGAAGATTCCTTGCACTTTGTTTAATGATTTTCTAAGTAAGTGTCAAGATTAGGATCGACAAGGTTTTACGGGTTGGGCTCAAACCCAAGTTCTGAAATTTTAAGAAAATAATATTTCTTTTATTTTAAATAAAATATATATTTAATCAGACTTAATTTAGACTTAATCAAATTTCGAGTTTAGGGAGGCCTAAATTTGACACGATCCATTGCCAAGTTTAATTAAAATTAGGGGTATCATAAAAAGTCCTGACCAACTTAGTTTGACCTGATCCGAAATCAACTAGAACAAGTTTTGGGCATTTTTTTTTTAATTTTAAGTTTTGTGAGACTATCAACTACACAAAATTAAATTAGAAACATATATACCTTAAGTAAGTTTTTGGTATGACGGGTGAGGTAACAAAGCCCTCTCTAACTCTTTTAGCTCACAGGTACAACTCTCATCTTTTGTATAGGCTCTCTTCTTACTCACTTTTCAGAACAATACAGGTTGTAAAGCTCCTACAATATTTGATATTGTATCTTGGGAATGTCAACTTTTAGTGCTTTTGATTTATCAGGAATAAATTCATATGATTCAACAGATGTGAAAAGCACTAGTGTATCTGAGGCTGCCGAAGCCCTGCTCAAGCCCAATCAAATTTCATGCCAGATCAGCCTCTGCGAGTTCGACCTTACCCAGCCAATTGTGAACACCGACGCTTTAGGTCACGTTGATAGCTTTTTGAGTTAATTATGAGAAAACATTGTATTTTCTAATAATGTAACAAATTAATATATGAAATTTGTCATTAAATTAAATAATATAATTTTATTATGTGTATTTGTTATTTGAAATAACTTTTAGTGTGCATTATAAGTTAACCATATTAATTAAGATAAGTGTGCATCTTGACATTAATTTTTAAATTATCGATAAAGGAGTGAATATATTTAATTCTTAATTCTTAATATTTAATAGTAATATTTTAAAAATCGAACTAAAGTTAGACCAATAAGATAAAAAATTTAAGATATAAAAGATTCAATCAGTATTAGACTATCATAAAATCAACTAAAGATTGAATAAAATTAAAAATTTTAAAATATGATTAAGAAAAGTTATCCTTATTAATTATTTATTTTAGTTTATAAAAATTTATTAATTTATTAAAATTAATGATTAATTCATAAATTAATATGTTAATAATAATAATAATAATAATAAAACTAAAAAGTTATAAGCGGCATTGAAAAATTAAATGATTGAAAATTTTATAATATAATTGGAATTAAGCTTTTTAATGATTAGTTAATAGTAATAATCATGTTGGCGTTAATCCGAAGTAGAACAATAAAAGAGAGAGAGAAAAAAGGAGGGGAAAGCGATGCCACGTAGGACTATCTCTGTTTAACAGCTCATGAGTACACTTCTCGACAAGCTATGAAACAACTTTGCCCAAAAAGACAGGAATTTTGTGTTTTTTAAGAGAAATCTATCGTTTTCTAATCTAATAGACGTAACATTTCGATTCCAATTCCATCGACCTCACTCAATTCTTCTTTCTCGGATGTGAAAAAGGCATCACTAGTGATCAATCGATCAATCAGAGTTTGCAGATTTGCATCCATGGAGGAGCGGATTTGAGGACTAGGGTTTAATTTTGAGGGAGTGAGAGAGGTCCTTAGGGCCTCTTGATTGGTAGTAGTTTTATATATACATATATATAGAAGTGGGAATATGAAGGAATTGATAGGAAGTCCAGGGACGGTTAGTGGGTTGGTGTTGAGAATAGGGCAATGTAGTTTTGCTGCTGCTTCTATTGGGATTATGGTCTCTGCTAATGGCTTCTCTGACTACACTGCTTTTTGGTACTCTTTCTTTTTTAAAATTTTTTTTGCGTTTCTTGATTTATTTTGACCTCTAGTTTGGTTCTTTTGTGTTTGTGTTTAAGGAGACAATCTGGGTGAGCTCAGATTTGTTTGATAAAAAACATGTTATAGGAGATGGGAATTTAATGTTTTGCAACTTCTAATGTTTGGTTGATTGGTTGCATTACTGTGATGGATTGGCAGTTGCTTCTTTGTTGTGCTTTATATTGGAAGTTGATGAATTTTTACGCTGAACAAAGTTGCATCACTATGGTAGATTGACAATTGGTTGTTTTGTTGTCCTTTATATTGGAAGTTGAGGACTTTTTGCCCTAAACAGTTGCTGCATTACTGGGAAACAGCCTGAATACTGCAAGTTAAATTCCCTATTATTTTATGAATGGCCAAAGAAATGGTGTCTTGATAGAGCTATTACAAGTCCTTATATCTTGTGTGTTCAGTAGAATTGGGTGCAGACAATGATATTTTCTATAGCTTCAAGTAATTCCAAGATTGTTATATGCTGCTTTTTGATTTCCTTATCAAGGGGTGTAAAAGGAGCTGTTTTTGGGAAAGATAATAGCTTTTTATGCCCCTGATTTGCATTTAAAAAGTGAACTTGTACCATAGGTTTACAATGATATTTGTGATTCAGCTACTTGATCGCATCAATGGGGCTCCAGTTGCTGTGGAGCTTTGGACTTGCCTGTCTTGATGTTTATGCTTTGAGGAGAAAGAGAGACCTTCAGAACCCAGTTCTAGTGAGCCTGTTTGTTGTTGGCGATTGGGTAAAAAGCTGTTTTCCTTTACCTTCATTATTTTTGGTGTCTTTGGGGGGAAAATCTGTGCTTTTGATCCCAACCCAACATGTTTAACTTGTATTTATGTATTTTTCTAGCAGCAACACTCATTATATTGCACCACCTGCTATTGCTTTGTTGTCTTCAATTTGTTTCCTATATTAAAAACCGTGACAAATAGTTCTCCATTAAAACACTGTTTTATTCTATTATGTCACAAAAGGATACTGATAAAGGGTGGTCAAATTTCTGAAACTTCTGATGATCTTGATTTGCTGAGAAAATTTTCTCCTCAAGACTTTGTAGGATTGGCATTATCACGTGAAATAGTAAACATCAAGACACATAGACATCATCTTTGATATTTCATTTTTCTGGGAGCTGCACTTGTAGATACTTCTTGTAAACAGATGATATATACGAGTCAGCTCCGCAGGAGCAGGATGGGTGAGTGTGATGGCAAATTTGCTCAGTTGGTTAAATAGAAACACATACGCACATACAGAAAGAAAGAGAGAGAGAGAGAGAGAGCTGATAATATCTCTTGGAACTCTGTGAATTACTTACGAGATTCTTCATTATTAGTTGAAAAGGTTTAAATGTGCTAAATCTCTCCTTGGGAAGATCCTTCATGCTTTAGTTAAAAGGGGAGTGCCTGTTTTTACTCTTCTCGGAGCCTGAATTACAGGGGACAATTAGTGCTTACAGCTTTCTTTGCCGTTATGATGGAAAATTATTTGATATTTTTTTAAAGTGTGCTCTAATTTTCACTGAAAGACATGGTTCTTTGCCGGACCTGCCCACTTGGAAATTGTTGGTCACTTCTTTCATCCAATATAGGAATTTATTTGGGATGAACAAGATCTGTGGTATGAAATGTGCAGGTAACAGCTTTATTATCACTTGCTGCTGCATGCTCGTCAGCGGGTGTTGTGGTTCTATATGCAAGAGACTTGAAGTTCTGCAAGGTTCAAACAAATCTGCCTTGTAACCGATATGAGATTTCTGTACTTATGGCTTTCCTCACCTGGCTCCTTATAGGTGTGTCATCTCATGTGATGTTGTGGATACTAGCCTCTGTTTAAACAATCTTTAAGTGCTCCTGCCCAGAGCCAGTTAATACACGAAATGAGGGCATCATCTCTACTTTATGTGTAAATTCCTCTTTTCTTTTTCTTTAAGATCAAATGCCTGATTTTTGGGCTGAGTTTACAATGTTATGCTTCAGTTGCTACTTGACAAAAGTGTTTTGCTTAATGCAAAGTTGCAATTTTGGCTAAGCTTTATGTGTCTGCCTTATTGATACTCACTATTTGACCTCTATTTCTACCGTTAACTTTGTTAATGCAAAAGGAAGGATTTCCAACCCAAAAATAGTTTGTGAAAAATACATAATTTCCAATCCCGAATTGCAAATATATTCGTTGAACTCTTGATGTTTGACTTGCTAAGGCTCGGAAGAACAGATAGAACTAGGATTTTGAAGCCTTTTCAGTAACAATACTAATGATATACTCGATCTCATCTGCAACTTCTTTCATTGAAGGTCGATTCTGTCTCTTCTCATCCAAACAAGCTGATGCTAGAGATCCCAATGCTTTCATGGTTTCCAGCTCTAACTTGCTTGAACTTTCCTTGAGAAATGGATCTAAAACCTCCATTAACCTGTCCTCATCCATTATCTTCTTCATATAAACTACCAAGTTCACATTTTCTTCTTCCCTGTTGAAATCAATAGCTTTCTTAGAAGTCAGCACCTCCAATAAAACAACTCCAAAGCTATAAACATCACTTTTATCGGTCAACTGAAAATTCCGATAGTACTCGGGGTCAAGATAGCCAAGAGTCCCCTGAGCAGAAGTGAAGATATGGGTATCATTATTTTCAGTTGCCTCAACTAGTCTTGACAGGCCAAAATCAGAAACTTTGGCATTCAGTCTTTCATCAAGTAAAATGTTGCTAGACTTGACATCTCGGTGGTAAATCGGAGGAACAGCAGCAGAGTGCAGGTAAGTTAGACCCTCTGCAGTTTGATGAACAATGTAAAGCCTGCCAAGCCATGTCAATGGAGTACATTTACCAGAATGGTTGCAGTGAAGGTGTTCAAATAGAGTACCATTTGGGATGTACTCATAAATCATGATAGGCTGCTTTAGCTCAACGCAGCAGCCAAGTAGTCTTACAAGCCTCCTGTGATTCACCTGACAGAGTATACGAACTTCATTAAGGACTTGATCAGTTCCCTTTGTGTTTCCAAGCTTTGCACGCTTGATGGCTGTTATGGTTCCATCTTCAAGTACGCCTTTGAATACCTCACCGAACCCACCAGTTCCGATGAGGTTGGCTTTGGAGAAATTGTTGGTTGCCTTTGTTATCTCCTTGCCGGTGAAAATCCTGGCGGATTTTCCACTATGTTTGGGATTCAACATCTCTTCCCTCTCTTTGATCATGTTCTTCTGTGCTCTTCTCGAGTTATGGTGTTGCTTGTAGAATAAAACACCACTTAAGGCCATGAGTAGGACTGCCCCTCCCGCAAGAGCAGCTCCTGAAAGGATTCAAACAGGAAATCATTACTCACAAAAACAAAAATCTTTCTTCTTTTTCAGTAGCTAATTTGATCTGTTATTACATTATGTTCACATACCAGCAAAGAGTGCTGTCTTTTTCTTCTTTTTCTTGCAAGCCTTCCCAGGGCTACAGTTCATCATCTGCACACCTGCAAAGTAATTAAAGCGTTAATTAGCAAAAAGAAATCATGTAAACAAGACTACACCATGAAAACTCTACCACTTACTTTGACTTTGACACAATCCATTGATTGAATCCCACCAAAATTTAGAATCACAGAAGCATCTATTCTGTCCAAGCGTAATCCGATCAGCAAAACATTTTGAGTTCAGCAATTCTTTGCAGTCCATCTGCGTTTTGCAGATTGGCTCTTGAGGCAACGTCCATCCAATCTCTACCCCTGGAACAGGCCACTGCTCCGCTGTCACCTTTTTAACATCCAAGTTCACAAAGCTCTGATAAGCTCCACACCCTCCATCATAGACCTTAATCTCATAACTATCTTGTAATCCCCCTGTTTTGAATGTACAACACAATGGTGCATTCACACAAACAGCTGCTTTTTCCTTGATGTAATTATGGCAAATGCTAGTCGCTCCACAGTCCATAGGTGGTTTCAACTGTAACAGTGCATCTTTACAATTAAACAACAGAATGGTGTTAGAACTAGTAATGTTGAATGGAAGACTCTGATTAAGCTGTATTCCTTGGCTATGGAAATCACTTGATATGCAGGAGTTAGCTGTCAGGATTGCAGGTTCGATGGTCATCCTCTGGGTTAGTGGGGCAATGGATGTGATCTTGTAAGATGCTCCATTTAAAGCATCGAACCATAAAGTTCCTGCAGTGCAACGGATCTTGTACAACTGGTCGCCACAATCTGGTCCTGTGCTAAGTGGGTATGGAACTGGAGTGAGACCACAGTTGCCACAGCGTCGTATAGCTATAGCTGACCAAGAGGATGATATTAAAGATAGGAGGAGGATCAGTATTTTAGACGCAGTTTCTGCCATTGAAAAGCTTACCTCCAATACTATGGCTATTAAAAATGCACTTGTGACAGTAGCAGGGATAGTAAATGGAAGATTATGTTCTTCAGACAAGAAACGGAGTGTCATTATTGGGACTCCGCAAAACAGGAGACAGACGTTTTAACTCCTTACGTTTCACAAGGGTTTAGTCCTAGGTTTTCCCGAAAATGGATTCTGATAAGATTTGCAAGTTCAGTGTTCAGTGTCTAATTCGTCCTTTGAAGAAGCTAAGCTCACTGTCTCCTATTAGAACTAAGGCACATGCATGTCACTACTTGACAGACCATCGAAGTTATAGAAACTTGGAGAGGCATCCAATTGTTGGCGTCTAACGGTGAACAGAATAAATCTCGGACGGCTACCAAGAAATTTAGTTCAATGTACCTTGAAGAGATGAAATAGATTTGCTTTGTTCGTATGCACTGCTTTTTATCTTACATGAGTTTGTTTTCCATGTCTTCTTATCGTTTCAAGATCCAAAATTTATGTTAAGTTCAAAGTGTGCACTTCAGTTTCCAGGTTCCAATTTCATGGTTTTACTTTACACTTCTATGCCATCTCTTTGGTAAACATTTCAAATGAAACCATATAGTAAAGATCATAATAGCATACTTAGGAGCATCATTCTGATCATTCAATCAAGAGGGACAAAATGTTAATAGGTCTCCTTCTTTAATGGTAATGACTATTTTTTATTGAAAAATTAGGATGAAATTCTTCTTGATGGTTAAAACTATTGACTTATAAAAAGTCTTAAACGGACTTTTTACCCCTATGAAAATTATAGATGACAAAAGCAATTAAATTAAAGGGAGAATGGGATTCTTAAGACAATAGAGTTATCTCTTTGAACAAACCTTTTCATATACTCCCTCTGATTCATAATAAGTGTCGTTTTAGATACATTTTAATTATTCAAAATAAGTGTCGTTCTTGACTTTGTATGCATGTTTATAATTTTACTTCCAAAATTAACCTTTAATTTCTCTCACATCTTAATTACACAG
>JANVCL010000004.1:28639961-28666050 GCA_026546855.1 Erythroxylum incrassatum | reverse complement strand
CTAGTGTGCTGAATGCTGAGGTTGAGTTTTACCAGAATTAACTGAGTCCATAGTATACGAGGTTAACTAACATATTAACCAGCTTGACTTAGGCTTGTTTGACAAATGACAGATTAGATATTTTTTAACAGGTTGAGAAGTATTTGATTATTTATCCTTATCAAATCGCTAATAATCATGTTTTCAATCGGCTAATTATTAAACATGATTATTAGCGATTTCACTATTTTAAAAAATGCTCCTCACAAAAGCATTTTGCTTAAATGGTTGAGAAATTAAAGATAAAAAGATAATTGTACCTAAAAGTTATTATAAATTACTCAAGTTGTCATCTTTTATTTTTACTTTTTCTTTACCAAACACTATCGCTAAGAAAGAAGAAAGGAAAAAGAGAGAGATATAGAGATAGAACTTTATTCGAACTCTTATAACTAAGCATTATTCTCAAATTCCTGTTTGCAATTAAACACAATTCTCCTTTGTAAAACTTGAAAACTTTGCTAAGTAGTTGAACGTTACAATGTACTAACCTCATCGATATATCTCTTATAATATATATAAAATATAAATTCTTATGAGAATATTCAAAGAAATACTAAGATATAATACTCATGTTCTTATAAATCTTTTTTTAAGTCATACCCTAATAAGTCATTTTTACACATAAATAGTTACTACTAAATAATTAATTTTATTAAACATATTTAAGTAAATACTTGATATTATCTGTTGGTTAAATTAGCTGATATAATTTATTATCAGCTAACAGCTAATGCAATCCGTTGGTTGCCGAATAAGACCTTAATCAAGATAATTATTTGTTTTTTTTATATATAAGTAGATTTTTAGCTAGGCCATACGTGGTAGTTGCCTGCCCAAGATTCTGCATTTCTCATAATTAATTTTTGTTTGACAAATAGAAATTGTAAGGACTCCACCGTGTTTTATTGCTTTATCTAGTCTCCTCATCTATCCCGATGAAGTTAGATTTTTCTTATTAACTGATTGCAGATTCAAGATTATAACTTGCTTACAATTAAGGATGAAATTTGTTCGAGACTAGGATCGTGCATTAGATATAAAAATATTTAATAAATCTGAATTTATTTATTATATATATATTATTTTAAGTTTGAACATTCCATAATTGGACCACCTTTTTCAATCCTCGTCGCTGTTTAAAATAATAGATGACAGCAATGGAAACTTGAAAAGTGAACTCATTGGAGGAATTGTGGCCCTAAATTAGAAACAAGTAGCTGGCATCAAGTCCATACAAATGACCAATACATTCATGTCGACAAGGAAATAAAAAACACTAAAGTCCTGCATTGCAGCTTGATATAGCAAAAATCCTGACCTTCGAGTGACATCCAGCTTTTGATGGCAGACCTTGATCTGAACATTATCAGCTTGGAGCCGCTCCTTTCAGTTGCCCATTACCATGACTGTTCACTCACCATCCCAACTCCTTTTCAATATGTTGAACATGATATATGAAACCGTCCTAGTGTGTAGTTCTATATCTTCAAGAGTAACTAAAATATTTTTACGATTGGATGAATCGGTAGTTTCCAAAAGGCAGTGAATGCTGACAGGACGGAAATGGGCAGTGAAATCTGGCGATTGGACCTCCAGTGACTTCGTTTTCTAATTGGTGGGAGCTACCGAGAAGAAAACAATGAGCTAAGGTCGAGTAGTAGCACTAGACCAAACTTGTTTGGTTTGTATTTCTGTTTCCATTATTGTTTTTTAACTTAGAATGGGATCAATCTCTCTGTCAAATGGGAAGAGAAAACAAAGGGGGAGAGAGCCACAAATCTATTTATATGATATCCATCATTGAGGTGATTGTGATATTCCGAACAAATCCCACATGATTTATATTTTAAAAAAGTGGACATATATATCTATTATGAAATTTATGGACATTCACGATTCACAGGGACGAGCCCGAAAAGCTTGGAATGGTATAACTAGAAAGTATGTACTGAGCATATGGTAGATCTTTTAGATTTCCTTCTTCAATCATTCATATAACTCTTTAAATTTAGAAATTGATCAAGAGAATATATTTTGAAGTGTAAAATTATCACAGGGTGAAAGGAACAAATCTGATTAGCTCTCTTATGAGTATCATGGCAAGCGCCTAACACTGATTATGTCAAAGTTAACGTAGATGATATTTTGATTGGAAATTCAAGAGATTCGGGATTTGGTGGTTTGATCAAAGATGAAAGTGGGAGGTGATTGGTTGGTTTCTTGGAATTCATTAGACATGCAACCAATGTACTAGCTAAACTTCGTGCTATATATCATAGTTTATATTTTACTTGGGATCGTGATTATAGACAGTTAATTGTAGAGTCCGATTCTATTGAAGCAATTAATTTTATTAAGAGCGCATGTCCTCTAACTCGTCCTCGTTTGATTATTGTGAATGATATTAGTCGGATCATTGGGAGAAAGTGGTGCTCTATTCAACATACCCTTAAAAAGGGAGCCAGTGTACAAATTTTCTTGCTAAACAAGATTCTTCTAGCTTTTAACGTTCGAATCATTTAGGATTACCTTAGTTCAGATCTTGGTTTGCTTCTCCCGTATAATGCTAGCCGGGTTGCCTTTTTGAGGACTTAGCCCTCCTTTTTCCTCATCCATTGTACCCAAAAAAAAAATATCACTTTGTCTTCTTGTTTCGTTAGAGCAGCCCCTAGCTAGTTGGGAGCTATCAATTTGAGTTCTACTATTGCTGGTGCGGACATGGAGTAGATTTTGACCTAATTTACAAATAATGTCGGTTGAAAATTTGAGATTGGATGGAGAAACTAACAGTGAGATTTTGACTCTTAATGTTTACCAACAACTAAAAGATGCTTCTGGATCAAATTTGAGCCGACATAATGATTATTAATGCAAAGGCATACCTAAAACCATTTAATAGGACAGGAAGTTATGATCACCCTCCTTTCTTAGCGTTTAAAGCTTAGTAAATCAATAGCTCTTAGGTTAAATTTGGCACTCTTGATTTAAGTGAGGAATTCAAACAGTACTTATCATATACTTCCTCTGATTCATAATAAGTGTCGTTTTAGATATATTTTAATTATTTAAAATAAGTGTCATTCTTAACTTTGTATACATGTTTATAATTTTACTTCCAAAATTAACCTTTAATTTCTCTCACATCTTAATTACACAGATTACACAGATTATATTTTCAAGGCACTTTAACATGTAATTAATAAGGGTATATCAGACATTTTATTAACTTTTTTAATAAGTGTGCATTCCTCTAAAACGACACTTATTATGAATCAGATGGAGTATTATTTTATGTACTAGGTAGGAATGAAAAGTTATTCACATGTGAAAATGCTCACAAAATTTAGCATACACTCAAATTAGGTAGGAATGAAAAGTTATTCACACGTGAAAATGCTCACAAAATTTAGCATACACTCAAAATCATGCATAAAGGTACTAATTAAGTTTAGAAAAGTAAAATAAGCTTGCTTAATCATCAATATGAACTATCAAACATGTATACAAGATTCATTGATCTACGATCTTGGAAAGACTTGCTATAATGTTAAAATAGTAAGAAAGTTACTTAGGTTACTTTCCGAAACTTGGAAAGCTAAAATAATAGCTATACATGAAGTCGATGATCTAATAATACTACTATTAGAGGAGCTCATTATATCTCTTCTCATATACGAAATGAGGTTTGAAGAGACACCAACATTCAAAGACTTAACGGAAGAATGAAGTGAAGAGAAGACATCAACAAGCAGAAGCAATGAGGAAGATCTCACCCTTATCATTAGGAAGTTTAAGAAATTCTTGAAGAGATAATGTTTTCAAAAGAAAAGAACTCAACAAAGGTAAGGTTAACTCAAAATATAAATCAGTTTTTTCAAAAGAAAGACCTCAACAAAGGTAAGGATACGTCAAATTATTAATCTTCTAATATTATTTGTTCCAAATGTAGAAAACTCAGACTATAGGAAATTACAACATCTGCTACTCAAAGACGATGACAAATATGAAAGAAATGACTATGTTACACTAGTCAACCAATATCACCTATTATTCAATTGAGGTTAGTTTTATTGTATCCTAAAGAGAGTTGCAAGCCCGACTATGGGTAAAGACAAGAAGAGCACTTGCTCAGGGCTCACTCTTAATTTGTCTCTATTTTGCCTGCTTTATTCTTTATAAAGATCCACTTGACAAGTTTAAATTATTAAATCTTGTACTCTTTAAATTATTATTTGATTGTGTGACAGGTTTGGTTTAAATATTTTCTTTAGTATTATATATTAATTATTATTAAATTGAGTTTATTAAATAAAAATAACTTAAATTTATCAACACTCAATCTATGTGTCATTATAAACTAACTTACACAAATAGGCATAGAGACGTGATCCCTCAAAGCAGAAGTTCACCGTAAATGAGAAAATGGTATCTTGGACTCGACAGGTTCTCGTGTCGTAATAAGAAACCATCCGACCTAAATCCTTAAGCTATTCAACGAGTCATTTAAGAACAGCTGAAACATTACTCTTAACAGTAACACTTTTTTCTTTCCAGTGAAATGGGATTTAATTAACCTACTTTGGGTTGCAAATCTTTCTAATTAAAATTCTGTTGTCCATTAGAAAGATTCTGTCCTTTTTCCAGGATCCTGAGTTCTCTGAGTCGGAAGAAAGAGGAATGCAAAAACAGTCACCGATCTGAATTTTTGACTATCAGTCTTTCACTGCAATACTTCAGATATCAAACCAAAAACAGAGCAGACTAATCTGAAAACAGCTATAGTAGATTACTGTTATGCTTAGTAACATGACCCTTTGGCCAAACATTACAATTCAGTGATCTACAAAGATTATATTCATTCAGGAAAAAAAAAAAAGAGAAACACAAAAGCGTGTGTACCCTTTGGTTCTTCACACGCTAATTCATCACACAATCATTGAAAATAAGATTTATCATAATTCACAATTCATCTAGGACACAAATCGCCGTACTCCCACGTATTGTACATAACTCCAAGCAAGCCCCAAGCTTTGTCCCCCCATGATCAAGTGGCCACTCGACGGGAAGTCAAGCGGCAGAGAGGAGATTGAGCACCAGTCGATATAACAATCTGGGTGCCTGTAGAGTTCATATTTGAAGACGTTGGAAAGGCATAGTCGGACCCGAAACGCCTTGCGTCAGCAGCCTGAAACCGACCAGAGTCCCCTGGAAGTCGCGTGTAGGAGGGTGAAGGAGACTCACATAGCCATGTCGAAAAGGGACCTTCTTTACCGGTCTTGTATTGCATTACGACTTTGTACACGAAAGGAATGAGACCCTCCATTCTAGAGGTTGATTTTCAGCTTCAAAGACGAAGACTTTCTTGGTTTCTTACAATGGCGAAGGGCGAGTCAGGAGGGTCCGTTTATATAAGAGAGATCTTAAGTGACGTGGCGTGACAAGTTGAAGTCCGATTCTTCACGCCAAGTATGAGCATTGAGCAAATTATAAGATTAAGACCATTATTATATATATATATATAATCTCCCTTGTGTTTGTGATGTTTTAGTTTTTTTTAACTAATTTAAACATTAATCAATCAAGACTGAATTTCTTCAAAATTTTGGTTCAAATAGAGAAATTTGTGTTTATTTATTAGTAATTAACAATCATTAATTTTTTTGTTAAATTGCAATTTAGTACTAATTTTTTTAAAATTTTCAATGTAGCAATCAACATTTCAAAATTCATATAAATCAAGATAAAACGTTATTTTTGCTCATGTGACTAATAGATTAACATTCACGTGATATTTAACTGATGTGTTATATCGATTAAAATAATAGTTTATCATGATTTATACAAGTTTTAAAAAGTTAGTCATTAAATTAAAATTATGTATTGTTTAATTTATTATCCCTTCATTTTTAATACGCATTACATATAGTTTTAATATTAAATAGTAATTTAGTAATATTAGTAGCTTAAAATTAGATAATAAATATAATTTAATAAAAAAATTTAATTGAATTATTTCAAAAATATTGTAAGCTTTTGGAAATTGTACTCATAAGACTTAAAACTCACAAAAAATAAATAAATATAAAGAACATTGTTTACAGAAATGCTAAACAAAACCATTGAATATTAAGTAGACTTAGTCCATAGGAAAGCCACATCTGAACTTATGTGCACACTCTCATCTTTTTTTCATTTATTCCTCAAGTTTGGTTTGGTGCAAGCGATATTGTTTTTAATGTCAGTTTGTTTGAATATGGAGCATAACAATTCCAACCCCTAGTCCTTAATTATGAGGTTTGTTCAGCGGTGGCTGTTCCAGTGGACCGCCCCATGTTTATTCTTTGACTAATATTGTAAATGAGTTATGCATTCCTAATTGGAAGACATCTGTAATTACTAATATTATAATATCAATCATTAAAAAGCCACCCGGATTTAATCCGAAGGGTGTGGTTGAGTAGCAAGGGACTCATTTATCCTTAACTAAAGGTCAATGGATCAATTCTTGACTTTGGGTATGGAGCAACTTTAAATTCTTGGGTCAGTTGTCCCACTCTGTGAGGTGTCTTCCCATCAGCTAGGAGATTAGTCACTGGGTCTGGAGGTGGATACCCTGGTCAAAGACCCAAAAAAAAAAGTCACACCGATTTAATTGGTTCAACTATAAAAATTTTAATATAAAATTTTGGTTTATTAATTAATCAATCAATTTTTAAAATTAATAATTTTTAATAAATTTTATTTAATAATCTTTTATTTAATTAAACTTCAAATTCTTATACTGATAAAAATAATCTCTTCTAATCATGTTTCAAATTCTTTAATTTTTAGCCAGCTTTACGATGGTTTAATACTAGTTGAACCTTTTAAACGTCAAATTTTTTATCTTACATGTTTAATTTCTGATTCGATGTCCAAAACATTGATAAATGGTAATTATAACAATAATACATTAAAAATATAACTTGTTTAAAAAATTGAATTCAATGTCAAATTTTTTGATGTTTCAATTTAGTAATTGATATTTTAAAACTTGTATAAGTTAGGTCAAAAGGGCATGCTCATTAACCATGACATGGATAACCATTTATTAGTCACATAAGTAAAAATAATATTTTGACTTGATTTATATAAAATTTCAAAAAATTGTTATTAAATTTAAATTTTTAGTAAATTTAGTATTAAATTAAAAATATATAAAAATTCATGCACTTTTAAATCCATTATTTCTAATAATTATTAACTAATGATTATGTTGTTGATTCCTGAAGCAATTTATTTTCCAGGTTTAGAACTTGGTTGAAACAAGTAGGAAGATTCTCCTGGGTACAAGAAACCTTGAAACTCCATAGCTGTATCAAGATAAGAATGATTAGGTGTATAAAGCAGTCAAAATCCATGCAAGATGTGGATGATCACAAAAGAAGGGGAAGCTTGGATCTTCAAACTGAAGTTGATTAGCCTGGAAGCAAAAAACCAATGAAACGAGACATTGTCAAAACCTTGAAGCATAGAAACTAATCCTGATGAAAAACGTGACGTTAGTGTTAAATTCAGGATAAGACTCGAGAATGGAAGAAACAAGGAAACGAGAAGTGTGTTGACCTTACAAGTTATGTTGTGTCTGCTGAATCTGCATATACCAACTCCAATGTCTCCATCACAGATGAAGTCATTGTTTGCATCATTTTCACATCATCACACGGTCAGGGTTTGATGTTCCTGTCTTTTCTGTTTATCTTAATCCCATATGAATTGAGATCCTTTAGCTTCAAACCAGAGATCATTGGGCGGTCAATCATTATCCAAAGGCAAAGCTATCAACTCTCTGTAATGAAGCATATGCTCAACCTAACATTTCAGTCATACATCAAGTTAGGTACTCACTACATCACAACAGGCAACTAGTAAACCGAATTCTATTGAATAAAAATTTGATAATACATAATAATAATTTCTAAAAATACCATATTTTAAGGTAAAATTACTCTTTTGTGACCATAAGTTACAGAAACAATCTTTTTATTAAAATACCAAAAAGAATACATATATTATGACTTTTTTCAGACTCGCAAAATGGGAAGTTTTGTGCACGGGTATGTTTATTTATAAATTAACAATTCGAAAAAAGTTTAAATTTAAAAAGTTATTAAAATTTAAAATTGAAAAATG
Source organism: Erythroxylum incrassatum (assembly GCA_026546855.1). Classification (NCBI taxonomy): domain Eukaryota; kingdom Viridiplantae; phylum Streptophyta; class Magnoliopsida; order Malpighiales; family Erythroxylaceae; genus Erythroxylum; species Erythroxylum incrassatum. Next base: position 28,657,836 of record JANVCL010000004.1, on the reverse strand, counting down.
TATTTATTAATTAATCATACTAATATCATTACCAAGTTTCCTTTAATTATTTAGTAAATTAGTTACTTGGATGGTATAATTATTAAATATTGAGCTTTGACCAAGGGGCAAGTGTAACCAAAGTATTATATTATGAGTTGCTGCAATCTTAGTTTAGAGCTTCTGATGACGTCGTTTAGGTGTATCTTCCTATTAAAAAAAGGATTGTTGGAAGATTGAGACTACAACGACGTCGCGCAGGTCATTGTGATTGGGCTGGAGTTTTAGGTTGGACTCGCGTACCGTTCTTATTTCAAGCTACTGGCCGAGCACAATCCCAACTCAAGTGCTTGCTTTGCCCTAGTTTTCATTTTTGTTTTTATGTTTTTATTTTTAATTCTATAATATTTTTTTACTTCTAGTTTCTGAATTGACTTTGACTTCTTTTTATTTTTATAATTTATGAAATTTTCTAATTTTTATTTTTGTCCTATTATTAATTAATTTTTAATTTGTTTATAAAATATTTAATTATGTATTAGTTTAAGTAAAATATGATACATATTTATTATACAAGATATTAGTATAAAATTATTCACTTAATTAATTCATTTTTATCTATAAGTTTTACTTCATATTTGTTTATTATCAATAATAAATATGTAACAAGTTTTTAAATTATATACCAAAAATAAAAAAGAAAAAAGAAAAAAATAGAAATGAAGTTATTATTTTTATTTTAAGTTTTTCAAATTTTTGCTTTAATTTCTACTTGTTTCTATAACATACGAAGATCAATTTTAATTTTTATCGAAATGTGATTGTATTATTAACTAAACATATAATATATAAAAATAGATTTATTTTAAAAAATATTTTTAAATAAAATATTTTAAAATGTTTTGAAATTACAAAATATCTTAGAAAATATTAACTTTTGAAAAACAGTTATTAATGAAATAAAATTTTAAAATATCAAATATTTAATTCTAAATAATAAATTAATTTTAAGTCAAAATGAATTTATATTTATATTTACATATTATATAAAATATAATAAATTAATTATGAATATTGTTAATAAATATTGTATAAAATATTAAAATAAAAGTAGTTATTTAGTTTATAAAATTAATTTATATGGGCCTCTGTCCGGAGAAAAGGGTTTATATCAATGACTCATCTTCTACGTGTCGTCTTCAGAGACAACATTAGTATTTTGCTTTATCAGTTCAAAAAAAGTATAATGCTAAGCTACTAGCTAGTTGATCTGTCTGACAAGCTTTATCAGCTGTCTAGTATGGCGACTTCTTCATGAACACGCGTGCTCATTAGCAGCTACCCTGAGTTACAGTGTTTAAAGCTCTTTTCTTTGTTTGAACAAAATATCTAAAATCAGTCAAATTCATAGTAACGAAAGAATATTTAAAAAAAACAAAAAACAAAAAAAAATGCATCCTTTACGTAAAGATCATGTACGTTTGGTTCATTAAATCCAGACTACTGCTAGTAGTAGTAGCATATATCATTGCTCTGGGACAGTGTCCATGACGCATTATCCGCAACTTCTGGGGTCTAGATGGAAGTATATACTGTGTTAGGAAATATGAGGTACACTGAAGCAGTAACCATGCACAGAAACCTGCCATTTTCTGTCAGTTGTTTACTGCAGAATTCTTCTGTTATTGTAGTCATTCTTCTTTTTCCTTAGTCGTAGGTCAAAAATTTAGGATGCATTCTGATAAGCTGAGATATAACACATTATATGGCAAGCAAGGTCTTGAAGTTGAACAATTCTGGTTCTAGGTCATACACCCTACATTCGTAAAATGAACTTTGTTCATAACCTAAAAGGAATTCAGTTCATTCGACTCACAAGGGAAAGATTCCAAAAGCTGAAAATCTTAATAGAATTTGTGGGCATGAGTGTAGAACGTAGGAAGTACGAATCCAAATCTTTTACCTAATATTACTCTGTATCGTGAAATTTTAACTATTTATTTTGTGAGACTCACACGAGTTTTAGCAAACCCTACATAAATAAATGACTGAAATTTATTGGACACAATAAGACACCATAATATTAAACAGAAAATCTGAATTCAAAAAATATACAGTAAACATACAATGGGCAAGTAAAGACACCATGAAAACATAAAAATTAGATGTTACAAGAAAAATGCTTGAGGACGACATGTGTTAAAACGTAAGAAGTAAAGAAGACTGTTTGAAGAAATAGAAAGAATTACATAAATTCACGAGAGAAACACATATCCAAATTTAAGTTAATAGTAGCGGAAATCAAGATGATCCGTTATATGTCTAATTTTACCCTGAAAAAAAAGGTAAAAAATTTGTTAATAAGAGATATATTAAAAGTGAAGAGTTTTAATAAAAAAACTAAGAGAAATAAGCCTCAGATAGTTCGGACGTATAAAAAAGAGATACATTAATACTTTAACTAGAAGATGAGAGAAAATAGTATTTAAAAATTGTAAGAAAAAATTAAGGTATAAGAAGAATTGAAACGAAGTAATAAAAAATTATGACTTTGTAGGATTTACCAAAAGATATGGTCAACAAATGCAGATAAAGGATCTCGTACTCTCAAGTCTTTCGGTTTATACTTGTCCTTACTTCTTTTTATTACGGCATACTTCACTCTTAGTTATATAACTTAAGTAATTTCTTATTTAGTCTAATTATCTTTTTATAACGGTTGATTTGATTTATTCTTATACTTGTCGTTTTTTCTTATATTATAATTTATTTACTTATTTTTAATCTTTATCATATTATATATATTGTATTATGTAGTGCATTACATATTTTTATACTTTTATTTATACATATTTATTTATACTTTATATTATCATTATTTTGTATTACATGTTGGTCTGTTCGTTGGCAATTTGATCAAATCTTCTTTTCAATTCAAATTTTATTTCTAACAGTTTTTTGTTTTGGTAGTTTAAAATCTTTGAAATCTATTTATATTATCAATAAGAAGAATTCTTTCTAGATACTTTGGAAATCTAGATTGATTGCGAACAACAAACTTCCAATGATCGGCTAATTTTAGTTACGGAACGGAATGAACCTTAAAGGTTTGTTTAATTGAGGGTTTCATAATGAAACGGAATGGAACGTAACATACTTCTATTGTTTGGAATGAAGTTTTCTAATAGAATAGAATAGAATGAGGCGGAAGTGAAGAATTTCATATTACGTTCTATTACATCCTGAACAGAGAAAATAAGAAACTTCTGATTTGGGAGGTTTAGGATGAAACATAAACTAATAAATATATACTCCTTAATATACTATCAATAATTTTTTGTAATACCAACTGTGACCAAGTCATAATATTATATTAAATAGAATTAATATGTTAAATAGAATAGAATAATATTTAATATAATAAATTTTATTAAATAATTAATAATATTATTTTTATATTATTAATAATAAAATTAATAAACTTTTTATTAATTAAAAATAGAAAATGTATAAAAATTATTCTTTAATTGTTTGTATATATTTCTATATAAATAAAAATATAAATAAATTATTTTTAAATATAAATCACATAGAATAGAATAAAATAAAGTTTATTAAATAATTAATAATAATATTTTTATATATTTAATAATAAAATAATACAATTTTTATTATTTTAAAATAGAAAATAAGTCACAACTGTGATTTTTTTTAATTGAACATGATTTCTGTTTTAAAATTATAGCGTTAAACTTCATGCAATAACCATTTTAATATATAGAGTATAATAGTCATTTATTATATTCCATTCCATCAATCTTTTAAACAACATTATATTATGAATTCTTCTATACTTCTCAAACAACTTTTAACTATATTATATTTTATTACATTATAAATCGTTCCATTCTGCTTCATTATATTCCATTTCATTCCATTAATTAACATCCAACCAAATAGGCTCTAAAAAGTGAGGGAGTACTTGATTAGTTGATATGTAAAGAAAAAATTAGGTAAGAAGTGAAAAGTGATAGAAATATATTATAATTGGATTAACAATATTAAAAAGAAATTTTCTATATACCCAATATAGTTAAAAAAAAAAGGTACCATTCTTCCAAGATTACCAATGTCTCCCTGAGTTTCATTTGTCCCAAGAGGACAGGAGAAGAAAGCGTACGTAAATGCTAAAGGATTCGCATGTAGAATTAGATCTTTGCTTCGATAAATAAAATGTTATTTTATTTTATTATGTGAAGTGAGGTACAGTTATAATACCCTAATAAAAACAAAAACAGGTGCTCCAACCATATGCAGTAACCTCCACGTTGCTGACGAAGGACACTTTAACATGCCATGTCTTATTCAAACAAAGGCACTTTTTCCTCAGTCTCTGTCTCTGGAGTCTGGTCTGGTGCCTTAAGTTGCACTGCACTCCTGTCCACCCCACTTATATCCTAACGTACACTCTGTATCCTATAAGACCTAGAAAGTAGTCGCTAGTCTTCCGTACACCACAGGTGGACCGTTATCGTTTGTTGGTGTCCCAAATCCCCAATCCTTGCATTTCTCTGTCTGTCAGGTAGTCATCATGGAGCACGGCCCGGGAGAGGAAATAGGGTCATTGGAAGAAGCAAAAGTGCTGCCTCTTCCGCGGCATCATAAAGTTATCAACTTAAAATTTTAAGAAATTTAATTTTTTTAAAATTAATTTAAGTTAACATTTTACTAATATAATTAATTTAATAATGTATATGACATTATATATACAATTTTTAGTATGACCATAATTTAATTATCGCAAAAAATCTAAAATTATGTTGACTTTGATTTCCTTATCTCATTAAAAAATATATTTAAAATATGTAATTGATGAAAATATAAAAATAATTTAAATAAAATTTTGTTGAAAAATAAAAGAAATAATTATTTAAATAGAAATAAATTAATAAATTTGGTGAAACTAAAGAATTAAACATCAGATTTTTGGGTAAAATTAAGAATTGATTTGAACCCTTTCTTTTTTGTGTGTGTCAAAATTCAATTAAATAGGCTTTATTTAAGAAATTTGCAGACCAACCAAATGCATATTGGTTAAGATACATGTTATTTATCTTATTATTAATTCTGACATTATTTAATAAATAAATTTTTAAAATAATATTGATTAGCTTCAAATTCTAATTAAAATGGGATAAAATATCTTAAATTTAACTGTTAATTATATAGCTTAAATCTTAAAGCTATGTTCGATAATATTTGGTAGCTAACCATCTGTAGGTAAAACTTTATTTAGCAAAAAGTGGGTGAATCTCAACTCTATCTAGCAAAGAGTTCTTGGTGAATCAAATGACTGTAGAACTGAGTTGTTCTTCTACTATGACTCATTTCTTTGTCTTTTGTGGTTGATGGGTTACGTGGGAGCTGTGTTGCTTCTTATTTGTACTTCGTGACTTAGTTGATTGATTGATGTTAAGTGCGTTGCTGATTTTTTAGCCAAAGTTATTTGATAATTATTTTCATTGTTAAAAGAAGTTAAAAATTTTTTCCCTCCAGGTTATTACAAGATGGTCGTAATATTGGTTGTGATTTACTTTCACGAGTTGTGAAAACTAAAAAATTTACCAAAAATTGAGTGAATCGATTCTATAATATCTTGAATAAAATTATTGTTGTATCACAAATAAAAGTAATTAAGATAAGCGAGGATCTCACACATTTTGTAAATCTCACAAATGCAGACAAAATGTGCAGTGTCAAACTATATTAATAAATTTCATGTTGATCTATACTTTTACGGTTAATTTTTCTAATTTCAGATGATTGCTAGGAACTACTGCACTCAAATTAGAGATTTAGCAAACCAAATACATCATCAGATTTGTTTTTTTTCACATATAATACAAATGTCACTCACACGGTGCCAAGACTTAATCCCACGACCACAACACTTGAAAAAAAAGCCTAGGCAGGACAACGAGGGGTGGATCAATTGGTCCAAATTTTTCACTTAAGACTCTTCCATAAAAAAAAGTCTTGAGTTTGAGTCACGTCAAAGGAGGGGAAATAAACATGTTTCTATTAATGATCCTCTAGTCCCCTAGGCACAGCTCCTTGATTGGATCAATTACGGACGTCTCGCTTCCAGCGCAGTATAGGAGTTGGAGCTACTAGAGAACCTGATGCTGAGCAAGGGGAGCTAGTGATTAATCATCAGCTGAACAATCAAGTATGTGAAGACTCCTTATACGTAGAAGTGTACAGGCTACGTAAGAATCTGAGGAATCTTGAGGTTGCCTGGGGTTGATGAGAACCTGATGCTGAGCAGGGAGAACCAGTGATCAATCATCAGCTGAACAATCAAGTATGCGAAGACTCCTTGTATGTAAAAATGTACAGACTACGTAAGAATTTGAGGGATCTTAAAGTTTCAGGTTTACATCCTTTAGGCACTTAGGGTGAGGTCGAAGGGGCTTAAGATTAGTTAGGCTATATTAGGATATCTAATGTAATAAAAAAAAAAAGCTTAGGCAGTTGGAGTAATCACTAGGAGACACGTGTACGGACGACTTACACGGTACTTCCGTCCGACAAGCCATTCCCATCAGACCTCTCATTGTTTGTCGGTGGTTTTTATTTAGTTTCTGACACGTACTCATGTATAGTCGTATATGTCTTGTGGTCCAAAAGACGCCTAGGCCTCTCTACTGTGGCTAATCGAATAAAATACGGTCCGATGGATGCCATGTCGGTGACTGGCCCCGGTTTCTTTTGCACTTGAGTTGTCAGCCTCTTGCTTACGTGGTGTAGGTTTATTGATGCTTACGGACAGCTGGAACTGGAAGTAGTTGCTGGTTCAGTTCTCTTTAACTATTCAATCGTTTTTTGTGTGTGCACAACGGCATTATAGAAACTTTGGAATTTGACTTTTTTTTTATTTCTTTTATATAATTGATGGAGGATTTCTCAAAAACTATTTGCATGCATGTAATAATGATGAATTCTTGGTCAATTACATAATTAAAAAGAAAATGATACAAATGCAAATAAGCCCATATTCAATAACAACTTAATAAAAATTTCGCTAACTAAGTTCTAAGAAGTTTAGTATACGCAACTTTATTTCTAACCAATAACGAGACTATTTTCGAATAACTCACGAAAAATGAAAACAAATAAATTTATGTATGTGTGTTTGAGATATCGTATCTTAATTTAAAAGTTTAAAAATATCTTGATATAAATCCTGTATTTTGTCTCGTGTTAACATGAAGTTGAGACAATAATGATTTTATTTAGATCTAAATAATCATATTCTCCTTCAACTTGAATCATTCTATAATAATGTCTCATAAAAGCACATCAAACAAGAGAGAATATATTAATATGTTATTCATTTAAGTGTGTTTCAATGCACCAAATTTTAATATGTTTTGATTTAAAAAAGGTTATTTACATAATTAGGGAGAAAATTAAATTTAATTAAATTCGCATGTAAAGAGAAATATTATAATTAAACTCAAACTCTTAATATATTTATTCGTTAATTTTTTTCGTGCTTATAAAAAATATTTAGTTCACCAACTTTGGAAACAATTAATATTTTTATTTATTTACCAAATAATTAAAATGGTATGTGGCTGACATTATATTTTTATATGATGTGTTTATATTTTCATTTGGGTTAGGTGGTCAAATGAATGCTATACTTGCTCTAATGTCACGTTATTATATATTGATTAGCTAGCTACTTAGAAAACATTCATGCCTTGATGAATTGACCCTTGAAGAGATTCATGCCTTGATGAATTGGCCTTTTCCATGCTGAGAATCGAAGTTTTAGAATTCTAATTTTTATATAGTTGTGGAATATGTTCACTGCATCCAACTCCCTTCAGTCACTTTCTTGCTAATACCTACTTTTGAGAGTGCATGATCAATTATTGAATAAAAATATATCCATTGAAGTCTTAATGTGACATATAAGATAGGGACGTATTACCATTATTTTTTTAAAAAGTGATATTATATATATATATATATGATGGCTAGCCCAGTCAATAAGCAATGATTAAAAAATTGAACCAATTTAACCGATTCATTCGTAAAAATTTTAAATTGATTAATCATTATTTTAATCAACGGTATTCTTTTTCTTTAATTATATTTGATTAAAAAAATTGAACCAATTTAACTGATTGATTCATAAAAATTTTAAATTGATTAATCATTATTTTAATCAACAATATTCTTTTTCTTTAATTATATTTTAAAATATTTAACTATGACGGTCTAATTTTTAAACTTTAAATAGCTTATTTTATCGATTTATTAAGAAGAAAAATAAGAATAATCATTTTCACTTATTTAGTTATTTTGATATATCTCTTGATTTTAACACAACTTGAAGGGACGTAATTACTTGAACAAAAATTAAGTTGGACTTTTGCGAGTGGCTTGGGGGGTTTGAAAGCAGCATTTTAGTTATTTACATTTAAAAAAGGATCCCTTCTGTTTCTCAAACTCCACTTGCTTGTCAATGGACTCAGAAGGTTATCTTCTCCACTGTCCAATTAGTTAATGCCTGGTCATGGATCGCATAATAACCATACTTGAAATACTATACAAAAATATTTCTTTTTGTGGTTGGTTTTCAGTAAGATGACAGTTTAGACCTATTGTGTAAAATGTATAACAGTTGACTCCATTGTATAAGTGTCAGTGAGTGTTAGAAAGTGTCTAATTCACTCCCAAAAGCTAGCTTAAGAGAGAGAGGTTTGCATATTATTATAAACTTTTGAATGCCTCTGTAATTGTCCGATGTGAGATTCCTGACACACCCCCCTCAGTCCAGAATAGGACTGGACATCGGATAGATATCTTGGACAAAGGGACATAACCGGGCACCGCCCTAAACCAACGAGACAAACTGGTTCTGATATTATGTTAGAAAGTACCTAACTCACTCCCAAAAGCTAGCTCAAGAGGGAGATGTTTGTATACTATTATAAACTCTTGAATGCCTTTGTAATTGTCCAATGCGGTAAAACTCACTTTATGATTAATTATAGTGAAGATATATAGAACACTCCAAGTAAGCTCAAATTAGGCAAACACCAGCTTACTATTCATGATATGTTCTTACAATGAAAAACTACCAATCACTAAACTATCAAGTTAAAATATTAATCTCTTTTAAGTTTTAGATTGCAACTCTTCAGATGTGCAGAACTTTCATGTGGTCGGTCCAATCGTTTTTCACATAAAAAGTCGGCACCTTTTCTTACAAAAAACTAGGTCGGAAAGCAGCTGCAACAAATCTTATTCTGAAAGTTACCAATTAGGTAGAACTTGGAACATAGTTTCTTGGTTGCATTGCATGCACTCAAAATAATTAAACTATTACACCTTAAAGAATGATATAGGAAATATCATAAGTTAAAGATTTATGATTTTTTAATTTCTATTTTACCTAATGTTTAAAAAATTACATCGAAAATTAGACCGGTAATAAAAGAGGTTTAAAGGTTTAATCAGTATTAGATCGTTATGAAACTGATAAAGATCGAACAATATTGAAGAATTTGAAATAAGATTGAATAAAAAAATCTTTGATTATTGAAAAAATGAAATTTAATAAAATTAAAAATCAAGTGATTTATTCTAATTTATAAAATCCAGTAAGTTTATGAAAACTAATTAATTTTTAATAGCAGAGGTTATTGAAATAAGTCGAATTAAAAAATTAAGCAGTTCAAAATTTTTGCAGATGAGTAAATTGGGTATCTTCAATATTTTAATCATGGATTTTCAAGACAACATTTATGTTTATTATTCCTTAAAAAGATTCATGTGAGTCATTTTCTTTATTAGTTAAGAGTAAGGCTGCATATGATTGGATCTTCATAGACTCCGCATATTAACAAGGTTTTTACTAAATTATTATTATTGTTGCTTATTCCTTAAAAAGAAAAAGATGAAGAAATTTACTTTAATCATAGTCTAAGTAAATACTCTAACAAGTGCTATCTCTCAGGTTAGAGCACCCCATTCCTGTTAAGGTGTTCTATCCCTGTGCCACTTAATTTGGTTCACATATTTGTATAGATGAGATTTAATAAAATATGGTAAGAACTACTTAATCGAAAGAGAGGATCTGATCCTCCCAATCTCTCTTAAGAAAATATTTTAAACTTAAAACTATAAAATTAGATAATTAAAATTGAATAAATACCATAAATTAGAGGAAAATCTGGCTTAATAAATTAAAGAATAATAGTTATATAAAATAATTATCATAAAAACAATTCTATGCCTTATTAATTATTAAATAATAGGACAATTTAATTAAAATTGTTGAATTAATTAAATCTAATTTAAATAAAACAATTATTTTAATTGGTTAGAGTAAAATTTAAAATTTAAAATTAAAATTACATATTATCGTTATTTTTATAAATAAAGGAAAATTTAATTTTGTTAAATAATAAAGTCTTAAAGGAAGTTTTGTCTTTTAGACTTTTAAGTTTTATCTTATAGTTTATTTTAATTTTTTTACTATTTTTTGCAGTTCAGTTGTGGGCCACAAGGATTTGACGGGTGACCGGAGGCGGAGACACTATATAAGCTGGGCTCCGTCGAAGGCCACTCAGCATAGCATTTTCCCAGATTATGGAATCCAACGAACTTGAGTTAATCTCCATTTTCTCTAATCTTTGCTTTCAGGTAACTTCTAATTCCAGTTACTTTTGCTGTTGCACTCTGCTTGCTTGCCTAGAAAGTGATTTCAAAGTCCACCGATTGTTCTTGAAGTTTTAGTTATGGTTTTGTCCCACCTTTTACTGGTTACGTGCATTTAGCTGACGGCTTCTTCCTATTTGATTTTTCATCTTTTATGTAGTTTATTGACCAAGTGGGAGCGAGCCAAGTCTGAATGTAGCGCCTCGGCTTAGCTTCTTTTTTGTTCAGTCGCGACGTTTGCAAGCTAGAGTAGGCGATCTTCGTTCAATAGCTTGTTATTTTTTAGACGCTGCTCATATCAAATCAAGAGATCGTTCACATGGGCTTCCAAGTTCAATTTTTATCCCTTTAAGTGCATTTTTTTGATAAAGCAGTTGATTTAGCTTCTCACAAATAGTAGCATTGATGCTATTAGCTATGAGACTTTTGGTCCTGAATTCAGTGGGACCACCGAGGAAACGAAGAGCGGGTTTACTGATAAAACAAGCTGGGCGAGGTTCTTATCGGGGAAGCTAGAAATAAGTTTAGGGGTTTGGATAAATTTTTTGTTCTGCTAGAAATAGTAGTAGGGAATTTTTGTTGTTGTTAGTTGTTGTTTTTTCCAATTAGTCAACGAATGGGAAGTAGTGCTTTGGGGGAATTGCTCCGAAGTCTTTGCAGTGACTCACACTGGATATATGCCGTGTTTTGGAAACTCAGGCATGAAAACTCCATGTAAGTTGTTATTTCTGAATCCCTATGTATTTGCTTAATGTGATGATACTGTAAATTTTTTGTTCAATTTTTTTTATGGATTTTACCCCCTGCCCCAACCTTGTGTTACTCTTATGATTTCTTTAATTTAGGACTTATTTATGGGGAATTTCATACGTAAGAGTTCTTATTTTGGATACATAGAGTCCTTTTGTCTGATGTCTAAGCAAAATTCTATAGCCAAGGTATTGCAGTTTTGCAGTTTTCTGTTGGGTGCTTGATGCTATGTCCTTTGATAGCTTAAATAAAAATCTAAAGATAGTGAATGTTTGAGAGAAGTTTTGACGTTCATATTATAAGTAAATTTTTATCTCTTTCTTTTTGTGTAGAATTAGAATTGCAGTTCTTGAACCTGTTCCTTTTCAGTATAAATCCCTTATTTTCTACTTGCTTACCTGTTTTCTTGTTAATATTTTTAGTCCTCAAGTCTTTGTCCATATCAACGATTTATCATGCAGTGTAACATGTGGTCCATTACTTAATGACAGGGTCTTAACTTGGGAAGATGGGTATTTTGATTGTCCAAAACTAAGAGAACCTTTGGGAGGTGAAGATATTTATAGCAGTGGAATTGGTGGTACATTTTCTCAGCAGTTTGAAACTTCACCACTGTATTGTACCTCTGACGCATCTCCATTTGGATTTGTGTTGGCTGACATGCAGCAGCTTGAGTACACTGTAGGAGAAGGGTATGATCACCTTGATTCATTTTGTAACAGATCGTGAGCTCTACTACTGAATAAGTAAACGAAGTAATCTATTTAAAAAATAAGCCCATCACAGTCTCCCTTTAATGTTAAAATCAGTGGAAGGAGATATTTTAAGATCCCATTATATGCAAGGTATTGAGGGATGAAAATTGATTCTTGTCTTCCAAAAATTCTCAGGGTTGCTGGTAAAGTAGCATTAACTGGAAAGCATTGCTGGGTTTCCTTGAAAAATATTTTGAATGGAGAATTGCTTCCTGAGTTAGTTTCTGAGGTCAGATTTCTAATAGCAATAAATGATAAATATGGCTAGTACCTAAAAAATAACAAGCCATGCTTACAAATGACATTATTTCCATTTTCAGTGTCCAGAAGAGTGGCTGCCTCAGTTTGCAACAGGTATAAAGGTAACTAAAATATTGCGATATTTCCTCTATATGCCTGCATGTAAGATACTTCTGTGTGCATTAAAATACTTGTGTGCATGTTCCTGGGAAGGGATTGTTGGTTCTTTTCAATTGCTTAAATCTTTTATAGGATATTTATGATTTAATTTCTCAAGAATTTAAGATTATTCTTTTAATTGAATACAAACTTGTTGCTTGCAATACTTTGGGCAGACAATTTTGCTGGTACCTGTAGCTTCTCGAGGAGTACTACAGCTGGGGTCCTTCGAAGAGGTGAGCATATTTCCTTAACTTCATGCAGTTGTGTGGTGACTTCTTGTTCTATTTGATGGGTACCTATAATATTTCAAATTTTGTCCAACCATGTGGTTGATCTGTTGTCTTCGATGAAACTAATACAAGTCAAAATGAAGGATTGTAGGAAAGCCTGCATGTCTGAAAGACCAACCCAAATGTAATTCTGGGTTACTTTTCCCCTATTCTTGTGCATTTGCACTCCTGTGTCATACTTGTGTGCATGCGCTTTGTGTTTGCAGGGGAGAGATTTAAACATTTTTTCGTTTCATTGTAAGTCTTAATTTAAGGCCTTCTCTTTGTTCTTTATTCTATGTTCAAGGTTGCTGAAGATATTGAAGTAGTGAATCATCTCAAAGATGTCATCATTGGCCTCATCCATGTTGGGGATTATGGTCTGCCTTTGTGTCTGAAGAAGGATTTTGAAGCTCAGATTACATCTCCTCTAACATCTTGTCCCATGACGAACTCAAATATAACATCAGCATTTGCAAATAGGCCTGTGAAAGCAGAGGATTTGGATCATTTCAAGCTGAATAAAGAGAATTTTACTGCTGCAAGTCAAGTGAAGCCAATGGCGATGTTTAAAGACATGTTTATGTATTATGGAAAAGATCTTATGCAAGCTTTTGAATTTGAAAGCAAAAGCAAGATCGAGGATGCACCAGATGATCTTTCTGAAGTATCAACTTCAACCGAGTCATTAAATACGAGCCAACTAGAGATGGTAGAGAGCAAGTTGTTTGAACTCTCCTGTCTGATGCAGGAATTAGAAGTGTATTCCCAGTTTACTGACTTTGATGTGGGGGTTTCTCAACAAGCTGTTACTGGAACTACAGATTCTTATTCAGCTGGAGGTGTGTCAATGCAGTCATTTGAAGGTAGGGCTTCTGCTGACGTGGATCATGAAATTTTTGATGGTATCCTTAGCTTTCCAAAGGGTTGCGAGTTACATAAAGCACTTGAACCAGCTTTTCAGGGCCATACCAGTGATATTTTCTGGAACTCTTCCTGCTTACATGATGATAGTTACAGCAGCTCAACTCTGACATACAGCCAAGATCCAAGTGAAATAACTGACCGCTCATATTCTGCTAAAGGAGCTGGTCCTGAATATTTGTTGGACGCTGTTGTTTCTAAAGGTTATGATGATGCAGGTGATACTTCTGTTGATTGCTCTGAAAGTTTCAAGTCATCCGTGAGCTCACTGGGACAGTATAGTGCATTGTCTGCATCACAAAGCCAATCTGAAATTAATGTTCTCGCGATGAGCAATCAAGCTCCGTTGAGCCAAGATAGGTCAGAGCATGCTGCTGATGGAAGAAATATTAATCCGACTTCTGATGCTTCGAAGAGCATGATAAACATGATTTTTGTTAACGATCAGCAGCAAAGGGAGAACAAATACTTGCAGCCTCAGAAAGGACAAAAGTCACCAAATATTAGCAAAAGGAGGGCGAAACAAGGTGATAACCAAAGGGCTAGACCAAGAGATAGACAGCTGATACAGGATAGGGTAAAAGAACTCAGGGAACTTGTTCCTAATGGAGCAAAGGTAAGCGCTCTGCTGATATTTCTTTTTTCTGGAGCTTTAATAGGATTCTACTTAAGATTTGATATCTAATATGTCTGCAAGTGTCTTCTGTGAAATTGCAGTGTAGCATTGATGGACTACTAGACCAAACGGTCAAGCATATATTGTATATGAGAAGTATAACTTCTCAAGCAGAGAAACTGAGGCAGTGGGTGCAGCAGGAGGTATGTAAAGTGAGTTCATACAGATTAATGTCTAGCAGTTTTATCTTTCAGGAAAATTTAGGTATGGGAAATGAGTGGTTGTGGAATGTAAAAGTACTTTGAAGGTCATGTTTCTGTTGTAAAAAAGTGGTTCATAAATAAACTGATTGGTTTTCATTTGCTTAACCAAAGGCCTTTTCATACTGTGTTCAATCATTAGCAAGCTCAACTTCCATGTGAATACCTTGACAACAAAATAATTTGAAACTGAACTTCTTACAGGTGGCTGCACGCAAGAGTTGCAGATCAGCTGATTCCAAAAGCTACTTTCATAATGGAAGAAGCTGGGCCTTTGAATTTGGAACCGAGCTCCAAGAATGCCCTATAGTTGTGGAAGACCTTGAGTATCCTGGACACATTCTTATTGAGGTTTGTCCTGCTAGTTTAAAAGTTCTCACTATTTCAATGTTTAGCAACTCAAAACCTCTGCTTTGACAGATGCTTTGCAACGATCAAATACTCTTCCTGGACATTGCTCAAGTGATCCGTGGACTGAATTTAACAATTTTGAAGGGTGTGATGGAAAACAGATCAAATAACGCATGGGCACATTTTATAGTAGAGGTAATTGTATGCCATTAAACTCAATATTCTTTTACTGTGTCGAAAATGACCAACATTTCAATAACATCTGCATTTCTTGCAGGCGTCCAAAGGTTTCCATAGACTGGATATCTTCTGGCCACTGATGCAGCTTTTACAGCGAAAAAGAAAGCCCATATCGAGCAAGATATGAGGCATTCTACTGTGAAAAAACCATCCAGAGGAAGTGCATTCCCCTGAATCAAAGACAGATTAGGTCCGAAGCTAATTTGAATTGGAATTGCTGTATAAATAACAAGGAAACTTCTGTGTGGTTTAGTCCTGTAATGGATTCTAGGCTTCTAGCTCCTAAATCCAGTGATTCCTTGATGCTTGTACATTATATACATTTAAGACACATCTATCTCGGAAAGCAATGACCGTAGTAAAGAGTTATGATCTTCTCTATTCTGAGTTAGGGACCAACTATACAGCTATTATTTGCTATTTGGTGGCTGATTATTATTATTAAATAAAATTTTTTATTTTATTATGTACAGGGCTTTCGAGAGAGTTGTAAATTAAACTGACTTGTATATTATTCAACTTCAAAAAAGTACATCAAGTCAGATTTTGGGTATATACAGAACATAAAACACTTAGCTACTATGTACAAAACTACAACACTTTAATAGAAACGACAACACTTTATAAAATAAACAATACACATCCTAAGCTATCACTTAACATCCCCCCCTTTAAGTTGGAGTTTGGTGAACATCAACCAAACCCAACTTGGATAGAAGAGAAGCAAAAAGAGGAGCTACCAAAACCTTCGTGAATACATCAACCAACTGATCCTTGGAAGAGACATGAGCAGGAGCAATAAACCCAATCTTAAACTGATCCCGAACCACATAGCAGTCAATATCCAAATGTTTAGTCTGTTCATGAAAAGCGAGATTAGCAGTAATATGCAAAGCCGCCTTGTTATCACACCATAAAGGAATAGGAGAAATAAAAGAAATCTGCAAATCACGCAACACATAAGAAATCCACAACAACTCACATACAGTAGAAGCCATACTATGATACTCAGATTCAGCAGACAAACGAGAGACAGTGGGCTGTTTCTTAGTCTTCCAAGAGACTAAGGAAGAACCAAAAAACACAGAGAAACCCGAAACTGATCGACGCGTAGTCAAATAGGCTCCCCAATCAGCATCACAAAAGGCCAAAAGAGAACAAAAAGAAGACATATTAGAAACCGAAGAAGCAGTGGAAGCAGGAAAAAGCAAACCCTTAGAAGGACAACCCTTTAAATACTTCAACAATTGAAGAGTAGCAGCCCAATGATCGGTACAAGGAGCAGTAACAAATTGACTCAATTGTTGTACAACAAAGGTGATATCAGGCCGTGCAGCCTACCAATCAACCTACGATATGCCCCAACAACCTCCAACAAAGAACCAAAAGCATCAGCCAATTTCAACCCCTTAGGCAAAGGTGTAGAAACGGGCTTGGCACCAGTCAAACCCGAATCACACAACAAATCCAAGATATATTTACGCTGATTAACATAGAGACCAGCATAAAAACGAGCAATTTTCAAACCCAGGAAATAAATAGCAGGACCATGATCCTTAACAGTAAAGGCAGAATTCAGAAATTGTTTAACTTCAGTCAAAATAACCTCATATGGGCCAGCCAATAAAATATCATCCACAAATATAAGAAGTGCAACAAAAATAGAATCAGTGGACTTCACAAACAAACAATAATCATGTTTAGACTGGATAAAACCAAAGGAAAGTAGACGCTTAGTAAATTCACAATTTCACTGACGAGAAGCGTGCTTTAAACCACACAAGGAACGATTCACCCTACAAACCTCATGAGGAGCAGCTTTAGTATACCCATCCGGAGGTAACATATAAACTTCCTCATCAAGAAAACCATGCAGAAACGCATTATTAACATCTAACTAATGTATGGGCTAAGAAAAATGGGTTGCAACAGCTAACAACAATCTGACAGTGACTGTCTTAGCTACAGGAGAGAAAGAATCAGTAAAATCAATCCCCTCAACTTGACAATAACCCTTGGCTACTAATCTAGCCTTATACCGATCCACAGTCCCATCAGGTTTAAGCTTCACCTTATAAATCCATTTAGAACCAATAGCCTTTTTTTCTAACAGACATTTACTGGCCAAATTCTCTTCAAAAACTTGAAAAGGTCTACCTAACAGACTTTGTCGGCATTGATCCATATTCTCCTGTTTGGTAAAAACTGGGTTTCTTTGAGCCTAAGATACTATAAATACTCATTTTTAAGACCAAAAGTGAGGGTTCTACATTGAAAACGAGGTTGCACAAAAGGAGGCCCCCAAAAAGAGGCAAAGAAGAAGATCAAAGAGGATTGAATCAAGCATTGGAAGTAATCTTGTTTTGTATTCTCTCTATCTTCTCTCTCTACTCTTTCTTTGATGTTGATTGTCTTTATTTGTTTGGATTCTTTTATCATGTTCTGAAACTTAGCCCCATTTAGGGTTAGGGTTGTAGCCTACTTTGGGGATTGATTTATATTTTATGGATTGATTGGTGTTGAATGAAAGTTCTTGGGTTATGTTTATCTTTCTTGAACTTCATTGTTGTTTCTATGCTTGATCACCAT